>JAGFNQ010003939.1:335436-489259 GCA_024364735.1 Boesenbergia rotunda
GGGTATCAATAAATAGACATTTATCAGACTTAGCATCCAATTTGTCTGATACAGTCCGCTTCACATAAGCAGGACAACCCTATATCTTAAGGTGAGTTAAGTGAGGTTTCTTACTATTCCATGTCTCATATGGAGTAGTAGAGACTACCTTGGTCGGGACTCTATTTAGCAAGTAAACAGTTGTCTTAACTGCATAGCCCCAAAAGCATTTTGGAAGAGTTGCATAATTCATCATAGACCTAACCATGTCCATCAAGGTTCGGTTGCGCCTCTTAGATACACCATTATGCTGTGGTGTATACGGCGGAGTCCATTGGGACAATATCCCATTGTCCCTTAGATAATCTTGATACTCTTGACTTAAGTATTCACCACCCCGATCGGATCGATGTATCTTAATACTTTTGCCAAGCTGTTTCTCTACTTCATTTCTGAACTCTTTGAATTTCTCAAAAGCTTCAGATTTGTGTTTCATCATGAACACATACCCGAATCGTGAGTGATCATCGATAAAGGTAATGAAGTAGCTATAGCCTCCTTGTGCAAGAGTTGACATTGGTCCACATACATTAGTATGTATTAGACCAAGCAATTCTCCCACTGGATTACCTTTTTCGGAAAAGGGTAATTTGGCCATCTTGGATGTATCAAATGATTCCAAAATTCCACATCGGTGTAATTTGGTCATGCGTTTCTTACTTACATGGCCAAGACGACAATGCCACGTGTAGGAGTCTATTCGATTATCTATTCGAGCATGTTTGTTGCTAACTTCGATATTGAAAACGTCACCGGATAAATCTAACGTGTAGATACCATTGCACAAAGTTTCATTCCCATAAAGAACGTCATTTAAAGTTATGTAACAACAATTGTTACTAAAAGTTAAATGATAACCCTTTTCATTCAAAGATGAAATAGATACAATGTTCTTTATTAACGAAGGAATGAAATAATAATTATCCAATTCTAAGACACGTCCAGTAGGGAGCTTTAGCAAATATGTTCCGATGGCAACAACAGCAATCTTTGCTCCATTTCCAACTCGCAAATTCGCTTCTCCCTTGACGAGTCTTCTTCTATTCATTAGCCCCTGTATGCCATTACATATATGTGAGCTACACCCAATATCAAGTACCCAGGTATTTGAGGAAATAGAGTGACATTCAATAATGAAGATACCTGAAGAGGATGGGGCATCAGATGCCTTCTTCTTCAAGGACTCAAGATAAACCTTGCAGTTTCTTCGCCATTGACCCTCCTTGCCACAGTGATGGCAAGTGCCTTTTGATTTCTTTTCAGTCTTTTTGGCCTTTTTCTTCTTTCCCTTATTCTGTTCTTTGGCCTTCCTCTTAGAACCTTTCTTCGAGGAATCAACTAACAGTACCGTCTTCTGATCCTGCTTTACAGAAGGCTCTATAGTCTTCAGCAGGTTGAGCAACTCAGGAATGGTAGTCTCCAGCTTGTTCATCCGATAGTTCATCACAAATTGTGAATAACTTTTGGGCAAACAATGCATAATTAAGTCAATACTTAGTTCATGATCCATTGCAAAACCGAGTGTGCTCAGTCGCTCAATGTATCCCAACATCTTTAACACAAACTGTGAGGCAGAAGTGCCTTCCTGCATCCTAGAGGTGAAGAGGAGTCTGGAGACTTCGAACCTTTCAGATCTCGCCTGCTCTTCAAACAACTCATGAAGATGGAAGATGATGGTATAAGCATCCATATGCTCATGCTGCTTTTGCAGCTCAGGTACCATAGAGGCTAGCATGATGCAACTCGCAAGTTCAGAATCGGTCACATGTTTCTGATAGGCCACTAACTGGTCTGGAGTTGCATCTTCTGGAGGACGGTTGGGAAGTTGATCTTCAAGGACATAAGCAAGCTTCTCTGTCTTAAGGACTATCCTCAGGTTTCGAAGCCAGTCCATGAAGTTTGGCCCAGTCAGTTTATTGGTGTCCAAAATGGAGCGCAAATTCAGAGAAGACATGATCGAGTGATTATCCTAGAAATACAAATTGAGCTTATGTGAGAAGAATGATTAAAGAATGTATCAACATATATTTAATAAAATCCTATTTATTTTTCAAATTGAATAACCCTTTTTATCAATTCAGGAGATCGTAGGAACATCTCCAAATAGGTTGATATTCAACCATAGATAAGAACAACCATGACTATGACCATCAAGTTATTCTTAGCTATGAAGGTAGGTAATTACATCGATTACATATCACATATATGTAACTATCACTTTATGCTATCAACTAATTGAATGTTTGCATAAATCATTGGGTTGTTAACTCATTAACAAGTATGCAACATTATACATAGCACCCAACTGCACCTCTCTTTACATCGACCTTGGTTGTGGCACAACAAATCGATGCTCCAAGCTTAAGACTGACCCATTAATCAAGAAATAGTTTTAATATGGTTGGAGCTAATTCAATCGTTTAGTCAGGCTTGGATGTGTCCAACAACCAAAACTAAGGATTGACCTCTGACTTCAACTATATTATTCATAAACTAATTCCAATGTTTGAACATGTTGAGGTTCAAGCCGGGCATGGATGTGTCCATCAACCCAAACGAGAAACAAAACTCCGATTCTAACCATATTAATAGAAGGTGTTGGCCTTAATATTTTGTAAGGGGTTTTGGGTCTCATCCTTTCTTTTCTAAGCACATTCATGACATATAATTATGTCATGACTAACGATTTCCTTAATAAAGTATGTATGTGACTTAATTTATCAAGTCTCATTAATTAAATTAGGAACCGAATTTCCTAATTCTAATTTCATACTTTATTCAAGGAATTGTTTTGGGAAACAATTTCCTAAATTGTCATAATCAATTTCGGAAATAATATGTTTAAGACATTGATTTCTCTAAATCAAATCTTATTAAATTAAGAGATAGATTCCCTTAATTCAACCACATATTATTTTCATGAAAATCTCTTTTAAGAAAACTCTATAGGAAACCATTTTCCTAATTAATTTTGGAGACAACAATATGTAAGAGCATCACCTCTTAAATCAAATTTCCAAGATTTGATCACATATTTTATTCATGGATTAATTAATTACAACAAATTATTTTCTAAGGGTGGCTCCCCGAGGCTCAGATACCCAAAGAAAAGAAATTTGTCGTAAATCCAATTTGGTTCGCTCCCCGAGGCGTAACCAAATTAAACATGACAATTTTATTCAAAATGGGAAATTAAATTACAACAACTAACTTTAAATTGGACGGTTTCACGAGGCTCAATCCAAAATAAAGAATTTTGTTAATAATTTAAAACCAATTCGAATTTAATTGTCAATTAATGATCCATAAATTTGTCTAGACTTTCTTGAAAGAAAGTGCCCAAAATTGCGAGATTTCATAATAGGTTTTCAGAATAATTGTAAGTTTCTGGTACAAAGAAAACTTACATATTTTCAAAATTAGAAAATTTCCAAAATAAGAAATTTCCAAAATTAGAATGTTTCCAAAATGGGAAGTTTTCACAATTATCATAAAATTTCAGAAACTAGGATATTTCAAAAGTTTGCGAAATTTTATGAGGATTTCCAAACTTTGAAATTCCTAAATCTAAAATTTATCATAATTGAAAAGTTTCCATAATTGGAAAATTTTCTAAAATTGAGATCATGACAAAGTTTTCCGCAAAATAATTATATGATTATGTCGAACACTAACCGGCTCTGATACCACTGTTGGGATCGGATGCATGTTGACATGGATACGGGTTTTAAAAAATAATTACGTGCAGCGGAAGAATTTGCATAAATAATTTCTCAAATTATTTTAACCACGTATCTAGCATGCAACCTTATGATGTGTGGACACGATCATAAATTAAAATTTTGCAGAAAGTAAACTAATTTACTCAATACCTCGCGTAACTCGAAGTAAGGGACGAGATCCAACCGTATCGTCCCTTGGAAGCTCCGCCTCTATTCGCGTCCACGCCGAGTTCTCTTCGGGATGACTTCGCAAAGCCACGAGTTTTGTGCCGACGAGAACTACTAGATTCTCCAAAGGCACAACTAGAATATCAAGAGAGAGATGGAAACTAACCACCAAGTAACGGAATCAAGATTCCGAGGAAAGGAATGAGGGAGTCGCGACCCGCTTCTTCTTCTTCTTTGGCACCTTCTTGGTGGAGGAGGCTCACGGCAACCCTAGGCGGTGTGCCGGCCCTAGGGGAGGAGAGAGGGCGCCGGCCCTAGAGAGAGAAAGGGGTGCCGGCCCTAGAGAGAGAGAGGGAGAGAATAAGAGAGAGAGAGAGAGCTTGCTACTTTATCTCTTAATTGGAATTCAAGCCTTGCCTTGGTTCCTTTATATAGTAGCTTCTCCATCGCCAAGTCTCCCTTTTAACGGAATAAATTTTCATAAAAAATTTATCCTATAAATTTTCTTATGTATTATTCCGTTATGCCAAGTTTTATTATAACTAAATTTTTAATAAAAACAAACACATCTCTCCTTTTATTATGGAATAAAATTTACAAGAAATTTATTATATAAATTTTTCTTATCATGGAAAAATCAATTCATAATTGATTTTATAAAATAAAATAAATCAATCCATGGTTCATTTTAATTTCCATAAAAAGAATAAATTTCTATAAATTTCTTTATATAAATCTCTTTATATAAATTTATTTATCCATAATTTTATAAAACAAATCGCGCTTGATTTATTTTATAATTTAAACCAAATAAATTGGTTTCTCTCCTTGTGGTGGCCGGCCAAACCAAAGAGGGTGGGGACCCTCTTTGGCCGGCCAAACCAAGCCGCCTCCTCGCGAATTAAACTCATTTAATTCGCCCAATAAGCCTTCAAAAGACTTAGCCATTTTAAGCTTCCGATACGCCTCTGATAAATTCAGATTCGACTTATTTCTCTTGATCAAAAAATCTAATTTTCAACTCATTATAAATCCCTCGGATTACTCGTTGTGCATGTGACTAAATAGGCTTTCGATTTATGTTGGCCGTCTATAATCAACCAATTATAGAACGATCATGAGTGGCACCTAGTAGTACATCATGACCCCCAATTAATCGAAAGATCAATGGTTGACCTCAGAAATAATTCTGAAACCCTTCAGCAGCTCTAATGAATCGTGCCTCATTCCCTTCACCATCTTATACCTACTTGGTTCAGGACACGGTCTATGTGTGTCAGTCCCCACTAGGCTGACTACGTCACACCTAGCCCAAGTAATGTCTTTCTCGTCCAACGGATTCTAGTTACTCTTATGTTTCCTAGAGATTCATACTCGAAACATGTTATGCTCTGGCCAGAGGCTTCGAGTAACAATCCGACGATAGGCCTTGCATATCCATCTCCTCGCAAGGAGTGGTGAATCCTTTGTAGGTTGTTCAAACATCTTCGGGCACTTCGACTTATACCCAACCATCCTGGGTCCACACCTCCTTAGAGATGCTTGCTTAAGATGTCAAAGTATAACTCTCCGTGACCAAGATGACTTGAACACCGCAAGTCAAACGAACCTTGCACTTAAGCTGCAGTAAGAACTTTCATTGACATATCTATATGTAGATTACCATATGAAGTTTTACAGCTAGTCACTCCAATGAACTAGTTCCCTTAACTAGCATCCATGTTTATCTCCGGACATCCCAATATCACCAGCCAGTGACAATCAGCTGATTAGAGAATTACCCATGCTAGTCTCAACAGAATTGACATTGTCCTCATTTATCAATTCATCGACTAGGGACAATTTCAATACTTCACAATTGCACATGTAGAGATAATCACTAGTTGTGAATTCATAACAAATTCTCTCATGCTGTGAATTGTATTGCGGACATTCAGTAAATGAGTTTAAGATCTCAATCAAATACATGAACATGTATACACAAATAGTGAATATTCATTTATTAAAGTTAATGATTACAATCATAAGGCGATTGCCTTAGGAAACTTCTCTCATATTACTAACATTACCTTGGTTCATAAAGCTTGCATGATCTTGATACATAAATAAACATGCACTTCAGACATGATACATTTCATCTAGCATACATAATCCTAGTATTCATCATAAGGCATGGATGATAAGCCACGTATAAATAGGGCGTATACTACTAGGGTTCATGACATTCATTCTAAAACATGCACATACCTTCATAAACCATAAATCTATTATAATCATTTATCAACATACATGCATTATTCTAATTACCATAACATATTCCTATCTCAATTACATATAGTCATGGTATATGATCTAAATATTCATGGGTGAAGCATAACATAAAATCTAACATACATAATCATGTGATATAACACATAAACAAAGATTTTTGTACATATAGGTCCTTACCTCATGCTTAACTACCTACTATTATCATGGTGCTTATAAGCATGCATTCTTGAGATCTTAACCCAAACCAAACCTTAGGTTTGGGTCTTGGCCGAAACCCTAAGGGGCCATGGATCCTTAGAAAAATTTGCATAGTCATGGTCAACATCCAATCCCTTGCATATTATGTCATAGGAACCCATTGGGACCCTTGATTGGTTTTAACCCTAAGCCCTAGACCTTATTCATGCTTTGGCCGAAACCCTAGGGAAGAAATAGGCCCATAGAAAATTCATATAAGTCACCATTTTCATTAATAACATATCATAGCAAAACATACTAATCATGCTTGGAGGTTTGAAAGTTAAACCTAGCCCTATACTTGATGTGGCCGAAACCCTCAAGGGGTTTTAGGGTGCCAAAAACTTTGCTAAATCATAAGTTATGTCCTACATATTATCATAAAATTTTCAAGAGCACAAAAGAGAATTTACATCATCTCTAACCCCACAAAACATCCTTGGCCGAAACCCTAAAGTTCCTCTTCATGGTTTCTTCAACTTAAATCTTAAACAAAATTCTAAATCTTGTTAAGCATCAAGGAACAATCATACCACAGGTGAGAAGGGTCTTACCTTGGGTTGTCTTTGGTTTTTAGACCTTAAAAAGAGAAGGAAAATGGAAATCCCTTTGACACTTGAACCTTCCTTGCCCTTGTAACCTTGGAAGAGAACCTAGATCTTCCAAAATAGAGCCCTTGGTGGAACTTTTCCTAAGGGGGAGAGCACCTTGAGTTTTCGGCTAGAGCAAGGAGGAAGAAGAAATGAAGAGGAGAAGGGAAATTGTAACTCCCTTACCATCTTTATACCACATTAAAAGGGGCAAGTGAAGAGTCATGGTGTCTCTTCTCTTGATGACTCTTCATTTTTCCCAAGCCTTAACTAAGATCCACTTCATTCCCTCATAGCACTCCCTTGCTAGGTGAATTGGTTAGTGCATGCTTGGTTGTACAAGAGGTCTAAGGTTCAATCCTTGGTGCATGCACTAATTTCCTATTTTATTTTTATTTTATTTCCTATTATTTTGAAATTTCTTTAAAAATTCCCCCATAATTATGTTAATATTTTTTATTAAAATCCATTTATTTTTATATTAAATTCTCTCTAAAATCCACCAATAATCATGGTACTAGAAACTCCATATAAAGCCCATTAATACTTAGTTTCTCAATTTAAATGAGAAAACCATGGGTTCGTAGGCTAAGGTTCATAATAATATTTCTAGGTCCTTCGGAAAATATCTAGGCATGCTTAATATTTTAAAGAAAATTTTAAGAAAATTTTCCTGGTCGTTACACCAGTCTCGCCGATCACCGGTGCCGCCACCACTAGAGCGCTGCCCCTTTCTGTTGACCTTCGTCGTGCCATCTTGTGCACCTACTCGCGGTCTTTCTTCTCCGCCGAATCTTGTTCATTGGTTGCGTTCGGATCAGGGCAGAGGAATAGCTATTGGCGCAGTTCAGGTAATATTATGTATTAGTTGATTAATCCTTGATTGTTCGAATTTAGTTATCCCTACTGTGTAACATAGTTTGATACACAATTCTTGGAACCATTTCATTGATCTGAGCAGTTAGGGTTTGGGAATACTACTTTGGATCTCTACTATGATTTCAATCTTTGTTTCCGTTTTGATTAGGCTTGTGATGATGTGTGGAGCTGGGTTCCTTTGGATAGATGAGTTCCGATTGGTCTGGGGTTGAATTGTTTCCTCTACCTTTCTTGTTTTCTTTTTGGCCAGATCTAAAATCGGTTAGGGCTGATGTTGGTTCTCTTTGTTGTTCTTTGACTCCTTTATCGTGTGCGTTTGATTGTAGTGGTTTTGGGATGTGGTTTTTGTTTTGGATTAGCTGTGGTATAATTTGGTGGTGAATTTTGAATGGGTAGAGTTTGGTTTGGATTTTGAACTGGAATCCTTTCCATCAGCTTTGGTCTTCTTTGATTTTAGAAGGATCGATTTTGTGTTAAATAGATCATTGAATGGATTTGGTTATGGATTGTTTAGATTATGGTATGGATGAATTGTGAAGCGAATATTGATTCGGTTTTGGCTTTAGGTAATTGTTGATATGACTTTTTAGATTGAATCTGCTCAGTTCGGTTTTTGGATGAGCATGTGCCGTGGGTTTTGGAGTTGGAAGTAGGGTTAGCAACACCTTGGTTGTGTTTGTCGTGAACTCTATTTGGAGATAAAATGAATTTTGTAGTTTGGGTTGTATTGGGTATTCTAAAGTTGTAATGTAATTGTCGTGGGCTTCATTGGAAACTTGTTTTGAGTTCTATTCTTGGGGTGGTGAGTTTTCATTGAAAACTGTTGATATCGTTTTGTCTGTGTTTCCAATTTGAATGGGCTGTGCAAATGGTGCTTTGGATTTTCATGCTACTTAGGATTGGAGATGAACTATGGATTCTTTATGTTTCCTGTCGTGGATTGAAAAAGGGTGTAGGGTGAGCTATTGGTTGAGTTATAGATTAGGTTTAAGTTGAGATTTAACTTAATAATCTAAACTTGACAATTTGGGTTCGAAAACCTAATATGAATATAATCTTGGCAGCTTGGACCAATTATGGGTTACTCATTTAATTGTGATTAATTAAATGAAACAGGATAATTAGGACGATCCTAATTAATTGAGATAACTCGTTTAGCTATAGATTATATATTATTGTAGCTAAACATTATGCCTTTGATACAGGACATTAATTGGATTTAGCATTGCTGATTGTCAGATGGGAGGTTCTTTCTGATGCGAGCATCTTACGATTGAGACAGGTACCCTTTGACTTATCTTTTAGATATTGTCATATTGCTATGCATGGTTGGTTATAGATAGCAGTAAGATTATACGCTAGCCTTGTTTATTATGCTTGTTCTGGATATTTGTTGTTTACCCTTGAGTTATTATGCTGTTAGTTCCATACAGTCTCAGGTATTGTCATATCTATATGTATGCTTAGATATCGGGATGTATCTCTTGTATTTGACATGAGGGATGTATGTGTGCATATCATACATCATTCTTGCACTGTTGCATGCCGGCGATCAGTGACTCCCTTGTGGTTGAGCCTATCGTCTTCCGGTACATGATATGCGCACACGACCACTCATGGGTTAGTGGATACCGTAGGATGTGCGCATTTGCCCTGTATTGCTCCGTTCGGCCACTATTTGGATGGTGAGCGCGGGTGTGGTAGCAGCCAGGGATCCCTTCTCGTACTGAGCCACGAGGAGATGAGAGCTAGACTCCCCCATTGCTTAGGGTTAGGAGTGTAGTCTCTGCCAGCATCCTGTCCACCCGGTCACTCAGGAACAGTGATGGCAGGGTTCGTACAGGTTGTCACAGCTCTACCCACGCGGACGTCATGGACGATGATCCTGACTGGGACTAGGGGGTGACACATGTCATTGCACCATGTGCATATTTTGCATCGTGCATTGTTTGCTGGACTTGATTCTTGCACTTGTTTGACATGAATATTCTGGAGACTTGTTATTTGAGATTATATGTCTATTGATATTCCCTTGGTACTTATTACCCTCTTTTCAGGTTAGCTGGATTCTGGTATGTATCTACCTCAGTATTTCCAGTACTAGTTTTTCTCTATTGTTGATATGAGACTGTATTAACGTAGATGCTTATTGTTATTATAACATACTATGCATATTTGTTGGGTATTCGCTGAGTTATGGACTCACCCCGTTGCCATATATTTTTATTTCAGGTTGAGATACTTGGAGTCGCCAGAAGAGCTCAGCAGCCAGTCCCTACCCATCGCGACGACATAGTTTCGTTTTGTACTTAGTAGTGTCTATTTTTATATTTACTTATTGGACTTGTATATGTCTTGGGAGTGTTGTCGTGTGCCCTAAGGTTTTTTTTGTATTGGTTATTTCGTCGTAAGTCGGACCGGTCCGCAGTCAGGTATGATTTACTTAGTTTTATGGTTGTCTTGTGCTTTTGTGTTGTGTTTATATATTTTGGAGGCCTGAGGCCAAATATATATACTGCGTGGGATGTTTGCATGTGTAAATTGTCCGCCGGACAGGGGAGATGCTGTCCGATTTTTTATTAGATCAGCGACTCCTAGGTCTCGGGGCGTGACAGAGATGTTGCGTACTCAATACCGGATGAAACTGGATCGACTAAGGGAGAGGTTGGATGCAGCGTTGGAGGTCTCGATGCAATCTGCCCCACTGGTGCAATTAAAGGAGACTCCACCAGAGGGGGTTTTGTCGGAGGGGCCTTCTAGTTCTGAAGAGGACGCCTCCGACCCCTCCAACGTGCCACCCGAGGCTTTCATTGTCCAACGACTTCCTCTCCGACTGAGTCCACCGTCGCCTGAGGGGCGAGACGACATCCCAGCACCTTTGAAGGGGTAATCATGCGAGCCCCGGCTGGACCGCTATCTGGTCTTCTGGAGACACTCCTGAAGGTGCGAGTTATTATTACGTCGGCTGTTTTCTTGCCCAATTGTTAACCTTTCGGTGCGATGTCAGGCAGCTGAGGATTGCGTAATAGTTGGCCGAGGCCTGTATTCCGATCCCCAAGTGGAGGACTTACTCCATCGAGCCTTGCGGGCGGAAGCGATAGCCGATCATGAACATCAATCAGGAGTGACGCAGGTAGGAGTCAGCAGAGCTCTTCGCGAAGAAGTTGAGCGCCTACGGAAGCTCTTGCAGGACCAGGAGCAGGTTCTCCAGAATTCCTGACATAGAAAATGCCTAGCGTCCGAGAAGGCTGTGTCGGCTATCAAGGACCTTCTCCAGGTGACGCGGGAGAGAGATCAGCTCCAGGTGACGCGGGAGAGAGATCAGCTCCAGGTGAGAGTGAAACAGTTATCGGTCCAAATGGAGTCTGGCCTCCTCCTGGCCACTGACCGTGCCTCTGTCCTGGAGAATGATCTAATCCAAGCTCAGTCGGACGAGCAGGCCACCTCAGAGAGGCTTAGGGAGGCTCTGTCCGAGCAATTGGAAATGGCTACTGAGTTGGCCTAGCTAAGGCGTTCTTACGAAGCTACCGAGGTCGAGCTTCTGGCCCTTCGAGCAGCCAAAGCTTCTGACCTTAAGGAGCCCGAGCTGAGCTTCAAAGCGAGGTTCCTGGAGTCAGAGGAGTTCCGTGCTATTATAGTCGGCCAGGTGATGGAGCGCTTACAGCAGGGCTTCCATGGGGCCATCGATAAGTTGAAGAAGGAGCAGCTCTTGCCTTCTGACGCTGACCCGAAATTGTAGATGCCCTTCGAACTAGGAAAAGGTCTTCTCCCGAGGCCCCGAGCGGCCTGATTTTTGCCCGAGAGACAAGTTCGATTGTATTGATTTTGACTGAGTGTAATCATTTTCCCTATTCCCTGTGTATGTGCTCTTGCGGGATGCGCCTTCTACCTTTATGTACGTACTTAACCAACCGTCAATTATCTTCGAGGTTGATTCTGGTGTTTGATAATTCTTCAAGTCAAATCTTCGTACCCTACATTTATGTCTGTGGCGGGTCCCTGTCGATTTTTCCTGCTAGGATGCGAGGATGATTTTCGAACCGTCACTTCCGCATTATTCGCGATCTCATTGATTTGAATCATCAAGAGTCGCGGGTTCCTAGGCGCAGCATGGGTGCGCCAGTCGAAATGACACTTCGGCGCCTGTTGGCGTGATTGCCTCCTCCCTGCATTAACTGCCTGGAGAGACAGCCATCACTATAAATAGGGGGAGAGGGGTGTACCATCTCCTCCATCTCTTCTGCTTGCTTGCTTCATTCCTCCTCGATGGTATCCCCAATGCCTAACCCTGGAGATACCGTAGTGCTCTTGGCTGAGGGACCCCTGAGAGGTGTAGACAACTGTATTGTGACCCTCACCGGGGAGCATGGTGGAGATGATGTCCGGGGTCTCTCTGAAGATTCTCAGGGATGTGAGACTCCCGGGTTATCTGAGGAGTTCAGAAAAGACCATATATGGTCCGCCAGGGGGCATGGGGGAGATGATCCCTCCTGCTGATCACCAAACCCCTAGTTGGCTTGTGGCGATGTACCCCACGCACCATCGGCTGCTCGTTTCCTCCAAGCTTCGGGCAGATGAAGATGTTTGTGGGGTACGTCGTCACCAAGAGGGGAGGGGCTACAGCCACCTTCTTTTCGTTGAGAATATTTTCATCGGGTGGTTGTTCCCCTCCTTTGTTAAGGTGATTCTTCCTTGTGTTTTTTCTCGACCTGGGGAGAATCGCGGTTGCTGCGACCTGGAGTTGTTTCCTTCCGTGCTCCGGAGAGAAATTGCAACGGCTTCTTCCCCTCCTCTTTTTTCTGCCTCCGGGATGTGGTACCACCTCCAACTTTACAAAAAAGAGAGGGGGTGTTCAGATGGGCTCGAGCTACCCATGTGTTATCTCAGGCGTCTATCTTCGTCCCTGACTACTCGGAGGGAGCACCTGAACTACTCATGTGTTACCTCAGGCATCCATCCTCGTCCCTGACTACTCAGAGGGAGTCCCCAGACTACTCATGTGTTACCTCAGGCATCCATCCTCGTCGGCTTCCCGAAAACGACTTCGAGCCCCAGGACTCTATAAAAAAAGGTGGAAGTGGCGCGGAGAAAAAATCCGAACAGAAGGGTGCTTTTTCTATCGAATACTCGGCGTGTGTCCTAGTAACTTTCCGAGATGTATATCATTATGTATTTCTTCATGCAAATCAAATAAACAATTCTTATGAACACCTTTTATGTGTGTATAACTGTCTTGTGTCGATATTTTGATGCTTTGTCGGTTCTTCCGTAGTTGGGTATGCCATATTGTCTATGTTTCTGACCCGGTTATGTCTCCCGTGTGCCCGAGAGGGCAGCTGCTACACGACGGAGTAGTAGAATCTAGGGTTACTTTGTACCCCGAGCAAAGGCTGCTTCGCGGGTCATTAGGGGTTCGGTAACTTGGTCGGGCGCGTATGTCCCAGACCAAGCCTAGGTACCTCGGGCGTCGGCTGTACCGCAGGGTATTAGGGTACCTCATCAGACATTCTCTCTTCGTCTCGTGAGTTATATGTTGGATGATTTGCCAAGGCCGCTACCTGATAATTATTGAAACTGATTGAAATCCGTCCATCAAGTAGGTTTCGCGTGTTTACCTCTGTCGGCTGTATGGGTGTATGGACTGTTGACGGTCTGATCATCCAGTTTTGTCCCGCAATATCTCTTGTATTGTAGCTTCTCCCAGGCAATGCCCTTACACCATGGCTAGCCAAGTAATCTACAACATTTTGTACTTCGTATGCAAATCCAACATTAGGGGTGTTGGATAGCCTCCCAACCAGTCCTCTGGTAACAAGGATATTAGCTTCACCATTTTGCCAGTTGTCATAGCCCCTTGCTAAGAATGACACCTGTATGTTTCTGTAAAAATCAGGAATAGTAAGCATGGTGTTAGGTATGACATATACCAGCTGCGTTCCTCGTGTGAGATCAATCTCCATGGTGGCGAAGATTGACTGATCTCCTTGCCAGCGGTTATCTCGAAATACTACAAGTAATAGAGTTCCTTCCTCCTGCCTGTGGAGAATTTGAACGCGAACTTGTATGACTCCCATATGTAAGAACCGCATATTGCTTCTCTGTAATTGTTGGAAGCTTTCTTCTTGAATAAAGGTTCTATCAACTTGATTGTTTGTGACAAGAATTGCTTCTTCTGATCTGTGGACATAGACACGATGATGAGCATCATCCCGTCGAGAGTGATATAGTACCTCAGCAGGTACTATGGAGGCTCGCTGTTGCATTGATAATTGTAGTTGGACTTGGGGATCCAACTGCTGTTCAAGAGTATAATTGTAGGGCCCTTGTCCCCTAATCAGCCTTGTTGCTCTTCGCAGGGCTCTTTGAGCGTTGTACCTCCGTCTTTGGTTTTGTTGATAATCACGTATTTGATCTTCAAATAATGGCATAATTTCTGTATTTGTTGTAACTGGAGGATTTTGTGTTCTTGTTGCCATCATTTTTGTTGCTTCTGAACTTCCTTTAAGATATCGTAAGGATCTTTGAATACCAGAAGCTTGCCCTTCCCTTCTTTTGGTTTTTCCTGAACAGATAAAGTTTTAATTTTATCTGTTAGGTTTTGAATTACCTCGTCAGGTAGTGATGCTGGAGCAGTTGCTTTTGCTTCTAATTTCTTGATTCTCTCCTCAAGACTTTCAAGCTTCTCAAGGATAGTAACTAACAGCTGAATTTGTGTGTTTGCTTGCTTGATTGAGGCAATTGTTCCTGCCAACGGACCTTTAAATTCAGCAGGTCTAACAAAGCCAAGCGCTGGTGCTTCAATATTTTCTGTAGCTTGAAGTGCTTCAAGGTAGCTGCTAGTAGCTTGGGTGTTAATATAGCTCATGTATTGGTCCAAGCTTCAATTTTGTAGAGTAGTTTCTCTACTCGCTCAAGCTTCTTTGAAATTTCTCCTAATAATTTTGCAGCTCTTTCTTCGATGTACTTGGGTTGCTCAATAATACTTGAAATGACTTCCTTCACCTGTTTAGAGGTTAAAGGTTGTTGTGCAATGATGACTTCAGTAAGAGCGAGTATTGAGTTTCTAAGTTCCTTGTTTTGGTTTTTAAGGGTTTCAATCTCCTCCTGAATTTGTTCGAAATTTTTCAAGTGTACTCGGCAAGATAGGCAGACTCTATCATATACAACGGCTAAATTATGAGCTAGTTCTTTTGTGGTTGGCTTAGATTCCGCTAGGTCAAGATATTCTAGGTTCGAGGTATGAGATTTGGTGTACCATTCTTGTATTTTCTCTTCCCAGTGCCTAGACATAAGTGCATTTATAGCTTTATCCCCCTCATATTCCTCCCTTTCCTCTTTATGCTTACGTCTTAGAGGGTTCTAAGGGCTTTCTTGCTCACGCAGGTGTGCCCTTGGGCTTACTTACGGCACCCTTGCCTTTGCTGCCAAGTTAGGACCTGTTCTTTTGCAAGTTCACCCGTCGTTCCCCGGTCGACTTATCACAAAAGATTATGATTCGAAAATAGAGGAGAATTTAGCTAATCAATCGCTACATCAATAGAAGGGTTCACTATAACTGATCAACAGTTGTAATTCGTTAACCTTCTGCTCTAGGAATTACTATAACTGATCAACAGTTGCAATTCGCTATCCTAGAGTTGTTAGAGAAAGACGATCTTTAATGCTTAGTAAAAACATTAGTTAGATATTTTAAAGAAATGGCACAACAATTACTCAGGGACCTCTTTCCTAAGAATATCTTGGTAAGATTTCTACTCAGCCATAAACGTCGCTCTGATACCAATATGTATAAGGTTTCAAAAGGATCCCAAAACCAAACTTAAAACCAAGATAATTGCAAAAAGAACTTGGAAATGCAAAGATTTGAATTAAAAGTTTGGGAATTACAAGCTCTGAGATCTTACAAGGAAATCTTCGAAGTAGAACTTGTGTCGGTATTCGACTTGTGTTCTGCAACGAAATAGCTACGGACTTATATAGAGGTGTGGAATGCTGAACAGGGTGCTCATTGGGCCCCATCTTCATTCGAGCATCCTCCTTCTTTTCGTCCTTTACACGCAAGCCTTACTACGCGACAATCATCTTTACAGAAAGTAGCCGAAAGCATGGCTAGAAAGTAAAAGCTAAAAAGTAAAAGCTGGCTAGGATTTGGATGTTTTGGGTCCAGCATGCTTCCTTATGGCGACACGTCCTTGATGCGCTGTGCCACGTTCTGCGCCTTTATGAAAAGGTCCAATAATTCTTCTTTTGCTTTTGTCACTTCGGGTAGGGAATCTTTGAAGTAAAGGCCTCCCCTGAGTTGTCCTCGAGCTGTGAAATCGACTTCTTTGGCCCCCATAATGAGCTTGAGTTCCCATATGCTTTTGAGGACGTTTCGTGAGGCCGTCCATTCGATGTCACCAAGGTGCTCCCGGAGGTCTTTTTCATAGGGTCCGTTAATTCTTTTGCACGGGCTCCCGCTGAGTTCTTCATATTGGTCCAGGAATTCATAAGGCCCATTAGGTACTGGGACGCTCTGGTATTGGGCTTCCTCCTCAGTTGTGCTAGCGTCTCCTCGGTTTGGGCTAAAAGACCAAATAGTCTTCTTCTTGCAGATGCCATGGACCTGTAATAAAGCAAACAAGACGAGACAGGGTGTCAGCAAGATTATTATCTTTACCTTCAATGTGTTGGAACTGCACATCAAGTCGCAATCCAGTAATATAGTCCGTGAAGGATAACCATCGGACTCTTGAAGGTTTGTTTTGAGCAGATTTATTGAAGAAGCTGATAATTGCTTGGCAATCAGTTCGAATAATAAGCTCCTTTTTATCAAGATAATAAATCTTAAAACTGCTCAGACTATTCATGACGGCATGAATCTCTGCATCAATGGTTGATTTGATGGGAGAGTATTTCCCGCTTGCATAGGCACAGATTTTTTCTTCAGTTCGGGGGTCATCCTTTTTCTTTTTCCACTTGCAAATACCACCCCATCCTTCCATACAGCCGTCTGTTTCAAGAATAATAAAGCAATCTTCTGCGGGAATTGCTAAGTCAAGAAGTCTGGATATTGTTTCTTTGATCTTCCTGATGAGAAGCCAATCTTGTGAATTCATTTTTCCTTCACCAGTTGGAGAGGTCTTTGAATATAAAGGTCCTAATAACCTGCCAAGGTTTGGAATGTAGCTGCGAGCATAGTTGAGCAGCCCTAGCCAGGACCTTAATCCTCTTATTGTTTCCAATTCAGAATCCTTGAAGTCCGCAATCTTAGATATGATATGCGTTTGGAGTTTAATTGTTGATGGTCCAATTGTTGCTCCCAAGAATTCAACTTCAGGGGTTCCAATCTTCATTTTAGTGGGACTCAATATTAACCCATTCTTCTGGCAAATTTGTAGCATGACTTCAAGATGTTCTTTATGTTCCTTTTCTGTCTTTGAGAATACCAAAATATCATCAATGTAAACAGCAATGAATTTTTCAGTACCTTTAAAGCATTCGTCCATTTTCCTCTGAAAAATTGCAGGAGCATTTTTGAGCCCGAAGGGCATGACAAGCCATTCATATAAGCCATCAGGAACCCAAAAGGAGGTCCATTCTATGGACTCAGGATCCATTGCTACTTGATGAAATCCGGATTTGAGATCAAATTTGGAGTAGATGCTGCTTCCTCCAATCCTCTTGATGATGGTATTAATACCCGGAAGACTGTATTGATCTTTATGGGTATTGTCATTCAGTCTCTTATAATTAAAGACCATGCGTTCCTTGCCTTTTATTTCTCGCTTGGTCTCTGGATCTATAGTTGTTCCGGAATGCACTATAATAGCTGTTGTACGGTGCCTGCTTTTGGACGAGCGGATAACCTTCAACTCCAGAAGAGCCTTAACGTGTTTTTTAAAAGAATCTTGCATTTGAGGAGTAATATGCTTCAGAGGCCTGTCCTCAATTGTTAAATCTGGATTTTTAATATCCAATTTGCACTTGATTTGATTCTGGCTCCAGTATTTCATAGGATCATTTCCAATATAACCAGTGTCTGTTAGTTTCTGAAGAATACCTTCTATTTTTGTGGTAGTCTGCCAGGTGCAGATTTGCTCTTTGATTTGATAATATTCTTCCTCTTCCAATTCCAGTTCTTCAATAGCAGGGGCTGCATTCACAGTTTGACAAGTTTTGATAGTTGTAATATTTTTGTAAAATGTTACCTCATCACCTTCAATCCTTATGCCTCCATATAGGGATCTGATGAAGTTGCAGCCAATTATCATATTAATATTTCCTCCAAGTGTGAGGGGGAAAGCATATGTATAGGGAATGCGAAAAGAATGCTCCCCTATCTTCATGTTTCCATATTTGAGTTTCTTGGTGGCGGTAGTCTTGGAGTTAATTCCACTGAAATTAACGGCAAATGTATTGTCTTCGATAGCCTCAGGAGGTATAGATTGCTGATCTATGCAACATGTTGTGGCGCCGGTGTCTAGGATAGCATTTACCCTGAACTCTTTTACTCCTGGGATATGAAGCTCAATATTTAAGTTAAACAGGCCATTTGTCTTCTTTTTGGGCTGAATTGCTTCCTCTGCCGAGAATATTTTTTCTCTGCCTTCTGTTATGATAACATGTATCTCTTCTTCATCTTCTTCTGCTTCAATATTCACTGGGTCAGGAATATAAACTCCCGCCTGATAGTCTTGTAATTGTTTTCTGAGATCATGATTTTCTAGTTCCAGAGCCTCAATCTTTAAGCGGAACTCTTCATTTTCTGTATCCACTTCAAGTTTATCTGCAGAAGCATTTCTAATTAGATTTTCTTCTCTCTCCTTGTATTCTTTTTCTAATTGCTCCATTTGTAATTTGGCCAATAATTTGCTGGATTCCACTTCTTGCTTTAATCGTTCTATTTCAGCTTCTGCCCAATTGGAGTATACTTGATGTTCCTTTATAAGACTCATGGGATTGTAGGGAATAGCTGCTTCACGCTGCACTGGAATTGTTATATCAAAATAATTATCAGTGCACATACCACAAGATATTGTTTTGCAGCTTGTACAATGCATCCTGTGTTTTTCCCTTCCACAACAGTGGCATCTTTCATATGAAGGGGGTACTTTGTCATTTATTAACCAGATGTGTTGACAATCATGTTGTTCCTTTGTAACTCGAACCATGGGCTGCCAGCCTTCAGTCTTGCCTATCATATAACAATTTCTTTGTTCAATAAAAACATATAGATATTCATGAGCCAGTACCTGTTGGCCTTCTCCTTCAGAGATACTGTAAATAGCATCTGATTGATCCTCCCCTTCTTGTACTGACATAATTTCAAAGTCTTCAGGAAGCTCTAACCCTTCAAACATTGCTACTCTTCGCACATTTTTGTATTCTTTAGGGCAATCTCTGGCAAAATGCCCTTGTAAAACAACACAAATTCTAGGTGCTGCTGCCGGGATCCGCGTGGGCCATGGTGGTGGGCTCGCCGGGATACGTCGACCCGCACTACCTCCGGTCGGGGATGGTCTCCAAGAAGAGCGACGTGTACAGCTTCGGGGTGCTGCTGCTGGAGCTCGTCACCGGCGCGCAGGCGTTCGACGCCGAGCGCGAGCGCCGTTTAACAGCGGAGATGGCCCATGTGCTTCACGATCCGGAGGGACGGACCGCGGAGGCGGTGGACATCGGATTGGGCGGCGCGTACGACGCCGGAGAGGCGGTGGCGATGGTAGCGGTGGCCGCAGCGTGCCTGGCGAATAACCCCAGCCTCCGCCCCACGATGGCGGAGGTCGTTGGGATGCTGCGGGAGAAGGCGTCGGCTTCCATCGCCGCCGCCGCGAGGTTGGGAGGCCAAAAAGAGTCATAAACGTTGGGGAAATTGGTTGCCTATTCAGTTCGTGACTTAGATCGTAACGATTTGCGTGTAGATAACGAGAGGATGCGAAATTATATAATATTTAATTCGAAAAAAAATAAATTGTATAATGTAGATTTTTTTTGTTAAAAGATATATTTCATTTATTGTTGTGGGAAATAATGATGATTTAATTGGTGGGATCAAGTGAGATATAAAAGGAATGTGACAAATCGCCTCACCATGATTAAGCTTTGGAAGTATATGAAGGGGCACCTTTAGATGCCAATGTATTGGCAAATTTAATGTTAAGCTTATTTATATTTATTTAAGATCAAAAATTAAAAATGTCCTCGTTTCGAAAGGAGTCAACGACGATGGTCAGGTATCATGATTCTGCCCATGTATATGTTGATAGGAGGGGAGGAACTCTGTACCTTGCGAGATCAATATGAGCGTTAGGAGAACACGCCGGAAGTTATCCGGCGGAGCCGACTCCGACGTTCAAGTCACTGTCTCGATTGAAAAAGGTGTAAGACAGGAAAGAAATTATGAATATTAGAGAATGCTTAACCCCCTTTACCAGAGGGGTTGGGATACATTTTATATTGGCCTTCACTGCCTTGCCACGTCCCCACGATTTATGTCACATCCCCTCCTCTTTCGGCGGTTATTGGATAGCCTTTGAAACAGTCTAAGCCGTCATTACATTTCGACCCGTTGCGACATGTAAGGGTCGTGGTGATTCCATGCCAGCGGGGATGCTTATCCATAGATCCACGAGGGAGGGGGAGAGTCGTTATTTGATGTCGAAGGTAGCTTGGGCTCCGCTTCCCCGAGGTGGTCTCGGGGTCTTCTGGCCTGGGTGATCGCGGGCGTTCAAGCTCCCGAGGTGGTCTCGGGACCCCACCTCCCGGGGTGATCCCGGGAGGGATCTTCTGGTTGACTCCCCAGAACTTATCTCCCGAGGGAGACCCTAGAGGCTCCCCTTCCCGAGAATGCCTCGAGGGCTTTAAAAAAGGAGTCACTAAGACTCGTTGCATATTGTCACAAAGCTTCTTCATCCCACATGCTTGCCACGGGCTATCCAACCCTATCACAAGTCCCTCCCTTCAAGTCTGATCGAAGGAAGTGTAGCTGACTGATCGGACTAGTGTGATGGTGATGAAGCTTAGTTCTTGCAGGTCCTCGCACCCATTACTGTTCCTTTTAGTAGTTGCAAGGGACCCTTAGGGGGTTATGCCAAGCCCCTAGAAATTTCGCCTTGGTTTTACCCTTCCCAAAGGACTTCTGTGGCTTTTGAGGTACCGTAATGATACCTGCCCCTCTGTTATAAAGGAGCATGACGTTCTTTGATGGCGACAAGGTACTTCTGCGACTGCCTCGTCGCCACGTGCTTCAACGGCCATCTCCTCGACTTCATACTGATGTGCGCCGCTATAGCTTGCTCACGTCAGGCGACTGCCCCTGGGGCAACACTGATGCAACAGTTTCTTGCTTTCCACGTGCCGCTTCCCTATTGTGTCCATGCAGGCGGCTTCCTGGGTATAAGAAGGGAAGGCGAGGACATTCAACCAACTTTTGACTTCGTGGTTGGGTGCACCTCGTCTTCTTCTTCTTCTCTTTTGCACGTAAGTAGTTTGTCTCCTCCCCGTCTCTCCCCTTAGAGACCATAGAAAGCTACCAAGCGGAATGATATGAGTCTATCTCTTCGAGAGTGAGACCGGAGACTCTGCAGGCGGCCTTCGAGGCCTACGGCATCCCGGCTGAGATGGAGGTGGTTATCCCCGGGGTAGGCCAGACGCCAGTAGAGCCTTTCATAGGCTTGTCGACCTTCTTCCTAGGGCAAGTGCAGTTAGGACTTCGTTTCCCCATCCCCCCTTCTTTATGAATATAGCCTCTTGCTTCGATATACGTCTTCACCAAATGACTCCTAATGCCTTCGCTCAGATGGGAGGTGCGTATATTATCTTTAAGCTCTTTGACCTCCCTCTGACCCCTCATCTCTTTCATTCTTTCTTTGTCCCGATTGGTTCTAGAGGTGTTTTTAGCTTCTCGGCACGACCGTGCCATAAGTTTTTAGGAGGGTTTCCTTCCTCGTACAAAGGGTGGAAGGAGAAGTTCTTCTTCATCCGCCTGCCCACGTTGCCCTTCAGTCATCTCCGTTGGATAGAGGCCCTCCCGACTCCTCCTTCTTTAGGGGAGTTTCTCAGAGTCCTAAGTACCAACGTGCTAGGAATATACTCTCCGACATGGAGTTCAGCGGCCCGAGTCTGGTACAGAGTGAGGAGCTTATATTCCGGGCGGACCTTAGCCCTAAAGTGACCCGAATCAGCCCCAGCCTTGGTATGTTTGTCTTTTTCATCAATGTCTGTTAATTCTAACTGATGTTTCCTCGTTTGTCGATTGCAAAGGAAGTCATGTTCGCTAAGGTGATGGGCCGACTTATCAAGTGGGAGGAGGCCAACAAGGAGGCGTTGAATCCTCCCCCGATTGTTCCCGATGCACCCCCTGTCCCTACCGAGTCCTCGGAGGGGACCAATGACTCGTCCCGTGGGCTTGCCTTGCCCGAGAGGGTAGAGGCCACTGTTACCTTCCCGCCGGTGGCGAGCCAAGGGCCCTCTGATCAACAGGTCAAGCCGGTAGCGGATCTTCTTTCTGGAGGCGGCTCTCCCCCAGTTGTTGTTCATCCCGAGGGGGTTAGCGAGGGGTCCTCCTCTCCCACTGCTCCTTCAACACTCTGGTCCGCTGGTTGGCAGAAGAGGCGACTTCTAATGGGCTTGAGTCCTAGATGGAAAATGCTGCGCTCCGGGGGTCCTGACCTTCTTCCCTCTGTGCCTGAGGAGGTTGTTTCTCCTTCCGAGGGGGGGGGGGGAGCATCTGCTCTCGCATCTTCTCCTATTCCTTCGGCCATAACTTCGGAGACGGTCGTCACAACACCTAGTGTTGAGGCAATCTATGGTCCGGAGTGACCATGTGTTTTGATGTTTGGGCAAAGGGTTTTGTTGGGACCGGGTGCATGTCGACAAGGATACGAGTTCGTAAAATTTTAAATTTTTACGTGCAGCGGAAGAATTTGCATAAAATAATTTCCTAAATTATTTTAACTTCGTATCTAGCATGCAATCTTATGGTGTGTTGACATAATCATAAAATAAAACTTTGCGAAAAAGTAAACTAATTTACCAAGTACCTCGCGTAACTCGAAGTAAGGGACGAGATCCAACCGTAGCGTCCCTTGGAAGCTTCGCCTCTATTCGCGTCCACGCCGAGTTCTCTTCGGGATGACTTCGCAAAGTCACGAGTTTTGTGCCGACGAGAACTATTAGATTCTCTATAGGCACAACAAAGAAGATCAAGAGAAGAAAAGGAAACTAACCAACGAAGTAACGGAATCGAATTCCGAGAGAGAGGGAGATGTGATCCGCTTCTTCTTCTTCTTGGTTGGTTTCTTCTTCTCCTTGAAGCTCACGGCAACACCTTGCCTTGGTGTAGGTTGGGCGTCGGCCCTAATGGAGCTAGGGTGGCCGCCGGCCCTAATGGAAGGGAGGGGGAAGGAGGAGAGAAGAGAAGAGAGAGAGGGAGAGCTCTATTTCGATTATCCAAATCTTAGGAATCCAAGGCTTGCCTATGGTTCCTTATATAGTTGCTTCTCCCTTGCCAAGTCTCCTCTTAACCGAATTAACGGAATTAACGGAATTAGTTATCATAAGAAATTTATCCTATAAATTCTCTTATGAATTATTCCGTTTAAACCAAGTTTTATTATAACTAACTTTATAATAAAAGTAATTAGTTATCATAAGAAATTTATCCTATAAATTCTCTTATGAATTTTATTATAACTAACTTTATAATAAAACTAATTAATTATCATAAGAAATTTATCCTATAAATTCTCTTATGAATTATTCCGTTTAAACCAAGTTTTATTATAACTAACTTTATAATAAAACTAATTAGTTATCATAAGAAATTTATCCTATAAATTCTCTTATGAATTTTATTATAACTAACTTTATAATAAAACTAATTAATTATCATAAGAAATTTATCCTATAAATTCTCTTATGAATTATTCCGTTTAAACCAAGTTTTATTATAACTAACTTTATAATAAAACTAATTAATCTCTCTTTTATTATGGAATAAATTTTATAAGAAATTTATAAACTTTCTTATTATGGAAAAATCAATTCATAATTGATTTTATAAAATTAAAATAAACCAATTCATGGATTATTTTAACTTCCATAAAAAGAATAAATTTCTATAAATTTATTTATATAAATTTCTTTATACAAATTTATTTATCCATAATTTATAAAATAAATCGCGCTATATTTACTTTATTAATTAAACCAAAATTAATTGGTTTTTCTCCCTTTAGGTGGCCGGCCAACCAAGGAGGGTTGGCACCCTCTTTGGCCGGCCCAAACCGAGCCGAACCAACGCGAATTAAACTTATTTAATTCGCCCAAAAAGCCTTCAAAAGACTTAGCCATTTTTAGCTTCCATTGCGCCTCTGATTAACTCAGATTCGACTTATTTCTCTTGATCGGAAAATCCAATTTTCAACTCGTTTTAAATCTCTCGGATTACTCGTAGTGTGTGTGACTAAATAGGCCTTCGATTTATGTTGGCCGTCTATAATTAACCAATTATAGAACGATCATGAGTGGCACCTAGTAGTACATCATGACCCCCAATTAATCGAAAGATCAACGGTTTGACCTCAGAAGAAATTATTCTGAAACCCTTCAACAGCTCTAATGAATCGTGCCCTATTCCCTTCACCATCTTATACCCACTTGGTTCAGGACACGGTCTATTTGTGTCAGTCCCCACTAGGCTGACTACGTCACACCTAGCCCAAGTAGTGTCTTTCTCGTCCTTTGGATTTCTAATTACTCTCATGTATTTAAGAGACTTGCACTCTAACATGATATACTCTGGCCAGAGATTTTGAGTAACAATCCGACGATAGGCCTGGGTATACATCTCCTCGCAAGGAGTGGTGAATCCTTTGTAGGCTGTTCAAACATCTTCGGGCACTTCGGCTTATACCCAATCATCCTGGGTCCACACCTCCTTGGAGATGCTTGCTTAAGATGTTAAAGTATAAGTCTCCATGACCAAGATGACTTGAACACCGCAAGTCAAAGGAACATCGCACTTAAGCCGCAGTAAGAACTTCATTGACATATCTATATAGATTACCATATGAAGTCTTACAGCTAGTCACTCCAATGAACTAGTTCCCATAACTAGCATCCATGTTTATCTCCGGACATCCCAATGTCACCAGCCAGTGAGAATCAGCTGATTAGAGAATAACCCATGCTAGTCTCAACAGAATTGATAGTGTCCGTATTTATCAATTCATCGACTAGGGATATTTTCAATACTTCACATTTGCACATTTAGAGATAATCACTAGTTGTGATCCCATCACAAATTCTCTTATGCTGTGAGTTGTATTGCGGACATTCAGTAGATGAGTTTAAGATCCCAATCAAATACACAAGCATGTATACTCAAATAGTGAATTATCATTTATTAAAATAAATGTTTTACAATCATAAGGCGATTGCCTTAGGACACTTCTCTCATATACTAACAAACTCCCACTTGGCCTAATGCCAATCGCTACGGTATCCAATACCACAGGCTCTAACATGACCCTCAAACTTGTTTGAGGCAAGGCCTTAGTTAAAGGATCCGCTAAATTCCTTTCAGTGGGAATTTTCTCAATTTGTATGTCATTCCTACTTATAATCTCTCTGATCAGATGATAGCGGCGAAGCACGTGTTTGGATCGCTGATGAGACCTTGGTTCCTTTGCTTGTGCAATAGCTCCATTGTTGTCGCAGTAAACCGGCACTGCTCATCAATGGTTGGAACCACGCCAAGTTCGAGACGAACTTCTTGATCCAGACTGCTTCCTTTGCTGCTTCCGAAGCTCGATATATTCCGCTTCCGTGGTGGAATCCGCTACGGTGTCTTGTTTGGAACTTTTCCAACTTACTGCGCCTCCATTCAAAGTAAATACGTATCCAGACTGAGATTTGGAGTCATCCTTATCTGTCTGGAAACTGGCATCTGTATACCCACGTATTACCATATCTCCTTCTCCATATATTAGGAATACATCCTTAGTTCTTCTTAAGTACTTAAGGATTGTCTTAACAGCCGCCCAATGATCCATTCCTGGATCCGACTGGTATCTGCTTGTGATGCTCAAAGCATACGATACATCGGGCCTAGTACATAACATAGCATACATGATAGATCCTATCGCGGATGCATAGGGAATCTTATTCATGCAAATCCTCTCGTCTTCTGTGCGCGGACACATAGACTTTGAAAGGTTGATCCCATGCCTGATGGGAAGGTAACCTTTCTTGGATTCCGACATGCTAAACCTTTTTAGCACTCGGTCTATATATGTAGACTGCGAAAGACCAAGCAACCGTTTTGATCTATCTCTATAGATTCTAATCCCAAGGATATAGGTTGCTTCTCCCAGGTCTTTCATGGAGAAAGTTTTGGACAACCAAATTTTAACTGTCTGTAAGACTGATATATCGTTTCCTATAAGTAAGATGTCATCGACATATAATACTAGGAATACGACTGCACTCCCACTAACCTTCTTGTACACACAAGGTTCGTCTGGATTTTGTGAGAAATCAAACTTTTTGATTGTCTCATCAAAACGGATGTTCCAGCTCCTAGATGCTTGCTTCAGTCCATATATGGATCGTCGAAGCTTGCATACTTTGGTTTTATCAACCGATGTGAAACCTTCAGGTTGTATCATGTATACATCCTCAAGCAGGTTTCCGTTAAGGAAAGCTGTTTTCACATCCATTTGCCATATCTCATAATCATAATGAGCTGCTATGGCTAGGAGCATCCGAATGGATTTAAGCATAGCTACTGGCGAATAGGTTTCGTCATAATCAATTCCTTGTTTCTGACGATATCCTTTTGCCACTAATCTAGCCTTAAAGGTAACAACATTACCTTCCATGTCGGTTTTCTTCTTGAAACCCACTTGCACCCTATGGGCTTAATCCCTTCAGGTGGGTTAACCAAGTCCCATACTTGGTTTTCGTACATGGAATCCATTTCCGACTTCATGGCCTCAAGCCATTTGTCCCTTTCTGAACTTTTCAGAACATCTTCATAACTGATAGGTTCGTCATCGCTTATGAGTAACACGTCGTTCGATTCACTTACGAGAAATCCGTATCTCTCTGGAATATTGCGTGTCCTATCAGATCTACGAAGAGGTGGTGTAGTTTTAGGTTCAACTGATAGCTCATCATTATGAGGTATTGGTTGTGGGTCTAGACTAGGTGTCTCTGTAATGTCTATTGGAGTTTCTTGAACTTCATCAAGTTCAATGCCACTCCCACTGTTTTCTTGTAAAAGAAATTCTTTTTCCAGAAATACAGCATGCCTTGAAACAAACACCTTTTGTTCCAAGGGATGATAGAATTGGTAACCCTTCGTTTCCTTAGGGTATCCAATAAATAGACATTTATCAGACTTAGCATCCAATTTGTCTGATACAATCCGCTTCACATAAGCAGGACAACCCCATATCTTAAGGTGAGTTAAGTGGGGTTTCTTACTATTCCATGTCTCATATGGAGTAGTAGAGACTACCTTGGTCGGGACTCTGTTTAGCAAGTAAACAGCTGTCTTAAGTGCATAGCCCCAAAAGGATTTTGGAAGAGTTGCATGATTCATCATGACCTAACCATGTCCATCAAGGTTCGGTTGCGCCTCTCAGATACACCATTATGCTGTGGTGTATACGGCGGAGTCCATTGGGATAATATCCCATTGTCCCTAAGATAATCTTGAAACTCTTGACTTAAGTATTCACCACCCCGATCGGATCGAAGTATTTTAATACTTTTGCCAAGCTGTTTCTCTACTTCATTTCTGAACTCTTTGAATTTCTCAAAGGCTTCAGATTTGTGTTTCATCAAGAACACGTACCCGAATCGTGAGTGATCATCGATAAAGGTGATGAAGTAGCTATAGCCTCCTTGTGCAAGAGTTGACATTGGTCCACATACATCAGTATGTATTAGACCAAGCAATTCTCCCACTGGATTACCTTTTCCGGAAAAGGGTAATTTGGTCATCTTGCCTTTTAAGCACGATTCGCATGTATCAAATGAACCGGGTTCAAATGATTCCAAAATTCCACATCGGTGTAATTCGGTCATGCGTTTCTTACTTATATGGCCAAGACGACAATGCCAAGTGTAGGAGTCTATTCGATTATCTATTCGAGCACGTTTGTTGCTAACTTCGATATTGAAAATGTCACTGGATAAATCTAACGTGTAGATACCATTGCACAAAGTTCCATTCCCATAAAGAACACCATTTAAAGTTATGTAACAACAATTGTTACTAAAAGTTAAATGATAACCCTTTTCATTCAACATGAAATAGATACAATGTTCTTTATCAACGAAGGAACAAATAACAATTATCCAATTCTAAGACACGTCCAGTGGGGAGCTTTAGCAAATATGTTCCGATGGCAACAGCAGCAATCTTTGCTCCGTTTCCAACTCGCAAATTCGCTTCTCCTTTGACGAGTCTTCTTCTATTCCTTAGCCCTTGTATGTCATTACATATATGTGAGCTACACCCAGTATCAAGTACCCAGTGTTTGAGGAAATAGAGTGACATTCAATAACGAAGATACTTGAAGAGGATGGGCATCGGATGCCTTCTTCTTCAAGGACTCAAGATAAACCTTGCAGTTTCTTCGCCAGTGCCCTCCTTGCCACAGTGATGGCAAGTGCCTTTTAGGTATTTTCAGTCTTTTTGGCCTTTTTCTTCTTTCCCTATTCTGTTCTTTGGCCTTCCTCTTAGAACCTTTCTTCGAGGAACCAACTAACAGTACGTCTTTGATCCTGCTTCACAGAAGGCTCTACAGTCTTCAGCAGGTTGAGCAACTAGGAAACTGGTCTGGAGTTGCATTTTCAGGAGGACGGTTGGGAAGTTGATCTTCAAGGACATAAGAAGCTTCTCTGCCTTAGGACTATCCTAGGTTTCGAAGCCAGTCCATGAAGTTTGGCCCAGTCAGTTTATTGGTGTCCAAAATGGAACGCAATTAGAGAAGACATGATCGAGTGATTATCCTAGAAATACAAATTGAGCTTATGTGAGAAGAATGATTAAAGAATGTATCAATATACATAAATTAAATCCTATTTATTTTCAAATTGAATAACCCTTTTTATCAATTCGGGAGATCGTAGGAACATCTCCAAATAGGTTGATATCCAACCATAGATAAGAACAACCATGGCTGTGGCCATCAAGTTATTCTTAGCTATGAAGGTAGGTAATTATACCGATTACACATCACATATATGTAACTATCACTTTATGCTATCAACTAATTGAATGTTTGCATAAAACATTGGGTTGTTAACTCATTAACAAGTATGCACAATATACATAGCACCCAACTGCACCTCTCTTTACATCGACCTTGGCTGTGGCACAACAAATCGATGCTCCAAGCTTAAGGCTGACCCATAATCAAGAAATAGTTTTAATATGGTTGGAGCTCATTCAACCGTTTAGTCAGGCTTGGATGTGTCCAACAACCAAAACTAAGGATTGACCTCTGACTCCAACTATATATTCATAAACTAATTCCATGGTTTGAACATGTTGAGGTTCAAGCGGGCATGGATGTGTCCATCAACCCAAACGAGAAACAAAACTCCGATTCTAACCATATTAATGGAAGGTGTTGGCCTTAATATTTTGTAAGGGGTTTTGGGTCTCATCCTTTCTTTTCAAGCACATTCATGACATAGAATTATGTCATGACTAACGATTTCCTTAATAAGTATGTATGTACTTAAGTTATCAAGTCTCATTAATTGAATTAGGAACGGATTTCCTAATTCCATTTCATACTTAATTAAAGGAATTGTTTTGGGAAATAATTTCCTAAATTGTCATAATTAATTTCGGAAATAATATGTTTAAGACTTTGATTTCTCTAAATCAAATCTTATTAAATTAAGAGACAAATCCCTTAATTCAACTACATATTATTTTCATGAAAATCTCATTTAAGAAACTCTATAGGAAACCATTTTCCTAATTAATTTTGGAGACAACATATGTAAGAGCATCACCTCTTAAACATATTTTATTCATGGATTTAATTAATTACAACAAATATTTTCTAAGGGTGGCTCCCCGAGGCTCAGATACCCAAAGAAAGTAATGTGTTGTAAATCCAATTGGACGGCTCCCCGAGGCTCAGATACCCAAAGAAAAGTAATGTTTGTAAATCCAATTGGACGGCTCCCCGAGGCTCAATCCAAATCAAACATGACAATTTAATTAAAAAATGGGAAATTAACAACAACTAACTTTAAATTGGACGGCTCCCCGAGGCTCAATCCAAAATANACCGCATAGGAAGCATTTGCATTTCTTGTTACGGATTAAATGCTTTTCTTCTCAATCCGAGCGTGAGATTCATGTGGTTTGCCCTTGTAGGTGGTAGATTTTCTAACACCAAATCTCTTGCCTGGCTTTTGATAATACCCTGGGATGGGTATTTGGTCGCAAAATGATAGATCCTTGAGGGATCTACTGAAGGCTGCTCTTTTGCATTCTTCTTCAAGGTACCTATAAGTAAATATTATCGAGGGTGAACCCCTATAGTATTGCCTTGGTACCTTTCTTCAAAAGCTGTTTTGACTCTTCTTCCAGATCTCCAGGCAGCTTTAACCAGAATTTTTCCGATAACTCCGATCCAGTGAATAGCCTTCCTGTGTTGGCTGCCAGGTTCATATAATCATCATTAAATGGATTATGTCTTTACCTGGGTACAGGAAATTCTTTCCAGATCTTGGTATGCCCTGTCTTGTATATCTGTTGATCCTTGGAAGGGATCTTCCAGAAGAAATATTCTTCTGATTTGGGAAATTATATTTTGTGTTCCATTTCTCCCGTCAGCAGAATTCACTAGTTTTTGGTACTCGGCAGGATACGCCATCCTCCATTGAATCCAGGTTAACCTTTCTGTTTCTCCGAGTAGATTTTCAATAAAATCTACTTTGTCCTGCACATCCGAAAAGTTTTGTAAAGCAACAATATTCTTTGTTATACCTTCCCATCGTAGAAGGACATCATCAATTTTTCCCAGCTGGGTGGGTAATGTTAGAATTGCACCGGTTTGCTGGTGAGCAGTTGGCAAGTTCCACCATTCAGAAGTATCTCTTCCAGTAAACCTTCTAGGTCTGGTGGATGGCTCTGGTGCATAGCTCACGGGTTCTATTTTAGGGCCTGGTGGTTTTGGGGGAAAACCAACAGGATTCATCGTCTCATCCGCAGGTGGCCTGTATTGAGTATTTGCTTCCTGCGAATATACTTGTTCACTAAGAGCCCTTAGCTGTGGATAATCACTAATCCAGTCTTCAGAGGCTACTGCAAGTAGTTCATCAAAGGTTTCAGATGGTTGTTCTTCCTGTATTTGCTTCTCATAATACCCCCTCATTCTGGAAATAGTAGGGTTGTCTTTATGAAGGGTTGTAGGCCAGTGTTCCCGTATTGGAGCAATGTATTCTTTTGATTCTTCATCACAGTCATCATCATCATCCCATGATGGCTTGGTTGCAGGGACAAAGGGTTGTATCGGTGGTGTTGCATAATTAACATAATAATCATACTTGCCACTGGGTTCCCCCAGAGTATCAGACGACAAAAACAGGTGGGATACTCTGGGGGAACCCAGTGGCAAGTATGATTATTATGTTAATTATGCAACACCACCGATACAACCCTTTGTCCCTGCAACCAAGCCATCATGGGATGATGATGATGACTGTGATGAAGAATCAAAAGAATACATTGCTCCAATACGGGAACACTGGCCTACAACCCTTCATAAAGACAACCCTACTATTTCCAGAATGAGGGGGTATTATGAGAAGCAAATACAGGAAGAACAACCATCTGAAACCTTTGATGAACTACTTGCAGTAGCCTCTGAAGACTGGATTAGTGATTATCCACAGCTAAGGGCTCTTAGTGAACAAGTATATTCGCAGGAAGCAAATACTCAATACAGGCCACCTGCGGATGAGACGATGAATCCTGTTGGTTTTCCCCCAAAACCACCAGGCCCTAAAATAGAACCCGTGAGCTATGCACCAGAGCCATCCACCAGACCTAGAAGGTTTACTGGAAGAGATACTTCTGAATGGTGGAACTTGCCAACTGCTCACCAGCAAACCGGTGCAATTCTAACATTACCCACCCAGCTGGGAAAAATTGATGATGTCCTTCTACGATGGGAAGGTATAACAAAGAATATTGTTGCTTTACAAAACTTTTCGGATGTGCAGGACAAAGTAGATTTTATTGAAAATCTACTCGGAGAAACAGAAAGGTTAACCTGGATTCAATGGAGGATGGCGTATCCTGCCGAGTACCAAAAACTAGTGAATTCTGCTGACGGGAGAAATGGAACACAAAATATAATTTCCCAAATCAGAAGAATATTTCTTCTGGAAGATCCCTTCCAAGGATCAACAGATATACAAGACAGGGCATACCAAGATCTGGAAAGAATTTCCTGTACCCAGGTAAAAGACATAATCCCATTTATGATTGATTATATGAACCTGGCAGCCAACACAGGAAGGCTATTCACTGGATCGGAGTTATCGGAAAAATTCTGGTTAAAGCTGCCTGGAGATCTTGGAAGAAGAGTCAAAACAGCTTTTGAAGAAAGGTACCAAGGCAATACTATAGGGGTTCACCCTCGGATAATATTTACTTATAGGTACCTTGAAGAAGAATGCAAAAGAGCAGCCTTCAGTAGATCCCTCAAGGATCTATCATTTTGCGACCAAATACCCATCCCAGGGTATTATCAAAAGCCAGGCAAGAGATTTGGTGTTAGAAAATCTACCACCTACAAGGGCAAACCACATGAATCTCACGCTCGGATTGAGAAGAAAAAGCATTTAATCCGTAACAAGAAATGCAAATGCTTCCTATGCGGTGAAGAAGGGCATTTTGCTAGAGATTGCCCTAAAGAATACAAAAATGTGCGAAGAGTAGCAATGTTTGAAGGATTAGAGCTTCCCGAAGACTTTGAAATTATGTCAGTACAAGAAGGGGAGGATCAATCGGATGCTATTTACAGTATCTCTGAAGGAGAAGACCAACAGGTACTTGCTCATGAATATCTATATGTTTTTATTGAACAAAGAAATTGTTATATGATAGGCAAGACTGGAGGCTGGCAGCCCATGGTCCGAGTTACAAGGGAACAACATGATTGTCAACATATCTGGTTAATAAATGATGAAGTACCCCCTTCATATGAAAGATGTCACTGTTGCAGAAGGGAGACCATGAGAAAACACAGGATGCATTGTACAAACTGCAAAATAACATCTTGTGGTATGTGCACTGATAATTATTTTGATGTAACAATTCCAGTGCAGCGTGAAGCAGCCATTCCCTACAATCCCATGAGTCTTATAAAGGAACATCAAGTATATTCCAATTGGGCAGAAGCTGAAATAGAACGATTAAAGCAAGAAGTGGAATCCAGCAAATTATTGGCCAAATTGCAGATGGAGCAATTAGAGAAAGAATACAAGGCAAGAGAAGAAGATCTAATTAGAAATGCTTCTGCAGATAAACTTGAAGTGGATACAGAGAATGAAGAATTTCGCTTAAGAATTGAAGCTCTGGAACTGGAAAATCATGATCTCAGAAAGCAATTACAAGACTATCAGGCGGGAGTCTATGTCCCTGACCCGGTAAATATCGAAGAAGAAGATGAAGAAGAGATACATGTTATCATAACAGAAGGCAGAGAAAAGATATTCTCGGTAGAAGAAGCAATTCAGCCCAAAAGAAAGACAAATGGCCTGTTTAACTTAAATGTTGAACTTAATATCCCAGGAGTAAAAGAGTTCAGAGTAAATGCTATCCTAGACACCGGCGCCACAACGTGTTGCATAGATCAACAATCTATACCTCCTGAGGCTATCGAAGATAATACATTTGCCGTTAATTTCAGTGGGATTAACTCCAAGACTACTGCCACCAAGAAGCTCAAATATGGGAACATGAAGATAGGGGAACATTCTTTTCGCATTCCCTATACATATGCTTTCCCCCTCACACTTGGAGGAAATATTAATATGATAATTGGCTGCAACTTCATCAGATCCCTATATGGAGGCATAAGGATTGAAGGTGATGAGGTAACATTTTACAAAAATATCACAACTATCAAAACATGTCAAACTGTGAATGCAGCCCCTGCTATTGAAGAACTGGAGTTGGAAGAAGAAGAATATTATCAAATCAAGGAGCAAATCTGCACCTGGCAGACTACCACAAAAATAGAAGGTATTCTTCAGAAACTGACAGACACTGGTTATATTGGGAATGATCCTATGAAATACTGGAGCCAGAATCGAATCAAGTGCAAGCTAGATATTAAAAATCCAGATTTAACAATTGAGGACAAGCCTCTGAAGCATATCACTCCTCAAATGCAAGATTCTTTTAAAAAACACATTAAGGCTCTTCTGGAGTTGAAGGTTATTCGCCCGTCCAAGAGCAGGCACCGAACAACGGCTATTATAGTTCATTCCGGAACCACTATAGATCCAGAGACCAAGCGAGAAATAAAAGGCAAGGAACGCATGGTCTTTAATTACAAGAGACTGAATGACAATACCCATAAAGATCAATACAGTCTTCCTGGTATCAATACAATCATCAAGAGGATTGGAGGAAGCAGCATCTACTCCAAATTTGATCTCAAATCCGGATTTCACCAAGTAGCAATGGACCCTGAGTCCATAGAATGGACCTCCTTCTGGGTTCCTGATGGATTATATGAATGGCTTGTTATGCCATTCGGACTCAAAAATGCTCCAGCAATCTTTCAGAGAAAAATGGATGAGTGCTTTAAAGGTACTGAAAAATTCATTGCTGTTTACATTGATGATATTTTGGTATTTTCAAAAACAGAACAGGAGCATAAAGAACATCTGGAGGTCATGCTACAGATTTGCCAAAAGAATGGATTAATATTGAGTCCCACTAAGATGAAGATTGGAACCCCTGAAGTTGAATTCTTGGGAGCAACAATTGGACCATCTACAATTAAACTCCAAACGCATATCATATCTAAGATTGCGGACTTCAAGGATTCTGAGTTGGAAACAATAAGAGGATTAAGGTCCTGGCTAGGGCTTCTCAACTATGCCCGCAGCTACATTCCTAACCTTGGCAGGTTATTAGGACCTTTATATTCAAAAACCTCTCCAACTGGTGAACGGAAAATGAATTCACAAGATTGGCTTCTAATCCGGAAGATCAAGGAAACAATCTCCAGACTTCCTGACTTAGCAATTCCCCCAGAAGATTGCTTTATTGTTCTTGAAACAGACGGCTGTATGGAAGGTTGGGGTGGTATTTGCAAGTGGAAAAAGAAAAAGGATGACCCCCGAACTGAAGAAAAAATCTGTGCTTATGCAAGCGGGAAATTCTCTCCCCTTAAATCAACCATTGACGCAGAAATTCATGCCGTCATGAACAGCCTGAGCAGTTTTAAGATTTATTATCTTGATAAAAAGGAGCTTATTATCAGAACTGATTGCCAAGTCATTATCAGCTTCTTCAATAAATCTGCTCAAAACAAACCTTCAAGAGTCCGATGGTTATCCTTCACGGACTATATTACTGGGGGACTTGATGTGCAGTTCCAACACATGAAGTAAAATAATAATCTCGCTGACACCTGTCTCGTCTTTTGCTTATTACAGGTCCATGGCATCCGCAAGAAGAAGACTATTTGGTCTTAGCCCAAACCGAGGAGACGCTAGCACAATTGAGGAGGAAGCCCAATACCAGAGCGTCCCAGTACCTAGTGGGCCTTATGAATTCCTGGACCAATATGAAGAACTCAGTGGGAGCCCGTGTAAAAGAATCAACGGACCCTATGAAAAGGACCTCCGGGAGCACCTTGGGGACATTGAATGGACAGCCTCACGAAACGTCCTCAAAAGCATATGGGAGCTCAAACTCATTATGGGAGCCAAAGAAGCCGATTTCACAGCTCGAGGACAGCTCAGAGGGGGTCTTTACTTTAAAGATTCCCTCCCTGAAGTGACAAAAGCAAAAGAAGAATTATTAGACCTTTTCATAAAGGCACAGAATGTGGCACAACGTATCAAAGATGTGTCACCATAAGGAAGCATGCTAGACCAAAAACATCCAAATCCTAGCCAGCTTTTACTTTTTAGCCTTTACTTTCTAGCCATGCTTTCGGCTACTTTCGTGTAAAGCTGATTGTCTCGTAGTAAGGCTTGCGTATAAAGGACGAAAAGAAGGAGGATGCTCGAATGAAGATGGGGCCCAATGAGCACCCTGTTCAGCATTCCACACCTCTATATAAGTCCATAGTTATTTCGTTGCAGAACACAAGTCGAAAACCGACACAAGTTCTACTTCGAAGATTTCCCTGTAAGATCTCAGAGCTTGTAATTCCTAAACTTTTAATTCAAGTCTCTGCATTTCCAAGTTCTTTTTGCAATTATCTTGATTTTAAGTTTGGAAGGCTTCCGTTTCACTTTTGGTGATGAAACTTCAGAACGTGCAAGCAAGTTGTGGAGAACACAAAGGCACAGCAAGAACTCAGTTCGCGAACTCTGCTTCAACGAAGCCTTCTTCCGCCCTTTTGTTTCTCCACTCAGCATCAAGTGACACCATCTCCTGCAGCCTCCAGCTGCTTCCCTGCCAATGCCAGCTACCACTAAGCTCTCTCTGGACTTCCTGAGCTTCCCTCAGCCAAGCTCCAGTCAGCAGCTCCAGTCTGCAGCTCCAGCCGTTGCAACCTGAGATGGAAAACGGACAAACCTACTCCAAGGAAAAGCCACCATTGACTCTCCTTGAGTGTTTGAATCCTTCCCTGTCACCTGCAGCTTAATCAGTGGGTTAGAGCAGCATATCAAGCAAGAAATCAAGAATCAGAGATCAGGCGTAGTGTATCAGATATGCTCAGACACGATCAGAGCGTCTGACAATGTAATTTGAATTAAAGTGATCGGTCACCGGACCGATCCAGGGCTTGTGAGTCGGTCACCAGACCGATCCACCGCTTTGCTGGGACTCCCAGCTCTCGCGGCGACACAAGCCTGATCGGTCACCAGACCGATCAGAGTGAAGCCTGATCGGTCACCAGACCGATCAGGTTGGACTCTGTCCGATCAGGCCAGAGCCTGATCGGTCAACGTCTGAGTGAACAATAACTTCGGAAATTAAGTCCTAAGTCTTTGATCGGTCACCAGACCGTTCAAAGCCTGATCAGTAGGGGAACTCAACTCACTGTTCGCTCCCTGATCGGTCACCAGACCGATCAGGAGCAGAGCAGTGAGTGAACTGCCTGCTCCCTGATCGGTCACCGGACCGATCAGGAGCCAAGCAGTGGAGCACCGTCCTGCTCCCTGATCGGTCACCAGACCGATCATGAGCCACACAGTAGGTTCCCAACCTCACTATGTGCTCCCTGATCGGTCACCCGACCAATCAGACATCGCTGGATCGGTCACCAGACCGATCCACGAAGGAGCAGCATGCCAAACTCCCTGATCGATCACCAAACCGATCCAGGGACTCAAACCTAGCCTTCCAAGCTAGGGTTTCATCCACCTTAGCCCTCCAAGCTAAGGATTTTTCACCTAACTCTCCAAGTCGAGAATTTTCACCTAACCCTCCAAGTTAGGACTTTTCACCTAGCCCTTCAAGCTAGGACTTTTCACCCAACCCTTCCGAATTAGGACTTTTCCAAACCTAGCCCTCCAAGCTAGGACCTGACCCTCCAAGCCAGGACTTTTTCACGTAACTCTCCATGATGAGAATTTTCACCTAACCCTCCAAGTTAGGACTTTTCACCTAGCCCTCCAAGCTAGGACTTTTCACCCACCTCTTCCGAATTAGGACTTTTCACACACCTAGCCCTCCAAGCTAGGATTTTCAACACCTAACCCTCCAAGTTAGGATTTTCCAACACCTAGCCTTCCAAGCTAGGATTTTCCATACCATGCCTGATCCTCGTGTTGGAGCAATCGGCCCTAAGATGGTCCGGAGTGACCATAGGTTTTGATGTTTGGGCAAAGGGTTTAAGTTAGGTTTTCCCTTGTATTCTTATATGCGTATGTTGAGTGTGCAGGTTGTACAGGTTACGCATATGGACTTGACTGGACGGCCTCAGTATGGTGAAGGATGGCATGGAGGCAAGCTAGAGGCTTGCGTGCGCATCCGAGGGACCTTGGAGAGCAGGGACGATGAGCTGATGGGCGCGGATTTCGAGGCGTACGTGAAGGATGGCATGGAGGCAAACTGGAGGTTTGCGTGCGCATCCGAGGGACGAGGGCCAAAGATGAAGAGGGCGCGAAGGCAACAGTCGAGGCTGCGGAGGAGGAGTCAGTCGAGTCGTGAGGATCGAGTGCTGTGTGAATGTACTCGGGAAAGGGTTCAGCTAGGGACCAGTCGACTGCCCTGGGGGCAGTCGACTGGTAGGTTGCTGGTGAGCTGGCTGAGAATTCGAACATTGAGGTGCAACGGTCGAATCTGGCTGGCACCAGTCGACTGCCCTGGGGGAAGTCGATTGGTAGCGAGAAATCAGCCCCGAGTCCTATTTAAAGAGGACGTCGTGGTGGCTGAGTTTCTTGACGAAACCTGCTTGGGTAAAGCCGGTTAGTAGTCTACTGTGTTCACAAAGCGTCCAAGGTGTTGTGGTGAGGTTTCTCCACCCACAAGGAGCGACACGTGATAGCCGGAGGTTATCCGGGGAGTGATCCACCGACGGATTGTTGGATTAGTCACCCGGCCGGGGTGGATACCAACTAAATACGGTTTGTTAGCGTTTGTTCTTTGTTGTTAGTCTTATTATCTTGTATTTCCGCTGTGCAAACTAACAACGTAGGTTGAAAGAATCAAAGAAACACTATTCACCCCCTCTAGCGTACCAGAAACGATCTTACACCCCGATCAGGACTTAATCACAATCAATAATCATCCACCTAAACTAAAATCGGTGTCAATACCAAAACAACAATCAGGGTTAGACTGCATCAACAGTATCAAGTGCCGAGCCTTCCTGACCACCCTGGCAGGACCGGCTCTGCACTGGTTTGACAGACTCCCGGAGGGGTCTGTGAAGGAGTTTGCTGATTTCAGAAGACTGTTCCTCTAGCACTTTTCGAGTAGCAAAAGGCACCACAAGACCAGTTTAAACCTCTTCGCCTTGAAGTAGAGCCCCAAGGAGCCCTTGCGGGCATACATCAAGAGATTTAATCAAGTTGCGTTGGACGTACCTACCGCCACTTCAGAAGTACTGATCAATGCCTTTGCTTAAGGCTTACAAGAAGGGGAATTCTTCATATCACTGATCCGAAAACCCCAAAAGACTTTGAGAGCCTCCTAGGCAAGGCTGCTAAGTATGTAGATGTGGAAGAGGCGCAAGTCGCCCGAAGACCTGAAGTCAAACCTGCACCAGTGATCCCTCACCCTCACAGGGTCACACCCCCTGGAGGACCCCTCAGAAGTCCCCAAGTCATGGGACATAGACTTGGAGCCGAGCGCGGTGTAGTTTAGCAGGTGGCCCAGGGATGCCTCCTTGCCAGATGACAACCCTATTGTTCCTTCCACGTCAGCCACACCCATGACCTTCAAGATTGTTGGCAGGCTGACCAAGGGTGAGCTCGGTCTGGCCGAGGAACCCCAGAGGAGCTCACCAGGGAGGGGCCCGAGGTCGAGCCAGAGCATAGCCGAATCAACAAGACACTAATGTGCAGAGGACCACCCCCGCAGCACGACAGTTGTTCCCAACCCCCAACTCTCCTGGGCAAGGAAGTGCGAATGAAGAGCAGGCTAACTAACAGAACGCTATGCACGGATCCATTAATGTTATCTCTGGTGGCCCTACTTATGGAGACTCCAATCGAGCTCGAAAATCTCAGGTCAGATGTTTGGAGATTCATCAAGTGGGTAGCAGTTCGGCCCAAGCCCAAGGACCATAGATTAGTTTTGGCCCTCAAGACTTGCAGGGAGTGGAAGTGCCCCATGACAATGCGCTAGTCATCACGGCGGTCATAGCAAATTATCAGGTCCACAGAACCATTGTAGATACCGGAAGCTCAGTCAACATTCTATACTTGAAGGCGTTTGAGCAGTTGCAGATTGAGGCCAGTGAATTATAGCCTATGGCCACGCCCCTATTCAGATTCATAGGAAATGAAGTCCAGCCCATAGGCCAAATCAAGTTGGCCATTTCACTCGGGGAGGAGCCTTTGAGAAGAACCCGGTGGTCAACATTCCTGATAGTGGATGCACCCTCGGCCTACAATGTTATCCTGGGAAGACCGGCGCTCAATGAGTTCAGAGTGGTGACATCCACCTTCTATTTGAAGGTAAAGTTTCCAGTGGGTGGCCAAGTGGGAGAAGTCAGAGGAGATTAGAAAGTGGCGCGCCGCTGTTATGTTGATGATGTACGGACAGAAGTGAGGAAGGCATTCCGAGCCCGTCCAGCTAGTTGCAATATGGTGCAGCCCTCTCCTTGGGCTGAGTTGAGAGAAGAGAAGGAAGAGATCCAGCTCCTGCCAGACCGTGAAGAGATGAAAGTGAAGATAGTCCCATGGCTACAGCTCGACCTCAAGCAACAGTTAATAAAATGCTTAATTGAGAATCAGGATGTGTTCGCCTTGTCCCAGCGAGATTTGAAAGGAGTCAGGTCAGAAGTCATGGAACACAAGCTACACGTCTACCCTGATGCTAGGCCAGTGAAGCAGAGGAAGAGAGACTTCAGTCCTGACCAGAACAAGATCATTCAAGTAGAAGTGGAGAGACTCTTGGATGCAGGGTATATCCGGGAAGTGCAATTCTCGGCCTGGCTGGCGAATATGGTATTAGTGTCCAAACCAGAGAGCAAGTGGAGGGTATGTATTGACTTCAGAGACCTTAACAAGGCTTGCTCCAAGGACTGTTATCACTCCCCAGGATTGATCAGATGGTAGACTCCACTGTGGGGAGTGAACTCATATGCATGTTGGATGCCTACCAAGGGTATCACCAAGTGCCGCTGTCTCCCGATGATCAAGAGAAAGCCAGCTTCATCACAGTTGAAGGCACTTACTGTTACATAGTTATGCCCTTTGGGCTCAAGAACGCCGGGGCCACGTACCAAAGGCTGATGAACAAAGTATTCAAGGAGCAGCTCGGGAGGAACATTGAAGTATATGTAGATGACATCCTTATCAAATCCCTCAAGGCCACAAACCTGGTAGCTGACGTGAATGAGACTTGCTGCACTCTGAGAAGATATGGTCTCAAACTCAACCCAGCTAAGTGTTTGTTCGGAGCCAAGAGTGGGAAGTTCCTCGGCTATATACTGACTGAGCGAGGCATAGAGGCCAACCTTGGCAAGGTGAAGGCTCTATTGGACATGCCACCACCCAGAAACTTGAAAGAAGTACAACTCTTGACCGGGAGGATCACGACTATCTCTCGCTTCATCTCTTGGTCAGCCGATCGAAGTCTTCCCTTCTTCAAGATTCTGCGCAAAGCTACCAAATTCCAGTGGGATGCTGAATGTGATCAAGCTTTTGAAGAGTTGAAGTCCTACTTGGTCAGTCTGCTCGTCCTAGCTAAACCTGAGGAGGGAGAGTTGTTGTATGTATACTTGTCGGCCACCCAGGGAGCTGTGAGTGTTGTACTTGTAAAACAAAAGTAGGCTGAGCAACAACCTATCTATTTTTTTGGCACTTACTTAAGGAAGCCGAGTGTAGGTATAATACACTCGAGAAATTGACCTATGTATTTGTGTTGATGGCTCGGCGCCTGCGCCCTTATTTTCTGGCTCATCCCATCTGAGTGATGACTAACAGTACACTCGGGAAAGTGCTGGTTAACCTTGAAGCCTCAGGTCGGATAATTAAGTGGACTACAGAGCTGAGTGAGTATGACATTCTGTACCTGCCCCAGATTGCTATCAAGGCCTAGGCATTGACTGACTTCCTCAGTGAACTTCATACAGAAGGAGAAGAAGAGACCTAGAAAGTATATGTGGATGGCTCGGCCACTCGGGTAGGGAGTGACATAGGAGTCTTGCTAGTTTCTCCTAAGGGAGATCAACTTCACTTGGTCGTGCGGCTGGAGTATCGGGCCACCAACAATCAGGCAGAGTATGAGGCTCTCTTGGCCGGGCTGCAAGCCGCTAAACATGTAGGAGCTACTCGGGTCATGATACACTCAGACTCTCAACTAGTGACTCGGCAGTTAGCAGGACAATTTGAAGTGAATGATGAGAAGTTGCTAACTTATGTGGAGGCTTATGAGCAACTGAAGGCTAGGTTCCAGGAGGTTCAGGTATTACAGATCCCTCGAGGAGATAATCTTAAAGCTGATGAGTTGACCAAGTTAGCCAGTGCAATCACGCCCTGGGTTTGCACTCAGCCTTCACCCCAAGTCATACTGGTAGCTCAGGTTGAAAGAGAAACAAAGATGGAGGTAGAAGGAGATTGGAGGGCTCCATTCATAGCCTATTTATAGGAGGGGGTTCTCCCTGCTCATCTCGAGCAGGCTCGGCTGATAAAGAAGAGGGCAGCTTGTTTCACTTTGATTGGGGATGCTCTATACAAACGAGCCTTCTCTCAACCATTACTTAGATGCCTAGGAGAAGAAGATGCAGACTATGTACTAAGAGAGATACATTTGGGGTCTTGCGGAAGCCACTCAGGAGGTCGATATATGGCTCGGAAGGTTTTGCTGGCTAGGTATTTTTGGCCAACACTTCAGAAGGATGCTCAGCAGCTGGTTGCTTCTTGCCTTTCCTGCCAGAAACACCAAAACTTGTCCCATTGGCCCGTCGAAGCTCTGAGGGCATCCATTGTATCATGCCCTTTTGATCAATGAGATATGGATATAGTGGGATCGTTCCCCTTAGCTGTTGCTCAGAAGAGATTTCTACTGGTTGCCGTGGACTATTTTTCAAAGTGGATTGAAGCGGAGGCGCTGACTCGGATCACCGAGCAGGCTGTCATTAAGTTTCTGTGGCAAAATATTCTGTGTCAATATGGAATACCACTCAAGTTGGTCTCAGATAATGGTCGACAGTTCCAGGGTCGGCGTATTCGGGAATGGTGTGATGGCTATGGAATCAACCAAGCATTCACTTCAGTGGCTTACCCCCAGAGTAACGGGCAGGCAGAGGTAGCCAACCGAGAGATATTGAAAGGCCTCAAGACTAAGCTGGATCATGCAGGCGGCACTTGGGTGGACGAATTGCCTGGTGTCCTTTGGGCTCTTCGGACCACCCCCAAAGAAGGAACTAGATGCACTCCATTCCAGTTAGTGTATGGCAGCGAAGCTGTTGTTCCGATGGAAGTCGGATGTGAGTCTGATAGAAGGCGACTATACGGCGAAGACAATGCAGAGAGAAGGTGCTTGGAGCTGGACTTGATTGAGGAGATCCGAGGTCGGGCAGCTGTCCGCATGACTGCGTACCGACAACAGATGCAGCGTAGATACAACCAGAGAGTCATACCAAGACATTTTCATGTGGGAGATCGCGTGTGGAAAAGAGTTAAGCCAGTAGGAGAAGTGGGCAAGCTAGAACCTCAATGGGGAGGACATTTCCTGGTGATCGAGAAGTTGGGATCAGGAGCCTACTATCTACAAGATGCTCAAGGAAAGAAGCTGGGAAGACCTTGGAGTGCCACGCACTTAAGATTGTATCGTGAGGAGAGTTAAGTTGAGCGCCCTTGTAATTGTATCTCCTGAATATGATAATGAAACTCAAGGCATCCAGAAGGCAGCTCATACAAGTCATAAGTGGGCATGCTCCCACGCACCCATCGAACTCTGCGCTGGTCGGGCGTGGCGCTCCACGCTCGACCAGGGTTAGCCAGTCGGTGTCCAGATTCTTGCTCATGCAAGTTATAAGTGGGCAGCTCCCACGCACCCATCGAACTCGGCGCTGGTCGGGCATGGCACTCCACGCTCGGTCAGGTCCGGTCGGGCATGACGCTCCACGCTCGGCCAGGGTTAGCCAGTCCGTGTCCAGACTCTTGCTAATGCAAGTTATAAGTGGGCATGCTCACACACACCCACCGAGCTCGGCGTTGGTCGGGCGTGATGCTCCATGCTCGGTCAGGCTCGGTCGGGCATGGCGCTCCACGCTCGGCCAGGGTTAGCTAGTTGGTGTCCAAACTCTTGCTAATGCAAGTTATAAGTGGGCATGCTCAGACGCACCCACCGAGCTCGGCCTGGTCAGGCATGGTGCTCCACACTCAGTCAGGCCCGGTCGGGAGTGGCGCTCCACGCTCGGTCAGGGTTAGCCAGTCGGTGTCCAGACTCTTACTCATGCAAGTTATAAGTGGGCATGCTCCCACGCACCCATTGAACTCGGTGCTGGTTGGCCGTGGCGCTCCAGCTCGGCCAGGGTTAGCCAGTCGGTGTCCAGACTCTTGCTCATGCAAGTTATAAGTGGGCATGCTCCCACGCACCCACCGAGCTCGGCGTCGGTCGGGCGTAGCGCTCCACGCTCGGTTAGGCCCAATCATGCGTAGTGTTGCACGCTCGGTCAGGGTTAGCCAGTCGGTGTCTAGACTCTTTCTCATGCAAGTTATAAGTGAGCATGCTCCCACGCACCCATCAAACTCGGCGCTGGTCGGGCGTGGCGCTCCACTCTCAGTCAAGCCCGGTCGGCCGTGACGCTCCACGCTTGGCCAGGGTTAGCTAGTCGGTGTCCAGACTCTTGCCCATGCAGTTATATGTGGTCATGCTCCCATGCACCCACCGAGCTCGACACTGGTCGGGCGTGGCGTTCCACGCTCGGTCAGGCCCGGTCGGGCGTGGCGCTCCACGCTTGGCCAGGGTTAGCTAGTCGGTGTCCAGACTCTTGCTCATGCAAGTTATAAGTGGGCATGCTCCCACTCACCCACCGAGCTCGGTGCTCGTCGGGCATGGCGCTCCACGCTCTGTCAGCCCGGTCGGACGTGGCGCTCCACGCTCGGCCAGGGTTAGCCAGTCGGTGTCCAGACTCTTGCTCATGCAAGTTATAAGTGGGCATGCTCCCGTGCACCCACCGAATTCGGCGCTGATCGGGCATGGCGCTCCATGCTCGGTCAGGCCCGGTCGGGCGTGGTGCTCCACGCTCGGCCAGGGTTAGCCAGTCGGTGTCCGGATTTTTTCTCTGGCAGATGATAAATTGGCATGCCCCCATACACCAGCCGATCGAACGTGGCATCCCACGTTTAGTCAGGTAAGCCAAGCAATGGCTGACTTCTCGCTCAAGCGATTGATCAAGGTGGTACAACCAAACAATTAAGCCCAATTGATTCGGCCGATTCCGCTCAGACATTGGTAAAGCTTTGAAACAGCTAAGTAGACGAGAATCTGACCTTGAAAGAATGAGGATTGTGAGAAGAGCAGGTCCTTCCTTGAGACCCCGAAGCAAGATCCAGAAGATCAAGTAGAGGTGAGCAACAGTGTCGAGTCAGGGTGCCGACCCAACCGAGCAACAGTGCCGAGTCAGGATGCTGACCCGATCAAGCAACAGTGTCGAGTCAGGGTGCCATCCCGACCGAGCAACAGTGCCGAGTCAGGGTGCCGACCGGACCGAGCAATGGTACCGAGTCATGGGGTTGACCCGATCGAGCAACAGTGTCGAGTCAGGGTGTCGACCCGACCGAGCAATGGTACCGAGTCAGGGTGTCGACCCAACCGAGTGGCAGTGTCGAGTCAGGGTGCCGACCCGACCGTGCAATGGTTCCGAGTTAGGGTGTCGACCCGACCGAGTGACAATACCGAGTTAGGGTTTCTTCCCGGCCGAGTGTAAGCGCTGAGTCAATGTCTCGACTTGCCAGGTGAAAATTCCATATCCAGGTTGCCACCCAACCGAATAAAAATTCTAAGGAATGGCACCAATCTGACCAAGTAAATAGCGTGGTTGTCCCTAGTGGCCCACTCTTAGCAAATATTTCGCATATCCTAAGCAGTTAACAAAATGACAGAGTAGGGTCCTAGTATAGCAAGGAAACTAAGAAACAAGAACTTCATAACCAAAATAAGACTCAGAGTCATTACAAAGTATTAATAAGGACTGAAGGGCCGAGTCTAAGAGAAAAGAAAAACATCTAAGTGATAACATAAGTGAAGGGGGGGGATGCATCCTCTAGAATCATTGCCTTGATTTGGGTAGGCTTCACGGCGTTGGGAGGCAGGTCTGCCGGGATGTGGCCGGCGTCTTTGAGTTGTTGCAAGGTACCCTTCATGCCGTACAGGATCATACCGGCTGTGCGCCGAGCCACTTGCTGGTGAAAAGGCTGAGACCGAATGTAGGCCAAGCGGGACTCTTCGATCCGAGCTGGCTCACCTGACTTGTAATCTTCCAGCTCCTTCTTCAGTCGAGCGATCTCAACATCCCGCTTTAAAACTGTGGCATCCCGAGCCGCCAGCCTGGCCTCCTTGTTGGCTAGTTGGGCTTCCAGGCTTGGAAGGCTTCTTTCTAAGCCGCTAGTTCCGTTTCCTTGTTTGTCAGAGCTAGATGAGTCTGATTATGAGTTGCGGCCGACTCCTTTAGTTGCTGTTGAAGGCCCTTGGCTTCAGTTGTCTTCTTGTCCAGTCAGAGCGGGCTCGGGCTTGGCGAGTAAGGACAGTCTTTTTCTTAGCCTCTGCAGTGGTCAGCCGATTAGATAATTGGTCTATCTCCTGGAGGGCGTTAGCCATTGCTTGGTGTTCCTCTTCTGACCGAGCATCTGCTTCGGATAACTGCAACTTCAGTGCAGTTATTTCTGAACGTAAAAGATCTAGGCCCTCATCACCCGGGGGGATAGTGCAATGGGCCAGTTTTATCTCCAACTCCTTACTCTCATTTCTGCCACTCGGCGCTCCCAGATGTTGGTGACCAAGGCCTAGGCGACCAATTGGCTCGCAACCCAATGCTACAAAGTGACATAAATATTATAAGCATAAATATGGGTAGCAAAGGGAAAGGGAGATATACCTGGGTTGCGTCCAAGAAAAAGTTGTCAGCCAGGCTCATAGGGCTCTTCTCATGGATCATAGCCCGACCCTGCTCCCAGCTGGAAACCAACCGACCATGCAAACTGAGTGGTTGGGGTTGAACGACCTGAGTTAGGGTGGTCACTGAAGGAAGCTAAACGTCCACCATCGTTCGAGGGGGGGGGGCGAATGCATCGCTAGAAGGGCTTCCACGGCATCGGCGCCGGAAGCATCTGTCACGGGGGCCAGGAGGGATGGTGCGGTGCCCGAAGTTGAGGCCCTTGAACGAGGCGCTGCTGAAGTAGATGCCAAAGCCCCTGAGTGGGGTGTGGTTAAAGTGGAGGCCTAGGTTCTTGAGCGAGGAGGGGCTGAGCTAGAGACCAAAACTCGGGTGCAGATGAGGCACGGTCGGGGCGAGGAGTTGACGAAGCAGGACTTCCCGGGGCTAACCCTTGGGCCGAGGGTGTGCCCATAGAAACGGTTACCCGGCGTCGTTTCCTAGCCAAGCTCTCTGAAACTGGTTGCTCCTCTTCCTCGTTGTTTGCCCGCCCCTCCCGATCTACATCTACCACTTGAGGGACTGCATCCGAGTCCCCGGCATGAAGGTCAGCTTTTGAGTCATCTCCTTCAGCCCTCGGCTGTGCTGGAGCTGGCACAGCATTTATTGGAGGTACAACCCGATTGGCTAGTAGATCCGCAGCTAGGGCGTTCAATGCTTCTTCCTCCAAGCCCAACACGTCAGTAACAAGGGCCCCGTACATGGCTTCAGCTGCGACGTAAAAAGAGTTGTAGTTAGCATTAACAAGTTTATGAACCAAATAAGAGCTTACCAAAGGTGCCGGGCAGCTCTGCAGGGATCTGGCTCAGCTGGAAGAGGTACAACATGGCTTCACTCAGCAGCGAGTCCCCCCAATCTTAGAGAAGGCTAGTTGGTAGCCTGGTTCTGAGCGATGGTTCTTGGGCATCGGAGGCTAGGTAGGCAGGTCCTCTACCCATTCAGTAGGCCAGTTCGGGCGGGGGGGGGGGGGGCAGATTGAATATAAAAGAAATGGGATTTCCAACCTTTGTTGGAGAAAGGTACCTTATCTAAGAAGGCGGACTTGACTCGGGCTTGGAAATAAAAATTACCCGATTCTTGTTTCTTGAGATAGTAGAAGCAATGGAAGACCCGAGGGTCAAGAGGAACCTTATAGGTCGTGAAAATAATCACTGTGCCGCATAAGATCCTGATAGAGTTGGGTGCTAATTGAGACAGGGACACTTGAAAAAATCGACAGACCTCACGAAAGAATGGATGTAGGGGAAAGCGCAACCCGACTAGTAACTGGTCTGTAAAAATAGTAAAGTAGCCCAAGGGAGGTTGATGAGGTCAGTCTTTACGAGCCGGAAGAGCCAAGAGATGGTCCTCGGGAATTTGGTAGTCAATACGCAAGGTTTTTAGATGACCCAGGGTCAGGGTCGAACGGGTGGTCAGATACCATGCCTCAGCTGAGGAGGATGACTCAGCCATCAAATTGGCATGAGGCCTTTTGGGAGAGCCCAAAAGCAAAACCATGAGGGTTTAGACCCAAAGTAGATAATATCATGTCATTGTGGAGATATCCTAATTCCTTTTGGTCCTAACAATTGGTATCAGAGCCAGGTTGCTCTTCATGATCTAACCATATGCGTTAAGCCTTAAAATAAAGGATATGTGGGCTCCTGTGTCTTGATCAAGAGGACCAAGGTTAGGGTCAGGTGGACCGAGGGGCAGAAAGTCCTGGTGAATCAGACATTAAAAAGCGGAAAAGATTTTCACTTGTGGTGGGGGCATGTGGTCCTTTGTTTGAGGGGGGATTGTTAGAGGTTGCAAAGGTGCAAACTTAGTCCCACATTGGAAATCACATGGTGCCAACTTAGTCCCACATTGGAAATCACATGGTTGGATCATAGGCTTATAAAGGAATATGACATTTCCATTGGCATGAGGCCTTTTGGGAGAGCCCAAGAGCAAAACCATGAGGGCTTAGGCCCAAAGTGGACAATATCATGCCATTGTGGAGATATCCTAATTCCTTTTGGTCCTAACAACCCAGCCAGGAGCAGGCAAAGATCCTACCATCTCGTGGTGCCGAGAATGCCCGAGATGAGTAGACCTAGTCGTGGTGCCGAGGATGCCTGACCAAGAGTAGCCTAAGATCCTACCATCTCATGGTGCCGAGGATGCCCGAGATGAGTAGGTCTGACCGTGGTGCTGAGGATGCCCGACCAGGAGGAGTTGAAGATCCTACCGTCTCGTGGTGCCGAGGATGCCCGAGATGAGTAGGTCTGGTCGTGGCACCGAGGATGCCCGACCAGGAGGAGCTGAAGATCCTACCATCTTGTGGTGTCGAGGATGCTCGAGATGAGTAGGTCTGGCCGTGGTGCTAAGGATGCCCGACCAAGAGGAGTTGAAGATCCTATCGTCTCATGGTGCCGTGGATGCCCGAGATGAGTATGCCTGGTTGTGGCATCGAGGATGCCCGACCAGGAGGAGCTGAAGATCCTACCATCTCGTGGCGCCGAGGATGCCCGAGATGAGTAGGCCTGGGTGTGGTGTTGAGGATGCACGACCATAAGGGGTTGAAGATCCTACCGTCTTGTGGTGTTGAGGATGCCTAAGATACGTAGGCCTAGTCGTGGGGCCGAGGATGCCCGACCAGGAGGAGCTGAAGATCCTTCCATCTCGTGGCGCCGGGGATGCCCGAGATGAGTAGGCCTAGCTGTGGTGCTGAGGATGCCCGACCAGGAGGAGTTGAAGATCATACCGTCTCGTGGTGCCAAGGATGCCCGAGATGAGTAGACCTGGTCGTGGTGCCGAGGATGCCCAAGATGAGTAGACCTGGTCATGGTGTCGAGGATGCCCGACCAGGAGCAGACGAAGATCTTACCATCTCGCGGGGCTAAGGATGCCCGAGATGTATAGACTTGGTCGTGGTGCCGAGGATGCCCAACCAGGAGAAACCTAAGACCCTACCATCTCGTGGTGGCGAAGATGCCTGAGATGAGTAGACCTGGCAATGCTACTGAGGATTCCCGGCTAGAAGTAGTTGAAGACTCTTCCATCTCGTGGTGTCGAGGATGCTCGAGATGAGTAGACCTGGTCGTGGTGCTGAGGATGCCCGGCCAGAAGTAGCTGAAGCATCTCGTAGTGCCGAGGAAGCCTGAGATGAGTAGACTTGAACATGGCGCTGAGGAAGCGCTACAGGGAATAACCCGGACCTATACAATCTGGAAGTGCTGGCAACACCAGAGATATATTGACCTGGGCGAAGTGTTGAACAGGTCTAGTCCTGTCCTTGCTCGCGCAGATGATTAACAACGCATTAAGTCCTCGTCTCTCCCCTTATGTTAGATCTCACGTGTGTAAAGGAGTCTATACAGGAGAAGAGGCGAAAAATGACATGCAGCATACGGGCAACAGGAGAAGAGGCGAAGAACGACATGTAGCATACGAGCAACAAGATATAGAAGATGAATATATTTCATTTATAGGTGAAGGTTACATTCAATCAAGTATAGAAGATAAACAAACAGTGACATAGAAGACAAAAATGTTTCCTTCATAATTTGGAATTATATTTAAAGAAAAAGATATAGAAGACAAATACAGTTGGGAGTAAATCCATTCAAGAAAAGGGCAGAAGAAAAATATATTTTATTCAAACTTAGAGTACAGAAGAAAATAGTACAATAATATTTCATTCAAAATTGTGGATTACATCTGAGGTACATTCAAAAGCAAAAAATACAAAACATAAAGGACAACACATGTTTGGGAAGAGCCCTACAGTTCTTTGTCCTTAGCCGGAAGCTCATCCCAAACCTGACCGACGCTCAAAAAGCTCAGGTCCACCTCCAGTTTCAGACTTTGGCTCTCTGAAGTTGTTGGATGACACCGTTAAAGTCCTGTTTTAAGCACTTCAGGACCTGTCCAATTAAGATATCGCCGAACTCGTCGGACTGGAGGAACTTGGCTCCCGTCGGGATGCTTCGTCAGCTTTGTATTTTTGCAGTTCTTCTAAAGCTTCGTCCCGGGCAATCTTCAGCTTGGCCGCCTCGGAGGATAGCCGGTTCTGAGCCGCCTGGGCCTCCTGAAGTCGCTATGTGCTCTCCCGGAGCTGTGACTGGTTCTACTGCAAGTCTTCTTGCAGGAGGCGGTCGTCCTCCGACAACTTCGCCTCCTGTTCTTCGGAGCGCCCCTTCTCGTGAGCTAAATGGCTCACCTCGTCAGTAAGGGTCTTCGTTAGCTCTAATAGGAGGTGCTCCCGGTGGCGAGTGCTGTGCAGGGAGGACTCAGAGGCTAGTAGGGAGTCCAGGTAGTACTCCACCTTAACCCGAAGATCCCTACTGACCTCTGCCTGCATAGACGTTCCTCGCGAGCCTGGAAGATCTCTGCCTCTAATTCAGCTATCTGTTGGCGCAAGGCATCGGTCTCCTGCTCGGAGGATAAGTGGCTACCTAGGGAAAGGCAGTCGGACGCGGTCTGCCATAACAAATAACAAGTGTTAGAAAAGTAAATGATGGTAAGGGGAAAACACCATACCTTTACCTTGAGGAGTGACTCGTGCAAACTAGCGATTAACCCAGTCGACGCGCCGGTAGTCCTCCCTCTCGTGGCTTCGCGGCTCCTTGGAGAAGATGTGCCTTCGGAGTGGCAGAAGGGCTGGACTCAGGGTGCTTCGAGGGACACTCTGGAGGGCCCCGGGATATCCTCCTCCGTGTTAGACGCTCCCCCAGAAGGATGCCCCTCAGCAGAGGTCTCCTTCAGCTCCACTGGCCGAGGGCCCAGAGAGGCCGCCTTCTCCACCGCCTTTACCTTCCGGCGTAGGCAGGCACTGGTGGTGCAGGTTTGACGGGTCTCACCCTCTTACCCTTGAGGCTGGTGGAGGCCTCGGGGACTTCAAAACGAACCCCGACCTCACCCGCCGGCTCCGCAATGGTTGGTGCCACCCTCCAGTAGCGCTTGGTTGAATCCTTCTCCTACGCAACTGCCCTGGCCAGGTGGGTCCTTTTCCCTTGATGAGCAGAAGGGACCGCGGGCTTCCGACGGTGGTTTTGTGATTCACTCTCCTCCTCCACTCCCTCCTCGGCGGGCAAGATGAGGCACAACCGTTTGGTAGGTGATCGGCTCGCTTTCCTAGTGGGCTTTGGCGCCAGCACAGAAGCCTGGACAGGTAGTGTCTTGTCACCACCTCCCTCCTCAGCGGGAATAGAAGATGGGGCAATCTCTTGAATGCCAAATGACTTTATAGTGGTCTGCTCCTCACCGGGAATCTACTCGGAGCTCTCAGAAGGTTCGGTCGTGGGGGGGGGGGGGGGGGTAGAGAAGCTGGAGGGGGAGCCAGAGCTTGTTCGTCGGCTAGCTCCCATTTAAGGAGCTTGCTCATCGCCCGGGACAACATGACGTTCTCTACAATAAAGAAATAATAAAATATCAGTTAGAATCAACAAGTGCTTAACAAAAAGTTAAACTTACTGAGGCTATGGCTATGGCTGGTGACTTTGGAGCTGAGCCCAGACCGATCCAGGAGTTTTTCACACTACACCAAGCTGGGGCCGTGGAACTACATACCAGCCAGGATGCTTCTGGCCTACTGATACCCTGAGTCCTCCTGGAAGTCACCTACTTCTGGAAGAGGGGGTAAGTCTTCTCTCTAGCGAATGGGACAGAAGGGGCGCTCGGAGAGCTTAATGAAGAAGAAGCGCTCTTTCCATCCCTTATAGGAGGAAGGAAGGCTTCCTATGAACTTATGGCTGGGGCGAGTAGTGAAACTGAATGCCCCTCTGGAGGCTAAGGTTGGGAGGAAGAAGAAATGAAAGAAGCGAGGGGTCAAAGGTATGTTAAAGAGTTTGAAAAGGATAAACACTCCGCTCATCTGGGTGAAGGCGTTGGGAGTCATCTGGTGTAATGGGATATCAAAATAATCAGATATGGCAATGAAAAAGAGAGGAAGAGGAAAACTGAGGCCAAGCTCTACCTGCTCTAAGAAAATGGTGAAAAACTCTAAGGGATGTTCTATTAGAGATTGGTCTATCCTAGGGACCTCCACATCCAACTCGCCAGAATGTCATACACTTCGCAGGCGGCTCTCAGGAGTGGCCTCGTACCACTCCGGATGATAAGCCCTCTCCTCTTTTGGCCTTCCCTTCCTACCCTGGTCTTTCTTTCCTTTTCCCTCCTTGCCCATGCCTTCAAATGAAAGAAGGAGAAGAAGATGGAAGATGAATGAAACTTACGCGTGGAGAAGAAGACCTAGCGAAAGAAGAAGCTGGTAGACGTACAGAAGCGGGATGTGCAAGCTCTGATAATCGGCAATCCAAGAAGACGGAAGGAAGCTTTTGCCTCCCCTTTTTATAGGGAAGAAGTCACCCTCGTGCGAAGAATAGATGCATGACACGTGGATGGTAATGACTGCCCATCTCGAGGTATCGCTCCTCTTTATGGTCATCGGTTGGTTTGACCCTGCGGCGCGTATCAGAAGTAAATCATGTAGAAAAGATCCTGCCACATGGCAATACTTTATTCGCCGGAACGATCCCTCGCCATTAAGATATCCCATACGCTTTTAATGGGCGATGGACAGCTATCATTACTGGGCCTCGGAACTCACAGAGACTTTTGGATTAATGCAAATGACCGCCTCGGGCCAAGGGACGAATGTTTCGATTCCTCAGACTTGACAAGTCGTCAAGAGAGAAGGAATGATAATATGAACCTCGTAGATGAGTAACTTCCTCTCGTTGTATTACCAACCTAATCAATCAGACACACTTCCTTCGATTAGACTTGAAGGGGGGACTTATGATAGGGATGAGCATCTGGGGGGACACGTGGCACGGGGAATCTACGTGGTAAGGTCTGCCGAACCAGAACTTCAAGGTCAGACCGAGACTATCTTGGAAGAATGGATCAGAGTCTCGAGGTCTGACCGGCAATCGGGCTCCCGAGACTATCTCGGAAGAATGGAAGAAAGCCCCCAAGATCAGACCGGGAATCAGGCTCCCGAGACTATCTCGGGAAAATGAATGAAGACCCTAAGGTCAGCTCAGGAGATGAGACTCCGAGACTGACTCGGGAGAGTAGAGCCCAAATATCAATATAGGAGTTAGAAAGCCCGACTTCAAGTAGTCGTTCCTCTTTCCAGAATAGGAAAGTCATCGGATAATTATTGTCCGTAATGCATGACAATTAAGGTCTTAATAATCGCAACGACCGTTACCAAAAGATAGGATATCTATCAGGTAACAGATGATTAAGGGACGTGGAGGAGAACGTAGGAACACGTGTGACCAAGACCTCAGGTATATAAGATGCCTCGACATCCTGGTAAAGGGGTAAGTTTTCCGAACTAATAGAAACTTTGATTCCTCATCGTCTTCCGAAAGAGATAAGATTCCTGACTTGAGCGTTGGAGTGAGCTCCACAAGAAAATCTTCCGGTGCGTCTGCATTAACGCTCGTGTTAATCTCGCAAGGCATGAACATCTTCTCCCCATCACCGTCGTCGTGGGCTGCACTTTAGTAGCTCGTCATCCCTATCGCTCACTTCCGGAACATCTATATTAAACAGTCAACTGGTATACCTAAATCAGACAACAACTACGTAACTTGATCAATCACTCGACTACGTAATATTAATGATAATATCATCAACCGACGTCATCGATTGATCAATTAATTTGTTAACTTATTAAATTAATTGATTTTATATCCAATTGAGTACAAGAGAACAAATTGATTTATATCCACTTGAGCACAAGAGAACAAATGATTATGAAAACAAAATACAGTATCTATTAATTTTAAATTGCCAAGTATTTTAACATGTAACCATTATACTTTCTCTTCGATTTCCGAATTAATTAAATTGAACTTCCGAATTCGATGAGTTCGGTCGGTCAATTCAGTTTAACTTATTTTTGCTCACCCTTATTTACAATTGTTATCTCAAAGTAAAACCAAATTCACCAAATACTTGTTAGAAACAACTATAAGACTGAATTCAAAATGTATATTGCCACAAATTTGCATATATTTTTTACATGAACAATCATCTTCCTAATCCTTTTGGAAAATCTCGAAAGCAGTAATTACACAATGAGATTTACAGAGAACTATAGGTTAGCAGAAACTAAAAGGAGGTAATTTCATCTAAACTTTTGATTAATCTTCCAAGAATCATTAAAAACTTGCACACCGAAGAGGTGGTTGTGATTCCAGACTACTGTTTAGAGCAGGTGGCGTGGTTGGTGGAAGTCCCATTGATCTGGGAAGGCATTGCAGGTCTCCATCTTATGTCGCCGTCCAATGGTTCCACCACATGTATAGTACCGTTGCTCATCCCCAGAGCTATTTGATTGGGTTCCGATGGGTGTGCAGCAATCGCCATGGGATAGCCAGATCCACTAGAAATTCAAGAAAAAACAATTATAGCATCGTAGTTTTTTATCATCGATTAATTTACTTTTTCAAAAAAAAAAAGAATTATACCCAGATATATAGGCAAAGGACGCTATCCGACAATGGAGCCTCAAGCTGTCTGCTTCAAAAATTCCAACAGTACCATCAACAAATGCAGCATACACCAACAAACCATCACAAGAAAATGTTGCACATGAAATTGATGCTGGGAGTGCATTACTAGGAGACCACTGCATTATTGGATCAAAATTATTATCGACTACAAGAAAGAAAAGTTCAATACAACATGATAAAGCATGCAAAGTGAAAAGATTCCTAGCCGCAAATAACCACACTGGCTTGCTATAGTGAAGTGCAACTAGGAAACTCAGCTTTCAAGCATATAAATAAATAATGTCTTCTAATAGAGTTGAGAACTAACCGAACATAGAGAATCGAGTTTACTATCATAGATAGCTATTTGATTTTCGTGGGCAACCAACAGATGTGTCTGATCATTGTTAAATTGAATTTGGATGTCCCCAACTAATGGAGATGCACACCCAGTAGGCACTTGGATAAAGCACGAGCTTTTCTTCTCCCAGCTATCTATGCTCCAAACACAAAGCTGCATATGGTCAACAAGTGAAGGTGTTAGAGAAGATACATTAGAAGCGAAGATGTTAGGAGATTTAAAATATGACTCCGAACGTGAGTAGAGATATGGTCGACAATGAACTGTTTTTTATCTACACACCTGAGCATCAGCTCCAACAGATACGAGAACATTTAGTGAAAGGGAAAATGCAAGACCGGTTATCTTTTTTTGATGGCCCTTGAGTTTGGTTTTCACCTGCAAGAAGAGAGTGACATTATAAACAATGATTTCGAGTAATGTAAAAGTGGAAGTTACCTATGGAATTTCAAAATCAATATAAACTGCAGAAAGCATCAAGAATCCAGATAATTTGACTAATAGAAAGCACAAGATTATTATGAACCTGATCAATCTGAATTTTATAGATCAAAATACTAGAATCTTCCATTCCGACGGCAACGATGTTATTATCTTCGGGATGAAATGCTAGAGACGTGGCTGCCGGTGGGGCTGCCATAAAAGTGGTCACAACCTGCAAGATATATTTCGGTTTAATCGGTTTAGTTTCTCCCTTCTTGGTAGCAAGAGTTAAATCAGTTCGTGGCTACGCACCTTAAAAGTCTTCATATTAAACAAAGAAACTTTTCCACCTGATGCAGACGTTGCAAAAAAGCCATTCTTAGATAAAGCAATACAAGCAGTTGCTTCTTCTGGATTGTTATCACTCCTTTCATTGGTCATAAGAATACCATTTGATGGCTGACAGAGCTGAGGAGTAACGGATGCAGTTGACTGAACAAGCAAAACAAACAATCAGCAACACTAGGCTTATAGCAAATAGATAATTTCTTCCAATTGTTTCTTTCTGACCTTGCCCGATGGATTTCGTTCATCGCGCGGCCACTTCCAGAGCTTAAGCACAGCATTGGAACCAAGTGCTAATAAACTATGTCCGGAATTGGTGTATGTCAATCTCACAACCTGGAAGAGAACACAACTACCATTGTAATACTGGGCAGCATAAAAGAGAACACATTATCAAGACTAGAGAAGATGGATGAGTAGAAGAACAAGAAGAAGATGCAAGTAAAATCATGATAGAACCTAAGCAACATAAAAACATACCTTGCTCACTGCTGATGTTGAATCGAGCAACCGCAAAGTTTTAAGATGCCCAACATTCACAATTTCATCTAGCTTCCGGCTTCTGATTCTTTCAGTTTCTTCAGGAATCCTTGGCTTGGCATCGGCAGCCCGAGTACTATCCATAACAGCCTGCAGATTTTGCTCATGTCATATAAAACTTTGCAACACAATATTCACTTTGAGTTGTTGCTGAATATTACCTTCATATTGGAATTAGATTGTTTAGAAACACTACGTGAAACCTCAATCATCCTTAAAATCCGTTGTCCGTCAGCATTTGCCAGGATTTTGATTCTATTATCACTAGTCGTAACCGCAAGTAATGAACCATCTTTCTGGAATCTCAGTCGAGGAAATTCCTGCCATGGAGAAATAAGAGATGTAAACAAACTAAACGTTTGAATTGCAAGAAATATACAAAGAAAAGCTAACGTAGATTAGGCTACTAACAGGAAGTCCTCCATCTGCATCAGTAATAGTCAGTATGTTAGTGTTATCCATATCCCAAAACTTAATCAGGAATCCTTCGCCTGCAACCAAGAAGCGGTTCCGAGTTGTATCGAACTGGACAACTCCCAATGAGTGTTTTCTGAAGCCATTGTATGTCTGCTTAATAGTTCCATTCTCATTCCACTCAACTAAATGTGAATCCCCATCTTTACTAGTTCCACATGAAAAAAGCCTTGTTCCATCTGCACTATAAGCCAATGTTGTGCACCAGCTGCCAGGAGCTTCATAGTCGACTCTAGGTCTCAAACCGTCATACATCCATGCTTTGATTTTACCATCAGTTGAAGTTGAGAAGATAAACTTCACAGAGAGAAATAATGAAACAGTATAAATAAACCATAATTGAATAGAAACAGTATGTAACAGAGCAAATACATACATGGATGGACTCGTTGACGTGAGGACAAACAGAATAAACAGGGGCTTCATGGCCTTCAAATGTATACTGTTTCTGTCCAGTGGAAGCATCCCACACCTATTCATCATGCAACAGAAGCTGTTAAGAACATTTTATTCTTCTTGTACAATCTTCTGACTGATCAACCACATGGTTTTACTCACTTTAATTGCCTTGTCATCGCCGCAAGTGATGATCACGAGAGTCTTCTTGGGATAGGAAAAGGCAATGTCATTAACACTGCCTATATGAGCATCAATCTGCAGAACAAGATGCTATCAGCATCATCATATGGTTACCAAACACCATTAACTTTTAACTGACCTCCAAATGTTGTTGTAATTCTCCATTTAGATTAAAAGCATATGTCTGCACTAGATGCTTTGAAAATGCAACACCTATAAGTATCACAGAAGAATAACAAGTATTTTAGCTTAATGAACATGATCAAAATAATCCAACTATGTTTTTTTGGCTTCGGCATACCAAGAATAGAACCTTCAGGACTCCATGAGCATCGGTTGACAGATACAGTAGCATCATTCTTGAGTGTTGCCTGCAAGAAGGAAAAACACATGTTCATGTTCTTAGTCTGATCAAAAAGTCTCCGGGGCTGGGTTCATCTTGATGAATACCTGAAAAGGCAAAGAACATGTTGTGATATTCCACACTTTGAATTTCTTTTGTGTTAACCTTTCTCCGGATCCAACTTCCCAGACCCCAATGTCACCAATATTTGTTCCAACTGAAAGAAGATCATCAAATGAGAAGGTAAAGGCTAAATAACAAAAATGCTACCAAAAGAACCAAAGATGAAGCTACCTAGAAGAATTGTAGTATGGATAGGGTGAAAATCCAAGCTCGTCACATTTGAACTTTGATTAAGAGTTCGTACCACTGTCTTGGGAATGCCATAGAACTAAATGATAAAACTATATATTATATTCCAAGAAAAAAAAAGGCATTCAAATGTAAGAAATATATTTTTTGTACCTCAGCTACTTGGCTTGTTTTCATCTTTTTCATTGGACGTTCAGAATTTGCAATCTGATGATCAATCCCAATAAGTTGTGCATTGGTAGGAGGAGGTGCCCGTGGTTCATTTGTAGGAGGGGCAGCACATGAATGATCAGTAAAGAGTGTTTTAATTTCAGGGTTAGGATTTGGATTTTTGCAAAGCTGGTGCTGCCAATTGAGACTAAACGAGGGGCATAAGTCAATAAATAATACACTATTACAATGCATTTCACAGATCAAGGAGAAAGTAACTTTGTACCTTTGGTTGATTAGTGTTCGCAAGCGAGAATTGTTAAAAGTTGGGAATGTTAACTTGTCGCGAATCAAAGGATTGGCTTTGATGAGTTCCTTAACTTCCATAAGCATTGTAGTTCTCGCTGACCTTGTGTCACCATACTGAGAAAGCTGCTCATTCTGCCTGTATAAATATTTGAAAAGTTTTAAGTAAAATCACATAAGCTAGAATCTATCCATCTCTAGAATTTGTTACCTGAAATCTTCCAGAGAAAGCAGCATGGTGATCTCCTGGAAAAGTTCCAAGTTGTAAGATTCAAAAACTTTCAGATCCTTCATGAGAATTTCAACGGCTTTAGGCCTGTCATGTCTGAAAACAGAATGCAAAAAATGAACTAAAAAGTTGCGGCTAAATCCCAACATCACGAACAAAGATGAGGCAAAGACGGCTGAATTTTACCTATCAAGTGCTTCGAGGTATTTCTGTTTCCTGAGTTCAAAGAAGATTTTCATGGAATGTCTATTGTCTCCGATATTAGTGAAGCCGCTTAGATATTTGTCAACTTCATCCCATTCCCCTGCTTGAACAAGATCCTCAAAATGCTTCATGTTGAAATAGAAGCCAGACTCCTGCTCCAACCTACAAGACAATCAGACATTTAATCAAAAGATCAGAAGAAGTTAGAAACTCCAAAAAAACACCAACGTACTTGTGAACCGTTTCTTTGAATTTTTCATCGTCTAGAAATTGCAGTAGCAAGAAAATAAGCTCTCTGTTCAGAGGAGACATTTCGGCGTCGAGATGATGCAGGGATGCAAGGCGCGCGGAAGGATGGAGTTAAAAACTACCTAAAACTCAAAAATTACAAATTGTATTAATTCCGAAGAATACAGGAGAACCTAACCCCTTTTATACTTTGAGGACGCGACTTATTCTTTCATAAAATAATTTAAAAAATCTTAATTTTTTTAATAAAAATCTAACAGACTTTTCTAAAAAATTTAAACAACTATTTTAAAAAATCTCAATTAATTATAAAAAACTAATAACTCAAACATCTTTTAATAAATTAAATTGTCGAGAATCATTATCTTTTGAGTAGCGTTGCTTCTATCTTCTCCACCGTCACTTTTATTAAGATTTGATTTTCTTCTCCCATCGTTAACCTCCGATGTCTTCCACAATATATTCTGCCCATTTACAACCATCTCAGCTGTTACCCCAATAATATCGCCTCTTTAGACCATCTCCAACCAATACCCCATTACACTAAAATAGTGTTGGAGAGGCACCATTTTATCTCCAATGGATACACTATAATGGGCACCAATTTAGTGCAAGTGAATAGTGCGGCACCAATGCCGCACTATTCAAAGTGGTTATTTTATTATTAAATATATTATAATATTATATTTGTATTTAATTAAATATATTATAATATTAATTTTATATTTAAAATATTTTATATAAGTGTTGCATGATTTAATTAAATGTATATAATATTAAATTTATATTTAAAATATTCTTAAATATTATAAATTATTATTATTTAATTTAATTGAATTTATTTTGTAAATTTTATATATTATAAATTTATATTAGTTATTAACTTAAATAAGTAATATTTAAAATATTTGTTATATTACTAAGATTATAAATATTTTAAAATTTATAATACTGATAATTTTATAACAAACACACAATTAAACATTTAATATTTCAAAGTGTATACATAGAAAATACATAACATATAGCCCAGCATATAATTTAAAGATGCAACAAACATTATAAATATTTTCAATGAAGTATTAGCTGTTTTGTGAAAATATTTAAAATATTTTATCTTAATTGTTTATGATTACGTATTATCTTTAAATAATAATATGTCTATTAAATTATTTCCACCAAAATTAAGAAGAAAGTATTAATATTTATTTTTTTAATTAAAAATAAAATATTACGATCATAATTAAAATTAATGATTATGTACCATAAAAATATTAATTTTATTAATAATTATGATCATAATAAAAATATTTAACATATTAATATATATGTTAAAATTAATATGTATGTTGAATAATAAATTATAAGATGGAAAAATAGAATATTCTAAGGAATATTCTTTTTAGTGTAAGAAATGGTCTCTTGGTTGGAGTGGAAAAAAAATTTGATATTGAAGTGACATCAAATTGGTGTTGTAGAAGCACTAAAATGGTGTTTATGATTGGAGATGGTCTTAGCACCTGCAAATTGCAATCCAAAATCCGTTAACTAACTCGTTAGTAATGGTAAAAGAGATGTGCCAACAAAAATCCTAAATTTCTTTCATCTTCTGTATCTTTTTATACAGAAATGTTATAAACGAATCTAAAATATAGTTTTTATTCATTGAAACTTAGGTTTTAATTACACCTCCACTACGGCTCTCTCTCCCCTCACCCGGTCGACCGCAGCTGTGAGCCGCCGGCGCCGCCTCCCACTACCGACGGCGACACCTCCTTTACTGGCACCGGATTACTGCGAGCCGACGTCGCCGCCCACTTGACTCACTGCCGGCTGCAAGCAGCCCTCCCCGCCATGGCTACCGCTGCCGGGTGCGGGCACCATGTTCCTCGCTGGACTCTATTTAAGATCCGAAATAAAATAATAATAATAACAATAAATAAATAATGTTTTTGATATTTTTTTTTAAAAATTATCTCACTTTTTCATAATAGTCTCTTTTTTTTTTCTATTTAGACGACTGGCATAGATTTAAAAAAAAAACAAATTAAAAGATTAATTTTAAAAAAATAAATTTTTATAAAATTTAAAATTATTATTATTTTTTGATTGATAAAATTACTAAATTATTTAATTTTGATGAGAACAATCCAACAAAATTGAAAAAAAGAATAATAAAATGAGACAATAATAGAAAAAAAATCATACTTCCATCCTTAATTCATTATCATCCGCAAAGTGAAAAAACAAATGCTCAATATTATCTCTAGAAAATCTAGATTACAACAAGACCAAATCAGTCATTAACATTTATTAAAAATTAAATAAGTCTTTTTAGATGTAGAAAAAAAATAAATCATATTTTTCATCGTATAAATCAGAATAATTGTAAATAATATAATAAAGATAAGGAAGAAATTAAAAAATTTATGAGTATAAATTCATTTAAATAAAAGTTAAATTTAATGTCTATAAAAAAAAATTAAATGTATAGTTATCTAACTCGTTATTGCTTAAAAAGAATAAAATCCTCCATTTAAATCGGACACAATACGGATAAATATATTAACATTTTAACTTAATTAAGTAATAAGCATAATAATACTAACTGAATCAGCATCACAATATTAAGTATGGTTTCTCTTCCCTAATATCAATAAGGGAGAGAAAGAGAGAGAGAGAGTTGGAGAAAGGGAAGAGGGGGAACTTGAAATAAACAGTTTTTTTTGCATTGTGTCGATAAAAAATTTATAATTCATGTTCTTATCGATAGAGGAAAAAATGATACCAACAAATAAGAAATGTAACGAAAGAACACTAGGATTAAGAGATATTGAAAAGGAATAGTTTGTGTCACACTCCCAGAGTTCCAAGCTTGCTCGAAAATCGAGCAGCATCTCCCCTATACGACGGATAAGTTGGGACATTTATATATAACTCTCACACATACGATAGCTCAACCATCACAAATATAAAATAAAAAGTTCCACAACCACGCATTTTATATTAATAAGAATGATAAACATAAACATAGCAGACAGTTAATATCGTTAAGAAAATAAAAATAGCAGAGATTCCATATCAAAAGGAAAACTCCAATGTAAGTCCAAAAATGAACATACCCGTCCAATTATATATAAACATAAATCTACTAAGACATTACTGGATTACTAAAATAAATACGGAAATAAAAGAAGTGTAGGAATAATGTAACTGCGAAAAATAAACTAAACTCGGAGACAAACTCCAAAACAACTCGACATTGTGGGACTGACAACTGGATCCTTTCCTGGTTCCAGGTAATGCATTTATCTGCTAACTGAAATAAAAGTAGATGGTGGGGCTGGTGAGTCCGAGTAGACTCTGCGGGTATAAGAGTAGATAAACGCATGACATAACAAAAGGTATAACAAGCAAAAGAAACAACAGTGTATAGTCTCTAGGAAACAGAATAATAACTAGGCATGTATGAAACAGAGGAATAACAGAATATCAAAACATATATGTATGCCAACTAAATGCAGCAATCATAGCTCAAATAAATGCAGTAAACACAAGAAAGTGCAAAATGTAATAATGCATATGATGCAATGACATATGTCACCCCTTGTTAGAATGCGGAAATTTGGAGGGCTTAATGGCTTAAAACCCCAAAATTAAGGGCCTAGGTGGGATTAAACAAACTTGGAGGGCCTTTTTACAAAAGAGCCAAAAACAAATAAAACCCTAAACTTCTCTCAAAATTTCCTCTTCCCCTCCCGATCCATTTCTGATGGTTGTAACCACCGAGGTAGCAATACCCAAGGTATGGCTCGGCGAGTTTCCTAAGCAACTACGGGGTCAAACATGAGAGACCCCTCTATATCTACTGATTAAAATTTTAATCCGAATAGAGTCCCATCTCCCAAACGACTGTCTCGTCGTCATGTCAATTAATTCAAGTCACAACTTAGTCAAAACCAAAGTTAAGGTCTTGTAACTTTTCCAAATTAATCGACCGTGGAAAAGATGACGAATGGATTGTTGGTTTTTGTGTTTATAACCGGGATCCATGATATAAATTAATTGACATGTTAATTAACAAATAATTAATCTCATGACAATTAATTGAACATATGCAATGATAAAACGAAGCATGAAATATAACAAAACAAAGACGGAGCAAGGGAGAGGTATACCTCGCCTTTTACCTCGTAGTCTTCTACCTTATGACCCTCCCCTCTTAGACGTCATGTGGGCGACAAGCTACGAAGATACGGAGTCACCGAAGGCCTCGAATTAATCACCTTTCTTCAAGCTTCTTCCTTGCCTCAACACAAACCCTAGATAGCTAGGGTTTCCTGTTGGTGCAGTTTGCACTAACGGTCAAACTCGGGTTTTGATGTATGACAAAGTGGTTAAAGTTAGAGTTGTTGGTTTTTAACCTCTTTACTAAGTGTGCAGGGTTGAAAGACTTAGGACCAGACACCAGGCTGAAGTCCAGGATGGTTGAGTCCTGGCAGGAAGTCCAGTTGGGTTCGCGGGACCTGACAACTGGCTGAAGACCAAGTTGGTTGAGACTTGGCAGGAAGACCAGGGTGGTTGAGCCTTGGCAGGAAGTCCTGGTGGGTCAAGAGGTCAAGTAAAGCTGCACAAAGGGTAAGTGAGGTAAGTCACTGGAGGAGCGAACCAGTGAGGACGCGTTCCCCATCGAGGGAACAGCAGGCGTCGGTTCGACCTAGGGCTCCATTTTGGAGACCAAAGTCAGAACCAAGACAGCTAAGGCTGTATAAATCTAATAATTTATTATGTTATTGTGTTTTGGACTAACCCTGGATGCAAGACCGAAGGAACGTGAGTCTGCAGCTCAGAGTGCCTCAAAGAAGTGAGGCAACTGCTGACCAGGGCGCCCGGAGTGTCCCGGGTGCCCCCAAGGTGTTCACAAAACACACAATCAAAAAGTGCGCTTCGACAATACAATCTGCGGGCGCCCCCTGCGCTGCGGGCGCCCCCATGCGCAGCCATCGAACCACAAGCCGTCGAAGCCAGAAGATAGAACTTGACCCGGTCAATCCGGGCGCCCCGAGTCCTCCGGGCGCCCCGGTCAAAGCGGATCCAGAAGGATCAGACGCGACCGAGCCTTTGACGGATCGAAGGCCACGTGGGGGGCGCCCCCGACGTCCTGGGCGCCCCCAGGCCCTATATAAAGGCCCCTCGACCAAGGCTTCTGAACAACACTGCTTCCAACGCCTCAAAGTTCTTCTACGCTCGCGCCTTGCTCCGGAAACGCTTCACTTCGAGCCGACGACGTCCTGCTGGCCCGAAAGAGTCGACCTACTCCGGACGTCGGTAAAAAAAAAAAAAGAAGAACTTAATTTTTCATATATATTTTATTGCAATTAATTACTTGAAAGTGTGGGGTTGTCACACTTTCAATTCTTGTGTACTCGCCTACTCTATCGGGGTTTACCGGTAGAGAGTTTTAGTGGATTGCCCAACGGAAAGGTCCGAGGGACCTGGGCCTTCGAGTAGGAGTCGCCGAAGGCTCCGAACAAAGTAAAACTCGTTCGTGTTTGTGTGTTTGTTTTTGTTTTATAATCGTTTCTTTCGTTTCCGCTGTGCACGCTTTTTAAAGCGCTCAAATTTTTTTAAAACGCACGTGATTCACCCCCCTCTCACGTGCATCGATCCTACAAGTGGTATCAGAGCCTGGTACGCTCTGTATCGGTGCAACCACCATAAGAGCCGGGGGAAATCCAGTTCTTTTTTCGATTTTTGGTTTTTCGCTACACATGATCTAAATTAGGTATTGTTGCCTAAATTTGGATTATTTTTTTTCGTTCGTTTGATTTTACTCGAATTTGGTGCAACACCATTTCGAGTCGCTCTTTCTCTTTCTTCTCCATTTCGAGTCGCTCTCGCTCCTAATCCAAGACCCAGTCTTGGGATTTTTTTTCTACTTTTATTTCGTGTGCACAGAATTTAAATGGCCCAAGGTGAAGGCTATAGCACTGCCCGCCCTCCCCTCTTTAATGGGGAAGACTTTCCCTACTGGAAGAGAAGGATGGAGGTTTATTTGAAGACCGACATGGATCAGTGGTTCGCAGTTCAAACAGGCTACACACCGCCAATGGATGAGGGAAATAATGCTCCACTAAAGCTCGAAAGATGGAACTCGGAGATGAAGAAAAAGGCCCAGACCGAGTTCAAAGCTCAGAACGCCCTCCAGTGCGGACTTACCAAAGAGGAGTTAAACAGAATTGGACCAACCGACTCGGCGAAGGAGCTATGGGACAAATTAACAGAATTACATGAAGGCACTTCTGATGCAAAGGTAACAAAGAGAGATCTGTTATTGAATAAGTTATTTAACATAAAAATGCAGGAAGGAGAATCAGCAAGTCAACTCCACGCCCGGATTAAGAACATATTGAATGGACTCCACATGATCGGGCACAAACAGGAGAACCGGGACATCATAAGGTATGCGTTAAATGCGTTCCCTAGAAATTCACTATGGGCATCTATTATAGATGCCTATAAAATTTCTAGGAATCTTTCAAAAATTAATTTAGATGAACTATTTTGTGAATTAGAGCTGCATGAGCAAACTAACGCCAAGGTCGAGAAAGGGCTAGCTTTATTTGCAGGTTCACCAAAAGAAGCCAAATCAAAGAGAAAACTTCAAGAAGAACCTGAGTCAGACTCTGACTCAGATGAAGAAGAACAACTGGTGAACTTGGTAAGAAAAATGTTCACCAGAAGGAAGAACAAATTTTCAAAAAAAGATATTCAAAAGGTAATGAAGCCCTCCAGCACTGAAGGTAAAAGCAAAATGACCTGCTTCGGCTGTAACAGAAAAGGGCACTTTAAACATGAATGCCCTTACAAGAAGGAGGACCAACCCACTAAGAACAAAAAGAAGAAGGCTCTTCAAGCCACGTGGGATGAAAGCTCGGACGATTCTGACGATGAACAACCAAATAACGCAAGCTACCTCGCACTGATGGCAACCGGACCAGAATCGGACTCGGAGCAAGACGAGGATTCCGAATACGAGTCGAGCCAAGAGATCGGATTATTTTCGGACGGCTCGACTAAGGTATATTTAGATTCAGTAAATGAAATTTTTTTTAGGATTATTTCCATTTAAATAAAAAATTACTTGCATCTGAATCTAGGAATGACCAGCTCCTTAAGGAAAATCAAGACCTTAAGGAGCAATTAATTAATACCAAAACATTAACTGAACAAACTCAAAATCAAAAATTAATTGAGCTTGAAAATGAAAACTCAACCCTAAAGGGCGAAGTCCTAAAACTTAAGGATCTACTAGCAACTTTCACAACCCAATCCAAGAACCTTGACCTCATTCTTGGATCACAAAAGGGCATGTACAATAAATCTGGGATAGGATATAAATCAGGATCAGACCAAAGATCCTTTATCTCCTTTATCCACCCCCGCAAAAATCAACAAAAAGCGTGGGTTCCGAAAGCTTATCTAACAAAGCAAGTAGGTCAGAATCAATTTTATGTCCCAAAAAGGGACATCCATTATATTGACCCTAGACACCCAGCCTACATTTTAGGGGGAGGCTCCAAACTAGTTGGCACCTCAAAATCAGCCTTTGCCCAGGTGGGCACTTAGGACTAGTCTTAAAAGTTAATCTGACTCTTGACCTACTTAGTATTAGGGTGGGTCGAGATAACGGTACGCTAGACAGACTCTCGGGGAGAACTAGCCGAAACTATCTCGACACATCTTAGACTAGTTAGACCAGGGTGTCTCAACAAGTAGGGTTAAAGTACAACTTCCTTAAGCAGCTTTGTCTAGAAAGAGGTTGTTGCTCCAATAAGGCTTCGGCCAAAGAAGGCCCCTGTGCCTCGCCTCCCGCCTGGAAGCTATTTATCGAAGTATACGTTTAAACTACTTTTTGTCAAACCCGAATCTAACAAAAGGTCAGATTAACTTCTTTTATGAATCAAACTCAAACTCATCTCACACAAATCATAGGATCCCTTTGTTTGATAACTTAGATCAAGTGAGATGAATAAGGATAATAAGTTCAAATCATTGATTGATAATTTAAAACTCAAACTTGAATTTAAAATCTTACCTTTTAAATCCAAAATTCAAATTAACGAATTCAAAATTCAAAATTCAAATTAACAAAATTAAATTTTAAAATTCAAATTAACAAAATTAAATTTCAAAATTCAAATTAACAAATTCAAAATTCAAATTAACGAATTCAAAATTCAAAATTCAAATTAACAAAATTAATTTTCCAAATTCAAATTAATTCAAATTCAAAAATTAAAATTCAAATTCAAATTCAAAAATAAGATTCAAATTCAAATTCAAAATTTAAAATTAAAATTCAAATTCAGAAAATTAAAATTAAAAATCAAATTCAAAATCAAAATTAACATAACTCAAATTTAAAATGCAAACTCAAGTCCTTAAATCTTCTTAAATTTTTTTTCAAAAACTTAACCTAAGGTCTAAACCTTTTACTTAACTGTAGGAAAAATGGATCATTGACAGTGGATGCTCCAGACACATGACTGGGGACCCCACCAAATTTACAGAACTCAAGTACAAAAGACTAGGGACCGTTGCTTTTGGAAACAACGGTAAACTTAAGGTAATTGGCCTAGGCAATATTGAACTTGAGTCTGATTTCATAATAACAAATGTATTACTTGTTGAAAATTTCAACTTCAATTTACTAAGCATTAGCCAATTGTGTGACACTGGTTATAAGGTTAGGTTCCTATCCAATGAATGTCTGATCAAACACAACGACAACCCAAACATCACACTTAGAGGACTTAGGCACAATAACATTTATGAAATTAAGTTAACCTGTCCCTTAGAAAACTGCCTCTTAACCCATAAGGATGAGACTTGGCTCTGGCATAGGAGACTTTCACACACACACTTCAGAAAACTACCTAAACTAAATGGTTTAGTTAGAGGCCTACCAAAGTTATCTAACCTTGAGTCAACCTTATGTAATGCTTGTCAACAAGGAAAACAAACTAGGTCAACCCACAAACCAACTAATCAAACTCAAACCAAGTCAATTCTGGAATTAATTCACCTAGACCTATTTGACTCACATGGGGTTAAATCAATTAATGGAACCTATACTGCCTAGTAATTATAGATGACTATTCAAGATTTACCTGGGTAAAATTCTTAAAAAATAAAGATAAAACTTTTGATACACTCACTCAATTTTGTAAATTAACAGAAAATGAAAAAGGGATTAAAATCAAAAGACTTAGGAGCGATAATGGCGGAGAATTCAAAAATTACAAATTTAATCAATTTTGTCTAGAAAATGGCTACCATCACGAATTCTCTTGCCCTAAAACACCTCAACAAAATGGAGTTGTAGAAAGAAAAAATAGAACACTACAAGAAGCAGCTAGAACAATGCTTAATGAATACAACTCACCTAAATACCTTTGGGCTGAGGCTGTTAGTACAGCTTGTTATGTACAAAATAGAATAACTCTAATTCAAAACCTAGGAAAGACCTCCTTTGAAATCTATTATAACAAACAACCTAACATTAAATACCTTAAAGTATTTGGATGTAAAGTCTATATCTTAAATACTAGAGAACACTTAGGAAAATTTACTTCTAAGGTTGAGGAAGGCATCTTTGTAGGTTATTCCCTTACCAGTAGAGCCTATAGAGTTTATAACAAAATTACCCTAAAAATTGAAGAAACGACAAATGTAAAATTTGATGAGAAATCTGACCCAAATAACTCTGATCAAACCACCTACCAACCAATTGACTTTATTAGATCCAGTACTAACCCTGATGAAAGGTCAATTGAGGACCAAAACGATGATCTAACTGAACCCACACCTGAAACTGAACCTAACCAACCCAGAACTGTTCGAGTTAGCTCAGCCCACCCAACTGATCAAATCATAGGTGATCCAGAACTAAGGGTTCAGACTAGATCAGCCTTTAGAAATCTTAGTCAGATAGCTCTGATTTCCAAAATTGAACCTAAGTCTATAGAAGAATCTTTACTTGACCCTGATTGGATCATTGCCATGCAAGAGGAGTTAGCTCAATTTGAACGTAGTCAAGTCTGGGATTTAGTACCCTTACCTAAAAACAAAAAGTTTATTGAGACCAAATGGGTTTTTCGAAATAAACTTAATGAACAAGGTGAAACAGTAGGGAAATAAGGCTAGGCTAGTAGCTAAGGGGTTTAGCCAAGTAGAAGGTCTTGATTATGATGAAACCTATGCCCCTGTAGCTAGACTTGAATCCATTAGAATGCTCTTAAGTTATGCAACCCATAAGGGATTTAAGCTTTATCAAATGGATGTTAAGTCAGCCTTCCTAAATGGCCTAATTAAGGAAGAAATCTATGTAGGTCAACCCCCAGGTTTTGAAAGTCTAGAATATCCTGACTATGTCTTTAAACTTAAGAAAGCCTTATATGGACTTAAGCAAGCCCCTAGGGTCTGGTATGAAAGACTATCTAACTACTTAGTTTCAAAAGGTTTTAACCAAGGCAAAATTGACCCAACACTATTTGTTAAAACCCTAAAAAATGATATTTTTGTAGCCCAAGTATATGTAGATGATATAGTATTTGGCTCAACTAACTCAGACTTTTTACAAGATTTCACAACGATAATGGAAACTGAATTTGAAATGAGTTTAGTAGGTCAATTAACTTTCTTTTTAGGGCTACAAATAAAACAGACCAGTGAGGGTACCTTTGTCTATCAACAAAAATACACAAAAGAACTACTTAGAAAATTTGGAATGGATAATACAAAGGAGACTAAGACACCAATGGCTACCAATCAAACTATAGATAGTGACCCAAAAGGCAAACCTGTTGACCTTAAGTACTATAGAAGTGCTATAGGAAGCCTACTTTACTTAACTGCAAGTCGACCTGATATTCTTTTTGCAGTTAGTATGTGTGCTAGGTATCAAACATGTGCTAAAGAGTCACATCTAACCCTAGTTAAAAGAATATTTAGATACCTTAAAGGAACAGAAAGATTAGGAATTTGGTACCCTAGAACAGCCCAGTTTGAGCTTATTGGATATTCTGACTCAGACTATGCTGGCTGTAAATTAGACAGAAAAAGTACCAGTGGTGGATGCCAACTTCTAGGACCCTCACTAGTTAGTTGGTTTAGTAGAAAACAACACTGTGTTGCCCTTTCCACTACTAAAGCTGAGTACATAGCTATGGGTGAGTGTGTAGCCCAACTACTCTGGATGATGCATACCCTAAAGGACCTTCACTTAGATTTTAAACAAGTCAAAATTTTTATAGACAACCTAAGTTCAATCAATTTAACCAAAAACCCAATCCACCACTCTAGGACCAAACATATAGAAATCAAACACCATTTTGTCAGAGATTATGTAAATAAAGGAGAAATTGAACTTAACCATGTTGAATCTAAGTCTAACCTAGCTGATATATTTACCAAACCACTTCCTGAATCTGAATTTAGCAACTTAAGAAGGTTAATAGGAATGTGTGTTATAGACTAGGACTGACCTGATAAGCTTAAATTGACTTTTGATTTAACTAATTAAACTTGTGAGTTTAAGAACACGGACTTTTCAAACTTGTTTTTCAAGAACTTTATTGTCTTTCAAAATTTGATTTTCAAAACTGGCAGACTTAGCCTAAGCTTGACCCCTAGAATTGCATGAACCTATAGATTTAGGTAGCCGCATCTCACAAAACACATTAAGATTAACTTGTTTGTGTTTGCAAAAACATAGAACGGTTGTGAGATGCATAGGATACTGCCTGGACTTCCGAATGCTTAAGTCAGTGCATCACAGTAAGTCTGGGCGTAAAATACCAACATTACAGTGATCAAGTCAAGTAGTCTTACACTAATATCTGAGCTAGACATTATTACTTGACTTGACTAACCCAGTGAACACTACTATCATCTAGATAGTTAGTCAGTAACTAGGGTTAGACACATGAAAAGGGACCACAATCATTACTTGGTCCAGGGGGAGCAGAGGTCAAAATACTTTTTCAAAATGTCATTTTTGACAAAACACATTTGAAAATTTTGATAAAAGTTGATCCCTAAAAATATTTTTTGATTAAGATTGATATTATATTTTCTGAAAAAAAAAATCCTTTTTGAAAGAAATTTTTTTTGAGCTATGTAAATAGATTTAAGACTAGTTTATTTCTAACACTTAGCCTATATTTCTACTCCCTTAAACTTGTTATGTTTATATCTTTTTTGATGAATGACAAAGGGGGAGAGTAGGGTAAAAGGGTTAGAAAATTGCAAACAGCATGCTTATTTCACATTTATTTACCTCTGCTTTCTTGTGCGTTGCAACTTTCATACCTATGCTTGTGTTATATTGTTTGCATGTTTATGCAAGTTCATATCTGTTTTTTTTCTAACTTTAACCTGAGTTGTCAATACATCAAAAAGGGGGAGATTGTTGGTGCAGTTTGCACTAACGGTCAAACTCGGGTTTTGATGTATGACAAAGTGGTTAAAGTTAGGGTTGTTGGTTTTTAACCTCTTTACTAAGTGTGCAGGGTTGAAAGACTTAGGACCAGACACCAGGCTGAAGTCCAGGATGGTTGAGTCCTGGCAGGAAGTCCAGTTGGGTCCGCGGGACCTGACAACTGGCTGAAGACCAAGTTGGTTGAGACTTGGCAGGAAGACCAGGGTGGTTGAGCCTTGGCAGGAAGTCCTGGTGGGTCAAGAGGTCAAGTAAAGCTGCACAAAGGGTAAGTGAGGTAAGTCACTGGAGGAGCGAACCAGTGAGGACGCGTTCCCCATCGAGGGAACAGCAGGCGTCGGTTCGACCTAGGGCTCCATTTTGGAGACCAAAGTCAGAACCAAGACAGCTAAGGCTGTATAAATCTAATAATTTATTATGTTATTGTGTTTTGGACTAACCCTGGATGCAGGACCGAAGGAACGTGAGTCTGCAGCTCAGAGTGCCTCAAAGAAGTGAGGCAACCGCTGACCAGGGCGCCCGGAGTGTCCCGGGCGCCCCCAAGGTGTTCACAAAACACACAATCAAAAAGTGCGCTTCGACAGTACAATCTGCGGGCACCCCCTGCGCTGCGGGCGCCCCCATGCGCAGCCATCGAACCACAAGCCGTCGAAGCCAGAAGATAGAACTTGACCCGGTCAATCCGGGCGCCCCGAGTCCTCCGGGCGCCCCGATCAAAGCGGATCCAGAAGGATCAGACGCGACCGAGCCTTTGACGGATCGAAGGCCACGTGGGGGGCGCCCTCGACGTCCCGGGCGCCCCCAGGCCCTATATAAAGGCCCCTCGACCAAGGCTTCTTAACAACACTGCTTCCAACGCCTCAAAGTTCTTCTACGCTCGCGCCTTGCTCCGGAAACGCTTCACTTCGAGCCGACGACGTCCTGCTGCCCCGAAAGAGTCGACCTACTCCGGACGTCGGTAAAAAAAAAAAGAAGAACTTAATTTTTCATATATATTTTATTGCAATTAATTACTTGAAAGTGTGGGGTTGTCACACTTTCAATTCTTGTGTACTCGCCTACTCTATCGGGGTTTACCGGTAGAGAGTTCTAGTGGATTGCCCAACGGAAAGGTCCGAGGGACCTGGGCCTTCGAGTAGGAGTCGCCGAAGGCTCCGAACGAAGTAAAACTCATTCGTGTTTGTGTGTTCGTTTTTCGTTTCTTTCGTTTCCGCTGTGCACGCTTTTTAAAGCACTCTGATTTTTTAAAAGTCACGTGATTCACCCCCCCCCCCCTCTCACGTGCATCGATCCTACAAAAGGGAGCCTGAAATAATGTCATTTTAGGCCAAAAGGATCTGAAAGATTATTTATAGGATAATCTTTTAATTTTTTCTTAATCGTAACAAAATATAATAAAAGGTTCGAGATGAATCTAGTTATACAAAGCAGGAAGAGATATATAGGATAAGAGAAATGAAAATATCTACATCTAAACCAAAATTTATTATTTTAAAATTAAATTATGAAAAAAATTCGGATATCTCAAAAAGTGAACTACAAAAAGATATTGGCTAGAGGAATATAAAAGGAATAAGTTGATTTTACATGCACACTTTGATAAAAAATAAATCATAAGATTTTTTTTGTTAAATATGAATTCTTGTATATGCCTCTTGGTAAAATCCTGAAATCAGAAGAATCCCAAAAACACATTAATATGTTGTCGGGTGAATATAGAAAACCTAAAAAGTTGTGTTATATTTTATTTAAATTGTAAAATTAAGATTTAAAGGTATGATAAAATTCAAGAGCCTCTAGTAATGTATCGATTCGGATTGAAATTGATTTAGCTGTAATCTCGGCCCTCACCGATGCTGACATGACTTAAATGGTGACATTGACCAAAGAAATGATGCGAAGGAAATATGCACGTAGAGACACTTCTCCATACCGTGTAATCTACGTTACATGGCCACGCAACAGATAGAGTCGAAAGTGAGTTTTGTGGTGCCCAACACTCCCGTAGAGTTCAAGTACGACAAACTGCAGTTTTGCTGGTCTGTTTCAGAGATTGTCTTTTGAAGCCTGGTCCCAAGAATCCTTGTAATGACACTGCAAGACCAAAAGGAATTGCATCTGCCGTATTCACTTCCTGGTTTTCTTTATCTCTAATCAGGCTGTCGCCACAATTTTTTAAGATGCGATGCTGACCTGCCACTGTTGACACTTATGAGAAAGAAGTTGATGAATTTCTAGATCAGGCCTCTCTTCGAGTTTTAATTTTCCTGTTAAAAACAAAATTGATGCTGTCAAATCTCCGTTCCTGCTCCTGGACCTCTTCATCGATTGCACCACCGAGTTCGGATTCACGCTAATTAAAAAAAATATTAATGAATGCCAAACTTTAGACGACCAATCAATCGTATAAAAAAAATTTTCAAATAAAAAAGTACTCAGGACGAAATTTAAAAGTCAATCTCTCAAAATTCGTGTCCCATTTAAAAAAATTTATAAAATACATCGACATTGAAGAATATTCCCAACAAGGATGCTCCCGACTACTAAGATAGCTTTGGAGATGTCTCCAAGGGTATGCTCCCGAACCTTGCCCTTCCAAGTCTACACACTTTCGAGTCTGCGCACTTCTCAGTCTATGAAAACTTGATTTTTCTACTCGAAGTGAATTGATCCCAAATCACCACATTTCCAAAACCATGAAAAATCTAATATTATTTCTTTTTGGAAATTCACATTCAATTTTCTGAACGGATTAATTCTGAAGATGATCGATCAATCCAACCTCACAAAAATTTTTAATTAGACTACCGGATAATATTACATCTTTTGATAAATAGAAGGTCATCATACTTGTCCATGAGATACTAATAGGCGTCGAGCATCCAACTTCAACATGCCAAAACAGCTAGTTACTCGAGAGGAAACATAATTCTAAGATAGGGACACAATGGACCATCACACTTATTCATATGAGGCTAGTGAGGATAGAGTATCTTATCTTCAACAGCACAAATGGCTTTTATCGAGTTGTTTGATGAACTAAAGACAACCTAGACAGATTATTCTAAGTGAATGTTTGAGATTCTTTTAAAGGTACAATATGAAACTGGATGCCTTTTGAAGTAGAATGAAATCGAAGGGTGAAATATTAGCAGAAAGGCAATGGACTTTTGGACTCACCTTAAACCTTGACATATAGATTCAAGGAAAAGAACTATCGCAGCTAAGTAAATGGTTTCAATAAACGGTTCACAGATTCAACACTCGGTCAGTTTGAATTTCCATTCAATCAGATTTTTCAACTGGTCTGATAAACATGTTGCATTATGTATCCTGATCAAAACCTACACAGCATGGGACTACAGAAACTAGATCATGATCAGATGTCAAACATAATCTAAACACCAACAATTAGACATCAAAATGAGATGAGATGGGGATAAATATTGTACCTTTCATTCTCCAAAAGCATAATCATCTGCTTTGTCTAATTTAACAGGATACAAATTCGAAGAACAGAAAGAAGAATAACAATTAGAGAACAGAAAAGACATTGGTTGGATAATGCAGTCAAATTTAAAGAACAGCAGCGGGGGGTATGGGTTTATGTTTTGCAATAAACGAAATTAGGAGGTGGTTTTCGTAATTTTACCAACATCGCATCGGAAACCCCAAACGAAGAGTCTAGGGCGGCGCTTCACCTCGCTGAGGGTGGTGGCGCCGCGGCGGCGGCGGCCTCCTCCGATTCCGCAGCGGCAATCGCCTCCGTGAGCGACGCGAGCTTCTGAAGGTTGACGCGGACGACGGTGTCTGCGAAGAGCCGGGTGTCCTCCTCCGTGTTCCCCTCCGGCACGTCCACCACGTACGATTCGAGGACCACCGCCCAGGGCGCGCCGCCCCCCTTGGGGCGCACCTCGTCGACGGTGGTCACGGATCGGTAGTTGCGGAGGCGGTGCTCGCCGCCAACGATGGTGAAGCCGGTGACCCGCGCGGCCTCGTCGAGGACGTCGAGGCGCTCGGTGCTGGTGCTGGCCGGGAGGCCGGATATGACGCTGACCTCGCGGAGGCAGCCCGGGCGAATCTCCCCGCCGCCCTTGATGGCGCAGCTGCGGATGAAGTGCTTGTAGACCTGGGGGCGGTCGAAGCAGCGGACCACGGACCAGACGGTGTCGGCGGGGGCGCGGATCCGCTGCGCGAGGAGGGAGGAGCACGGCGCTGGGCCAACGCGGTAGCGGTGGTGGGATTCCACGCGGGGACGCAGATCGGAGTATTCGTCGGCGGTGAGGCCCGCCGGGATCTCATTCACCCCGGATCCAGACGCCGCCGCGGGGGATCGCAATGAAGCGCCGTCGTCGCCCTCCATGGACTGCTCAGCTCCGAAGCGTTCGAGTTGAGGTAAGCGGAGGCGGTGGTTGGTTGGAATGGACGGCGGAAATAATGCAGCGGACTCTGGGGATTTTAATTTTAGCAAATTTGACCACTTCTAAATTTAGAATGAAAAAAAAAATTACTTATATATTTAAACTTTAAATAAAAAATACATTATCATAAATTTAAAATATATATAAAAATTCATTTACAATTTAATCAAGCGCACTTTAATCTAATAATTTTAATTAGATTACTTTAAATAAAACTGCTATATGTCATATTGACTTCAGTCAAATTATCATAACAGTGCAATATTTTTTTAGATAAAAAGTTAATTTTTGAAGAATAAAAAAAGAGATTGATATGATTTTTGTAATGTATAAATAAAAGTTCATTGAAGAGTATTTTTAAAGAAACAAGATAATCTTTTAACCAAAAATAAAAACAAGAGATAATCTTCCAACATCATCCCCATTATAGTGTCTACACAGACTTACTATTTATCAACAGTCCGCCCACAAAAATGGAAATCAGAATCTTACTCCTATGTCTACTCTTCCCAAAAATAAATAAATAAATGAATAAAATAAAGCAAATAAAAACAACAACAATTTATTGTTGACTGGAACTTCCATGGCTGTTTCTGTAAGCCACACATCCATGATTCCATCACCACCACCACTATTTTACACTGCATTTATCCGATATTCTCTTCTTTGCAGATAATTACAATCTCATCATTTGCAGATAAGTATAATCTCAACATTTCACAGTACAGCTTAGATCTACATAATCACGAAAGCAAGAAAACAGAAAACATCAACTTCAAAAATTATTTGTTTGGATGGTACATGATGCATTTTTAACAAAATTAAATCAACTTATTTTAACAGCTTATTTTTAATTGCTAAAATAAGAATGTTTTGATACGAAAATTGTTGAGGGTCCATCTCTTAAAGATTCTTGATTTTTGCCCATTTCTTTTTTCTCACTTCTCAGGAAAATGTTAATACGATAAATCAAAATTAACAAATTCATGTGTTCACTATATGCAAATTCAATACACAAGGTTCGAGCAAGTTGATGGAAAGAAAAAGTAACTCAAGGTGATCGAGTTCCCACTCAAGATATGCTACATGTGAAACAGTCTCATTAGCAACTCTCCTACAACGATCACACATCATATAAAAATAAATTCAAAAGAACAACCAATGATAAAATTCCTGAGATTCGACCCATACCGAATTCCGACATAATATCATATGCTTACCATCTATGTCAAGTCCCATGGCCTCAAGGATATGTTACATGCTGGCAAAAGGTAATAATATTCATCCCAAATGCCCATTCCCAGGTTATGTAAAGAAGAGTAAATCACGAATGATTACTAGCTCGAACAGTGACTAGTACAAAGAGAAAGGGCAAGAACCCGACTACTAGTTATGAATTGATCCCCTCCTTAGATATCATACACACATGTCAAGTCATGTGAACCTCAAGGATATGCTATATGATTCAATAGGGAGTGGATTTGGTAACATGAACAAGTCCGGATGGAGATAGTTGGTTATGTACCTAATGCTTTATGATAAGTGATCCAACAAAGGACATTCCTCTTTAGCGAGGATAAACAGACACCCATCGCCTCTTGAGATACGAAAATCTTGATCCAGGTATGTTATCAGAAGCCATGATGCAGTTAGGTTTCCAGGCAGTGGAAATTTGAGAGGTGGCTGCTGGAGATGGAACGACTTATGTTTGGGGCAGCCTCTTGTATGGGGTTCAATGTTTCTTGAATAGGTTTCCGGTCGTGCTTCTGGCCGAATATATCTAATGTTTCTGCTAGGTCTAGTGATGATGATATCCCTGGAGGTTGGAAGATTCCTTCCTTGAACTGAACCTGTGTAGATGCGAGAAAAGGTTAAATGATTATCTGACTGTAAAGGAAACATGCATAAACTTTTATTATATCATCTAAGCAAATAACTTGGGAAGACAATTAAATAGCAGAATATTATCAGCACTGCAGTTTGCTAACTTCAATCCTACAACTGATCGACAAGACATTTGATCTGACTAGTACCAAAAAATTCACACAATCTAAAAGAAGCATACACTAGAATTATGTATGGCTGTAGTGTAATATTCTACTGTTTCCAGGTCCTTATTTATCAGTAAGCTTTTCCAGCTGACAAGGTCTAAAATCTCATTGTGTAACAGTCTCCGGCTAGAACAAATAAGTATGAGTACTGTCAGCATGCGGAACTGGTGGTACCAAAGAGGAGCAGTAGTAGAAATAGAAGAACCTAATGGCTTATCTTGTCGAACCTGCCCTAGCTCCTCGTCAAATCTAACCTAGCAATGACCTATCTCCAAACCTATATCACGATCGCTGAGAGTAACTGCTTCGAGAATGTGTTGCTATGCACAAATAGAAGACAATGAAAGAAAGTTGTAACTCAATTTTTTTATCCATCTATTTAGCCTTGGCAATCAGCACATGCAAACTATAGTGTTAGGAAAAAATAGGTATGAAATCACTTTTGACTACCGAGAATATTTCTCCCTAGCTAGAAAAGCTGAAACTATGAAAGAGGGGGCTTGAGATGCTCTTATAAAAATATTAGTTATTCTACAAATAGAACATATGAAATTACTTTCAATCTCATAGAAGATACCTAAATTCTGGATGAAGCTTGAACCTCAAAAGAAGCAGTAGCACCGAAAGAAAAGGTAGCAAATGGGCTGGAGAGAGTTATGGCATTCACAACTTCCAGTGTCTTACTGTCAATAATTTGAGATATCCTTTTAACATTCAAAAATGGTGTTGCCCCCACTGCTAAAAAAAGGTAACAGCTCAGAAAATGCAATATACCTGAAGAGAACAAAAGGCAACCAAAAATTAGCTAAAAACAGTCACATTACATAATGCCCTAAATACAACAATGGAACTCTTTCAATATACCACTTATCCTCTCAGACCTAATAATCAAACAAGGATCTAGTAATCAATTATTTGTCTATTAACAAATGTAAGAATTTTATAAAAGAAACTAGGTCAAAAGCTATCTCTTACAATGAACATATTTTAAGAAACTACAATTGAAGCATTATGCATCGGAATGAATATCATGGCTCACAGCAAAGGTTCACTTTCTGCAACTATAGAATTTGCAATATCTATCAGCAGTCAAGCTTGCGATAAACAATTATTTTCATGCTTTTTTTTCTACTTGGTATAACGTTGAATAGATTCACATCTCTCCTTCCCTCTACAATTAGTGACAAAAGTTGTGTAACTATCTAAGATTCCTCGCCCTTATCATGTAATAAGTATTTGTTGCAAAGTTATATGCACAAGTTGTGATAAAAAAAAACTAACCTTCAATCTGTAAAGTATGCTCTTTTTCAGATGCGCTATGCTAATCTGGTCAGTCATAATATTCTATGTTACAAATTTCTCTCTAGAAACTCACATATCTGACACCAATTAGATGAGTACATGCAAAAACGATAAAGGATCATGAAACAACAAACATAATTTCTTGATACAAATTAAGAAACATATTTTACATTGCCAAAATATGCAATCTAAGTTTACTACAGTGACATTGTTGTTCATATATATATGAACACAATTATGACCTTCCTAGAACAAGGGTTTAGGGTTTAAGGAATTCCAATTCCTTCCTGAAAAGTGTGCAGCCAACAATTGTTTGATCTAGTGGTGACTGAACTAGAACCCCGGGACTTTCCAGGATTCAAATCACATTGTTGGGAGGAGTTCGTAATAGCTTAGATCACTTTCCTAGACATGAAAATAATTGGACTGGTCCTAAAGAAAAGCAAAAGGATGAAGTTTGAAGAACTCACAATAAAATCCAATTTCCATCAAGAAGATCAGGCGGCTCGGGCGGAGCCTTAGTGGGATTGGCCGCTTCCAGCTGGTTTACCAACTCCAGGATCTCGGCACTATCATCAAGGTTCTCTCAGTCCCAGCACCTTTCCGTAGAACGAGTCCACAAGGCACCGCTTCAAATCCCCGAGTTTATCATCCTCCGCCACAAGGCTTCCGTTCCCAGACAGAAACCCTGCTTCCGCGCCCCACTCGTCCTCATCTATTGGCGGATCCGGTGTAGAAGGAAGCTCAGCATCCGGTTCTGACTTATCCCCCCAGTCATCGGGGATTCGAAGATCGGCGCCTTCGCCCGAGCGAACGACGACGGAGGAGGGCCGACAGATTCGTGGAATGGCGGCGGCAGCGGTAGCGGAGAGAGAAGGGCGGGAGAGAGTTGGAAGGCGGACGGAAAGGCGGAGGTGGCGGCTAGGGTTGGGAGAGGCAGCGGAGGAGGTGGAGGAGACAGGGCTGCCATCTGCGTCGGGTGAAGTCGAAGCAGTGGAGGTATAGCTTGGCTAGTTTGAGAGATCGCCTGTCTCGGCCAAGACACATTTCCATTTAACTAAGAAAGTTAGTGGGTTTCAATAGTAAGGACCACACTTTGGGACCACTAGAATGATAGTGAGGAGATAAATTTGGTGTTTCGAGATATAAGATGGGCAGAGAATGTTTGAGGGTGGATAATTTTTTATAATAATTATATTATTTTTATATTCTCTATGCTTCTTCCCGTGCGCAATGGAAGGTTTTAGACCATCTCCAACCATAAACACCATTTTGGTGTCACTTCAACACCAATTTGGTGTCACTTCAACACCAAATTTTTTTTCTACTCCAACCAAGAGACACCATTTCTTACACTAAAAAGAATATTCCTTAGAATATTCTATTTTTCCATCTTATAATTTATTATTCAACATACATATTAATTTTAACATATATATTAATATGTTAAATATTTTTATTATGATCATAATTATTAATAAAATTAATATTTTTATAGTACATAATCATTAATTTTAATTATGATCGTAATATTTTATTTTTAATTAAAAAAATAAATATTAATATTTTTTTCTTAATTTCGGTGGAAATAATTTAATATACATACTATTATTTAAAGATAATACGTAATCATAAACAATTAAGATAAAATATTTTAAATATTTTCACAAAACAGCTAATACTTCATTGAAAATACATTGCACGAAACAACTAACACTTCATTCAAAATACATTTTACAAAATAACTAACACTTCATTGAAAATACATTACACAAAACAACTAACACTTATATATTTTAATTATCAGAATTACCATATTGTTCCCACAAATGCTCAATTAATGCATTTCTAAGGGCAAAGTGAGCATCTCTATTTTTGATATATACCTTCATATCTAGCAAGAAACTCTTGAAATCGGGTATTGTCATCTACTGATATATCAACATTTGCATCCGACGGGTCTTCACCTTGATCAATAATTGATGCATTTAGGTCGCGCTCATCTTCAATTATCATATTATGCATAATAATACATGAAGTCATTATATCATGTAAAACATTCTTTTGCCAAAAACGTGAAGGTCCTGCAACAATTGCAAAGCGTGATTGAAGCACTCCAAATGCTCGCTCAACATCTTTTCTGCATGCCTCTTGTTTCATTGCAAACAACTTATTCTTTGTACCGCGTGGATAGACCATTTTGGGTATATACCATCAGCTAAATAATAACCCATATTGTACTATTTTCCTTGAATGACATAATGAGCAGGGGGAGCAATACCTTGAGCAAGATTAGAAAAAAGATTAGAAGACTCTAATACATTAATGTCATTGTTAGATCCAGGTAAACCGAAATATGCATGTCATATCCAAAGATCGTAATCAGCTACAACTTCTAGAATAATTGTTGGCTTTCCACTGCGACCAGAATATTGCCCAGCCCATGCTGTTGGGCAATTTTTCCACCTCCAATGCATGCAATCTAGATTACCCAGCATACCAGGAAAACCACGCTGCTCACCAATATGAAGAAGCCTAGCAACATCATTAGCATTGGGTGATCGCAGGTACTGTCCTCCAAATACTTCAACAACAGCACGACAAAATCTTTTCACACTTTCTACGGCAGTTGATTCTCCTATTTTGATGTACTCATCAGTAGCATCTGCCGGCACACCATATGCCAATATTCGAAATGCAGCTGTCATTTTTTGTAAACCAGACAAACCAAGTTTTCCAACTCCGTCTCTTTTCTGCACAAAATAGTTATCATGATTACTAACCACATTAAAAATACGCATAAATAAACTTCTTCCCATTCTAAATCTTCTTCGGAACATTGCAGCATTATATGTAGGATTTTCGGCAAAGTAATCATTGAATAGATTACAAGCAGCAGCTTCTCTATTACGATTGATCACTATGTGACTAGGAATAGATCCTCGATGTTTGCCTTTGTCGCTTTCTTCACTCGGATGATTCAAAATGACTTGATTGTTGCGGTAAATCGCTTGAGTGACAAGCCTTCTGTGTGCTTCAAATATTTCATCATCTTCAGAGCTTGAGGATGATAAATTTGAAGTACCCTCATATCTAGAACTCATTTTTTAAGAGAAAGAATGTGGTTGAATTGTTTTCAGTTATGGTATGTATTTATAATTCATAATGCACACAACATTATTATTTTTTCAGGCGACGGGACATTACAATGCGCACATCATTATTTCAGAAGACAAGACATCACAATGCATATTTTTGCAGACGACGGGACATCACAATGCACACACTATTATCACACACCATTATTTCAGAAGACAAGACATCACAATGCATATTTTTGCAGACGACGGGACATCACAATGCATATTTATGCAGATGACGGGACATCACAATGCACACACTATTATCACACACCATCATTTTAGAATGCATATTTTTTCAGATGATGGGACATCACAATATATTATTTCCTATATAAATGGCATACTAGACATGGCCATCACAATGCACCTCTACTCTTGAAAAAAAATGAGTTCATCTCGTTCATCATCCTACTCAGTTGAAGAAGATAAACATTTGTGTCATGCTTATTTTCATATCTCTTAAAATCCAATCTTAGGAATCAACCAAAAGAAGGATCAATTTTGGGCAAGAGTTGAGATGGAGTATAATCAAGATCCAAATTTTCAAAATTCAGAGCGACCTAGAAGATCGTTACAAAAACGAATGAATACTATCATTGCTGCTATTTCCAAATTGAAGGGTTGTGTTCGACAAATCGAAGAAACGAATCCGAGTGGAGCATCAGAGGAGGATATTGTAAGTTGTTATCATTATTTATTTTGTAGAGTACAATGCATATTTTATAATCAATATCTAATTTAGTTAATAATTCTATTTCTGTATTATTTTTTTTACAGATGAATCGTGCACAAATGTTATTAGTGCAAGATCCTAATTACTCAAAGGGTTTCAAATTTGGACATGTGTGGAGCATTCTTCAAGGTATTGAGAAATTTAACAGTGACAACGCCAAAACTGGATCTACGAGAGTGCAACGACAAACTGCTCAAGCTGATAATTCTCAATCTTATAATTTTGAGAAAGATGTTTATTCATCTCCATCTCCACGTGTCTCTTCGTTTGATCTTAATATCGCTGATTCGGATAGTCCTGATACTTCAACTAAACGACCTATTGGGGTGAAGAAAGCAAAACTGAAGCGAAAGAATGAACAACAACTTACAAAAATAGTTTCACAAAATGACCAACTTGTTGCGGCATTGGATAGAAGTACCGATGTTGCTATATTCAAGGAAGAGAATAAAATTTTATTCAAAGATTTGAATACCATCGCCGATCCGATAATGCGTGAATTTATTCACAGTGAACAAGTCAGAATTATGCAAAAGAGGAAAATGCACCAAAATTCTCAATCAATTCCACATCAAGGAGAAGGATCTAAATTCAATTCATTTCAAGAAGAAGGACAAGAATTTGAAGATCCTTTGAATGGCTCCGGTCGATTCCAAGATTATTTCAGTAGTTTTGGAGGAAGTGATTTACCAGAATATTAAACATTCAATGGCTCTGGTCCATTTCTGAAGATCCTTTTAGGAAGTTATTATTAGGAAGTTATTTTAAATGCATGTTTACTTTAATGTTTGTTGCATCTTTAAATTATATGTTGAGCTATATATTATGTATTTTCTATGTATGCAGTTTGAAATATTAAATATTTAATTGTGTGTTTGTTATAAAATTATCAGTATTATAAATTTTAAAAAATTTATAATCTTAGTAATATAACAAATATTTTAAATATTACTTATTTAAGTTAATAACTAATATAAATTTATAATATATAAAATTTACAAAATAAATTCAATTAAATTAAATAATAATAATTTATAATATTTAAGAATATTTTAAATATAAATTTAATATTATAATACATTTAATTAAATCATGCAACACTTATATAAAATATTTTAAATATAAAATTAATATTATAATATATTTAATTAAATACAAATATAATATTATAATATATTTAATAATAAAATAACCAATTGTACCAATTTGGTGCAAGTGAATAGTGTGGCACCAATTTGGTGCCGCACTATTCACTTGCACCAAATTGGTGCCCATTTTAGTGTATCCATTGGAGTTAAATGGTGCCACTTCAACACCATTTTGGTATTTTAGTGTATCCATTGGAGATGGTCTTAGTAGCAGGGCTCCGCCTCTGGTGATCGATACTCGACGCGATCTTCTTCCCGATGCTCCGTCTTTCGGCGAGATGAAGCCGCTCCTTGCATCGGCTACATCTGTTCTCGGACACGATCGGCTACGACGCGTTCGCCGCTCCTCCTCGGGCTTTGGGTAGTTCACCGGCGGTGCGCCGGCAAGGAGGTGGCTCTTGCGTCGGATATGTGGGTGAACGAGGTGGATAGGTGATTCTAGGTGTTCTCTCAGGGAATGGAATGGAGGTGTGCGTTCCTTTTGCTAATTCCATTGTTCGTTTCTCCTGGTTTATTGGGGAACAATTTTTATCCAACATGCATGTTTAATTCGATTGGAAAACTATTTTTTTTTATTCTTAAAATGTCGAGATTTCGTCGAAGAACCTGTTGGATACCAACTATCATGTCTTTCATTTAAAAGAATTTTTCAACATCGCTTTTTATAAATCGCCGCGGTATCGACTGCTTTGTTCAGAAATCGCTCTAGATGAACTCTATGGAAACTACTACAATGCTGTAAGTCGATCTTGATGCATGCTTTTTGTTCTCCATTTTCATTGTTATCTGAGAAGTGGGTTGAACAAAGTCTTGCCAATACACTGCAATAGATTGTTAGCGTATTTTCTGCTTCTGATTGGTGTTTGTTTAATCTCTTTGCATGATCATGTTGCTGTCTGGAAGCTAGTTGTTGACAACAATGAATTCTACATTGTGTATTACTAATATTGAAGTATATTGAGCACTCGATATTAAGCAATACATAAACCTCTGATCTTGAATAAATGATGTTTAATTCACTGAAGCCATTGTGTTTTTAATTTCAACTCGTGTTTTTGTCACTGCCACAAATTCTTTAATAAAACTACAACGTTTGGTATCACAGCTAAGCCCTTTTGCAATTTGAAAACTAATGTGTTTTCTTTCAATCTTATTTGCAATTTGCTTCCATAATTGCTTGTCTTATCATCCATTCTTTAGAGGGGTTATTTGTGCATCTCTTCTCAATAACTCAGAGCTTCATCTGAAGTTAATTGCTTCCACTTTATCATGGAAATTGCATTAAACTGTTTTCACTTGCAGTTCATACTGCCTTCTAAATTGAAGATCACATACTGATTAATTATGTCATGTAGGAAACATGACTTGACATCTTGATCACTTAAGTATTTTAAAGATCGATATTTATTATAGCAATATGTTTTATCGTGTCAGCAAAAGTTTAACTCCAAGTAGAAGAATCTTCTTAATTATATGGCCTGGATTTTTCTCTTTTATTTTTGGTTGGTAAAATATGTCCTTTTTCTTGGCTTCGTAAAAATTTAAGTGCTAGTTTTGGTTTATCCTTTTTTATTATAATTTTTTGTTACAAGATTTTGCAGGCTAAACAGGCTCTTTGTGGTTGCATAATACTTGTTCCATCAAACTCTATTGCGTTTTCATAACCACGGTTAGCCTATCTACTCTTCGATGTCCACTACTTGGCCTTTCTTTTCTTTCTTTAATTGCTGAAATATTTCATCTCTTAAAGTTCAGTCACACTTGTGATCTGATATTAGCTTGTTAACTTCTGTGTTCTTTTCATCAGAGTTTTCACAATAGCATCTCTTTTGAAAATTGGAGTCAACAAAACACCTTCTCGTTTAATTCATTCTATTGTGATTTCACAATCAATAAATGAACTTAGCTATTACAATAGACTAGGAATTGAATAGAAATAAGAATTTCTTAGTTTTATTCGTCTAATAGAATAGAGATGAGATAACATTTTTATATTTTGATTTGTAGGTATATTATAAAGTATAAACCATGAATGATATTAATAATGAGAAAATAATAAGTCATTTAGCTTGCACAATCTACTATATTTGATCCAGTTGATCTACTTTGCTTGTTCAATCTAATCAGTTGCTGTAGCTCTTTGGTTTGTTGTCTGGCCCTTCAAGCTCGGCCAATTCATTCATTCTCTCCAATCCGCCTTACCCAATAAGCTTGACTTTGTATCCCTCAGTTTATTTGGCCACTCGGCTGGCACGCTAACGCTTGCCCTGCTAGTCTTTCCCACCTCACTTGGTTGCTCGGTTTGAACTTGCTAGGCTTGCTTGGCTGATTGGACCAAGTTCATGCTCTTGCTTGGCCAATCAACTCATTCGGGTTGCTTTGCTCATTCACAATATATTTTATTTAGGGACAATTTTATAAATAGCTAGTAGGAGAATCACAATTCAATAATAATTAGTATTGTGATTATTTTATAACAAAAAAAAACAATGTCACTATCTTCTGTGAGAGTAAGATACATTGCAGCAACTAGCAACTAAAGTAACATGTGAAATTGTTTGATTTAAGTAGAATCTTTTAAGATTTATAACAAACTCAACCTCAACCAACTTCATATTAACTTTATAAGCAAAGGTGATCAAGTTGTAAATTTTTTTGATAAAAGCTGTGACTTCTGAAAAGACAGAAAAGTTTAAGGTGGTTGTAACTTTTGAAAAGATGGAAAAGTTTTAGGCTCAACTAAAGATTACAAATCCATCAAGGTGTAATTGAAAATTGAGAATTAAAAAAAGTTAATTTAAAATCTTTGAGTGCATGTATCTAAATCAATGTTAGAGATTGCAACCATTTAGAATTTCTTTCTTCCTACACAATTTATGAAGGTGATGCTTTTTTGTTAACTAAAAGCAAAAAATCTATTTCAAAATTTATGCCAAAGTTCTTAAGTATCAAATGAATTTAAGTTTAAAAACTTTACAATTCTTAATGATTTTTTCTTGAAGACACAGCCGTAATATCTAAATAACTATAAATATAGTTTATTTGTCGCTGAGCAATTTGCCATTAATATTGTTGAACCTTTCAGGTTGACTGAAGAGGATGAAGCTTTTAAATGACATCAGTTGCTTTACTTATAATAATCGTTTCCAAAGTTAGTTTCTTGTTTGGCTCACGACAACAGCACGGCGTCTGCAAGGTGACCCATCAAACCGACACTATCTCCACCAACAAATTGCTGCGCTGCGCAGGTGATTTCGATGTATCACCCACGTTATAATATATATATATATATATCCTTTGAAATATTCATCATCATTTTTTTTTATCGAATCAGACCGACAATTTCAGTCCGGTTTAATGGATGGAAGCGGTTTGAAATTTACTAGCGTCTGAAATATTAATATAATGGGGAGGTGCATTTTTTGTGCAAATGCTTCCTTCTATTTTATTATTCTCTTATATTTGATTAATACTAACTTTATTTCTGTCTGTTCTATGCCTAAAGCGGAAGCGATTTGAGCTCAATCGGTTCAATAATAATGAATTAAATTATTGAAATGATTATCTGTTTTAATTTGGATGGATTTCTTTCTCTCTCTTTTTTTTTTAATTTGATCTTTGATTTTTTTTTTTAAGAACTCAATTGTTTAGATTTGATCTATTAAATATTAATTTTTAATTTTAAAGGTAAATGATTTTTTTCTCTGATTTATTTTATCAGTAAATTTTGAATATAGTTTATGTATATTTAAAATCGACTTTCAGAATATTTATTCTTTTTGAAATTTAAATTTGATTTTGATTTTTTTTATTGTTTCTGATTTAGGGAATTTAAGTTTGATTTATTTAGATATCGTTTGTATTAATTAAGTTTTTTTTATTAATGAGTTTAATATTATATAAATTTATTTGTTTGTTAAATTTAATAATTTTTTATTGAATTTATGAATTTGATAAGAAATTTATATTATTTATGAATATTATTTTATGAGTTTTTTTTGGAAAGTTAAAATGAAATATTTCTTACTAATCACGTGGATGAAGGAGCAGCCTGAAAAAGGTCCTTCCTTCTTTGGCGTTGGATTCCCACTTTGCCCTTTGCCTTTTGCCCTTTGCCCTTTGCTGCTCTGCCTTTCCTTCTTCCTCGGTCCTCACTGCCTCCTCTCTATCCTTCCCTCTCCTCTGGGATCAGCCAATGGGGTCGCTCTGCCCAGTTTCTGCCGTGTGGTCTAGCGGCTCCTGATCTCGCTTCCGTCTCCAGTGCTGCCGGAGACATCGTTCTCTTCTGTGTGATGATTGCCCACCTCTTTGAAAAGGGTCCGAATGTGCCTCCCTAGGAAAAAAAAACTATTCTTTTTTGCAGACAGAGATCCTGTTGCATTGAGGTTTCTCTTCTCTCGTAGAGTTTTTTTTCAGTGAAAGATTTGATTTTTGGTAGTGTGGAGTCTAGAACGAGTTAGGGTTTCGGAGCGAGATCTGAGCCAGAATTGAGTGACTTTTGTTTTTCCTGGTGACTACTGAAAATTGTCAAGCAATTTTTTTTTTCTGTTTTGAATTGCTTGAGTGATGGTTTTTGAGAGAAGCAGAGGAGAATATAAATAGGGAAACGAGTGTGTGACTACTGACAGTTGGAAGTGAACCTCGGTTAGAAGATGGGTGGAGGCGAGACTGATAGCAAGGAGCCAAAAACATCTGCTTCGCAGGTGCCATATTTTGCTTTGCGGTTGTAAATTGTTGGGCTTTCTTGTTTGAATCTATAGCTGACTTTTAGATTTCTAAGTGTCTATTGTTGTTTTTTTCCCTCCAGGAGCAGCCACCAGCTACAAGCTCCAGCCACTCTGCAGCACCCTACCCAGATTGGTCTGGATTTCAGGTGATAATGGGAACCTTTTTTGTGTGTGAATTGTTGCATCCGTGAGCTTCTACTAGAAAACTTCGTGGGTGGTCTTCAGATCCCATCTTGTGATTCTCAATAATTTTATTTGACTAGGCATATTCGCCTATTCCTCCACCTGGTTTCTTCCATTCCCCAGTGGTGTCAAGTCCTCAAGCTCATCCCTATATATGGGGACCTCAGGTGTTTCTTTTCTTTCTTTGGAAGCTTCAATTCTGCTGTTCTTCCTCTTGTTTTTTATTTCAACCTTGTAAGGCTTTTAGTTGCTAGTTACCTTGTGTTTCTTTCCATGTTTATGGTGTTCAAATATTTGCAAACTGCTGAAGTGACTTAACAAGAATAATCTTGCAAGAGCATTTCATGTATTCTCAGCTCCGCCTATGATGTTCCAATATCTGCACTAATTCAAATTTTCAGTTGGTGAACTGAGTACCACATCTTGTGGCAAAATTTTCAAATTTTGATACCATTACCATTATTAACATGAACAAAACTGAAAATATTCTGAATAGCATGAAGAATGACATGTGAGGTATTCATGGTTATGCATGTCTGGAGCAAGTTTGTTGCAGAGTTTGTCCTTCTCATTTGATCTCTTTCCTTGTTGACTTGTAGACTTTTATGCACGCTGATTTTTTTTTCTTCAAATTATAGCCTGTGTTGTTTGTTAAAGTATAGATGTTTAGGCATGTTAAATAGTCTGAAATCTTGTAGTAGAGGATTGCCTTTCTCTGTCACATCGATTAATTGTATTGATAATTCTCACTCATTGTGTAGCACCTTATGCCACCTTATGGTACACCTCCACCTCCATATGTGATGTATCCTCATGGAATATATGCACATCCAACAATTCCACCGGTATGTCTACTAGGACATCACAAAATAAGTGAATTTTAAGAAAGAAAAAAAGCTGGGTTTCTCCATCTATGGCTCCATTGTAATTTTGTTTAAAACTAATATCTATTTAGGGTTCACAGCCATTCAGTCCCTATGGTCTGCCTTCTCTAAATGGAAATGCTGAAGTTGGTGTGAGTTCCTAGCTTACACATGTCAAATTTTTGCTAGTGAAGGGTAGAGAATCATGTACCTCATCTTTCTGTTTCTTACAGGGAAATATTCCTCCTTGTGCTGAAGGAGATGCAAAGTCATCCGAGGGAAAGGAAAAGAAACCAATTCGAAGGTTGAAGGGAAGTCTTGGAAGTTTGAATATGATAACAGAACAAAAAAACACCGACACGGATAAGCTATCAGGAGGAACTAATGGAGTCTTATCTCATGGGTGACAATATCTTTAATTGATTGTATCATGATGATTTTTTTCTTGCATCAAGTATATTACTCCTTTTAGATTGGATAGTTCTTCCACTGATTTCAATCTCTTCTTGTGGCAGTGATAGTGGAAGTGTAGATTCAAGTGAAGGCAGCGATGCTAATTCTCAGGTGTGTTATTCCTCTAACAATTGCTAAACTTTTATGGAATTTGACATAAGTACTTCAGTTTAAGGTTTCATGTTGCTTAGTATGTATTAGAATATTGGTGATAACTAAGGATTGTCTCTGCACCAGCAGTGACATGTAGCATATCCAATTATAGAAAATTGTATTTCCCATAGTTCTGGGCAATAATGGTATTATCCTATTGATTATCATTGTTACTGTACTGACCTAACATCTTTCTAAATAAATGCTTAAATTCTGACTAATAGGCAACTATTAATTGCCACCTCGTTTCATATAATTTTAGCTATATTATGAATTTCGTAGTCAATAATGTTATCTGCACGATATTCATTCAATTTAAACTTTTATCTAACTGGTCATTGTGGTGCTGGCACATATATAATGGATTTTGAAGTCTCAAATGCTGAATGCTCCAGTAATTTGAATGAAAATTAGATATAATATCAACTACCTTAACTAAGTTTTTGTTTTTCTCTTTCAGTAGTTGTACATTATGATCACTGTGAACTGCAACATTTTTAAACCCGCCATTTGGTAGACAATGGCTTTTGTGGAATGTTCCAAGTTCAAGTTTTAACAAGTCAAAGCCACTTTACATATTTTTCTCAAGCTAAAATTTAATTCCCAGTTATCTATGGCATTAGACATATCACATTTTAATATGAATTCTTTCTTTTATTACTTTCTCAAGGTTAACATGAACATGTTGAATTTAATCTAAGACCGATACTGGTGAATGGAGAATGGGCCACCTTCATTGTAAGATATTGTCCATACTTTGCTTGGTTCATAAGTATGACGAGCCGTTATTTGACCTTGGAGCAACATTCACTTGCTTTCAAAAAGCATCGTGCAATTTTAGTAATGAATTAAAAATCAAATCCATTGAAACTATTCTCTAGCCACGAGGATGTTTTCTAACTCTTTTTAGAACCTGCTGCTCATCTTCTTTCTTACTTTTCTTTCCTGAAAAATTTGGCCAGTTACCACTTGATTTTTCATTTGATATGAATTCTCTCTGATAATATTGTTTAAATGTTAAATGCCATAAGTTTACATATCTATGTGTTCTCGCCTATGAGCTTTCTAAGTTGATTGCTGTGGAAGTCCTATATATTCTGTAATTATCGGTCGGCTATGTATTAATGTTGTGATAAAATTCTATAGGATTCGGAACCAAAGACAAGTGGCACACAGAAGCCTTTGGTCGGTATGCATCAATAGGAACAGCATGCCTAGTTATCTCAATGAACTTTACAGACGATGGAGGCTTTAACCATATCTTATTGCAGAAACAACTAGGAATGGCACAACTTCCATCGATACTACATCTCACACGATAGCATATCCGACAATGCCATTAATGCCTATGTTAGCTACTGGAGTACCTGGAGCTGTTCCTGGTCCTGTTCCTGGTCCTGCGACAAACTTGAATATAGGAATGGACTACTGGGTTGCTCCAGTTTCGTCTGCCATAGGTCCAACTGGGAAGATTTCTGCTACAGCAGTCACAGGATCAACGATCCCTGGCACACTTGTTGGAGTAAGTGAAATGGTTCCATCAGAGCTATGGCTACAGGTTTTTTCTTTGCATTTCTTGATCATGTCGACAAACAATCTTTTTACCTAAATTTTGAAGAAAAATAAATAAATAAGTTATGAGTTTTTTGGTGGAACCAAAATGTTTAATGATGTTATTGCACTTTTGTTCCTCGAGTGAAGATTTGAACTTTGATCGAGGTAATTACTCATTCTCATCTTGAAATTATTGGCCATTCCTCGATTTCATGTGCACATGAATGTTTTTCTTCTGCTTTTCCAAGTCTATCATTTCTGTCTGATTCATCAGTGTGTTTAGAAACCAATTCTAATAGTTGTCTCGTCGATTAAGGATGAAAGAGAACTAAAGAGGCAGAAACGGAAGCAGTCGAATAGGGAATCAGCACGTCGTTCTAGGTTGCGCAAGCAGGTACATAACACATCTGCCTACAATGGAATGAGACTCCTAGAAGGAAATATGTGGGTAGTTATTGATTTCGAATTCCTTTCTACAGGCAGAGTACGGAGAACTGGCTCAGCATGTGGATGTTCTAAAAGAGGAGAATACAACTCTTAGAGCCGAACTCGACAAGGTTAAGAAAGAATACGATGAACTTCTTGCCCAAAATGCTTCTCTTAAGGTAATCACATTGTTTGTGTCATCATGCTTAATGCAAGTAGGATCACTGATAATCTTTCTTACAGGAGAGAATGCAAGGAAAAGCCAGAGGACTATCTTCAGTAATCCATAACATCCAGATCGACTTAGATTCCGATCCACAATCTGGGAAGTCAGACTGTAAGCAGGGCGATCACTAACCTGCTTCGATAAACATCAACTGAACTTGACCTTAACTAAACAATGACAGCATCTCCGACTCGTAGTGGAGTAGAAAACCTGATGCGGGTTACTTATTTCATTCACTGCATCATCTGTGTCACCTATACCTAATGTGGGTTTGCCTCGATTGATCTTTTAGCAGTCAAGGCAGAGCATAAGCAAGCTGGCTCATCATTAAGACTGAAGCCATGTAGTTTTATTCATACCGAGTGAGATTGTAATCGTGAGTGACAAATTGACAATGCATCACGAGCGCTTGACATATTCGATATGATATTACGATATCGAGAAGCAGAATTACTATCAGCTACTGACTTGGTTTATTCGTTTTATTAAGGGTTAACCTTCTCGTAGAGGGATTGTTTATGAAAGTAGTGCCTGCCTCTAAATCTTTGTTATTTTTCTTTGGTTGAAACTAAGTCAGCTTCACACTTTTGTTGTGGCTAGCTCCTTCGTGATTGGTATATTACTAAAACACGTTTCAATGAAAGGTGTTTCGTGTATATTTTTCTCTTCCTATAATTTTAGCTGTGAATTTTTGCTCCCCCTTAATTTTAGTTTGCAATTATATGTGCTCTCAAAATCATGATTTTTATCAGGTAGATTGATTCCTCGGGTTGAATTTTAATTTTTAGGTGTAAAAAAATGCTTTTATTTTATTTTAAATCTTTTTAAACTGATGTATAACTTAATTTTATGCAGTACATTTTATATCATTTTTATTATCTCGTTGCAGTGAAATTCATATATTTATGTAATATTTAACCCTTAGCCAGAAATCGTAAGTACAAAGGTGTATCATTTCAAAAAATAGATATCATTTTCTAGAATATTAAAGAATATTTAGAAATTATTTTCGAAGAAATAAAAAATATGATTTTTAAATAATTAAAAGAAAAATGATTTAGACCAAAAGGCAATCTAAGTTTTCATATTTTTTTAATGTGAATAAAAGTAATACGGGAAAAAAATAAACCACTCACATTCATTCACATTTATTCAGCGAAATAAATTTAAAAAATTCATCAATAACTTCTTAAAAATCACAACAATAAAAAATTTAGAAATTTTTATCAGAATTTAAAATTCGGGACCTGTTTTTCATAAATACGAGTATTTAAAGACTTCCATAACTATTTTTTTCTGAAAAAACTCCTAAACATTCATATCAATGTCATGTGATCTTTGGAATCTCTTCATCATTTGAGTAACTATCATTCCAAAAACTTTTAATAAATCTATTATGAAAGAAATCTAAAAATTTCATAGTAAATATAGCAATGCTTCTGGCCAGAGCAAAATGTTCACTCAATCTCTATTAAATAAATCAAGTGAATTCCTCAGGTCAAAAGTAATTGAGCAAACCCGTAGAGTTATAGAACAATCAAATGCGAATAAATCTATCATTCCACTAACATAGCGAAATAAAATGAGCAATTGAGCAAGTACTATAGAACAATCAAATGCGAATAAAGAAAACTGGTAGAGTTAGGTTGAGCAAGCCAAACAAATTGAGCAAATTAGATAAAATAATCGATCAACTCCTCATACTTATCAAGCATAAAATGAACATCATTTTCTACTACTTACATGATTCCATTACTACAACCAAATAAATAAATAAATAAAAAAAATGAGCCATTCTCTTTTGCATTTCATTCTAGTCCCATTCGACAGTATCCAATGCACCCTAATTCCTTTCGTTTACTTACAAGTAGCAAGTTAAAATTCCAATTGTTGGAATCCGACTTGCTACAAACAATTAGTGATGTTTATACAAATGGCAGCGTCCACATCTGAACCAGCTTATCTTGATTGCTTTATCAGTATTTACAACTTTTGTTTCCTCTAATATGGAATTTGTACAAGAGCTTAATATTTGCTAATCTAGTTTACTGATTGATTTGGACGAATGAGGATACAATGTGACATCATTTAGAGGGGAATTTTGACATGATACTAATACTTACATTCTCACTTCAATAATATCACCATCCTTCAGCTGTGTATGAGGCAACACAAGCTGTCCATTTACCCGCACGAGCTTCCCATCCAGGCCTATCCTTCTAGCTGCGTCAGCAGCCGTGCTGCCAGATTTCATTCTCATTATCTCACCATGTGGCCAGCGTATAATTGCGACTTCCCCGAGACCTGTGTGGTTTGATTCACTGTACAAGCTCGATCGACGGTTCTTCTCCCGCAAAGCTGCTTGATTCAACACTTGTTCTTCCCATTGAAGCATCGCACGAAGAAAATGAACCTTCATTGATAATAAACGAAGTGAGCATCGTCTGATAGGACAAACTATGTGACCTAATTGTAAGGTCGTGTTTACTTGAGACAAATGAAGCCAAAGTAGAGGATAAGAGTAAAGGATCAAGGATTGCTTGCCTACTTTAGTAAAAGAGAAAAAAAAGGGAAGATGGAGTAATTTTGACTTTCTTTCCTCATTTGGTTCCATCCAAAAGTGTAGGAAGGTTAGGAAGAGTGTAAGTGTTTGAAAAGACTAGTTTAACCTTGTAATGGTAGACAACAACAATCAAGCCCGGATGAAAAAGGGCGAGGATTGCGCGTTAGGTTGCCAGCCAACATGGAAATGTTGATCCATCTAACTTTGTAATTGTAGAGAAAAACAAAATTAAAGGGATGTTTTCATTATTTATCTAATCTTCACTTCTCCTCCCTTTCCATGGACAAGATAGAGGGCGCTTCTCTCTCGCTTTCGCCTCTTCCTCCTAACCATAGCTGTCTTCTCTCTTTTCTCTTCTTAATTACATCGAGTAGAGGGAACATAGTGGACATGTTGTAGCCCTTTTCGAGTTCATTGACGAATTTAACTGATGCTGGCTAGACATAAAAAAATTACTCTACATGAAGAGGTTCGATCTAGACTTGACAATTTTACTTCTTTTTTTTAAAAGCAGAAGGCATTACAAGACACAAAAACTGATATGAGGCTATTACACATTCTATATAGATTTCAATAACTAGTTGATATTTACTAACCTTATTGGTGACCTCATCGTCGAGAAGAGCAGAAGTACTAGAATTGAAAGTAGATTTGTCGTAGTTGGAAACAGATGGAACGGTGACAAGCTCTTTTCCCTCGAATACAGCAGAAACAACCATCCAGTACTCAGCTTCCTCTTGCTCCATTAAATCTATTATTTGGATATAAGTAGGCAACAGACGCTGGAACTGATCTTGCTGCAGAAGAAAAACAAGTTCCACAGTTAGGCAGGTGTTAGCTTATTACAGATGTATTTCATCCTCATATTAGAATTTGTCATGGAAAAGAAATAATTGGCCCTTTCTCATATTTGAGGAAGCATTAACAATGAAGGCAAAGCTAGCTGAAGAAAGTTTAGATAGTCTGAATTTGAAAAGGTCGTTTCAATTATAGAATCAAGACTTCTAGAATGCCAAAGAAATTTTAATGCATCGATCAGTTAGAGAAATTGAGTTTTTGTTCTTTCTAATTACTATAAAGCAAAATTCAATTGCTGTGTTTGGGAGTCTAATGCACCAGAAATCAAATATGAGCCATGTGTTAGAAAAAGATAAGAGTAGAACTGAACTATTGATCTTCACTTTTTTTTTCATTTTGGATAATCTATGTATTCAGCTCTTTGAACCAACTAATCCTAAAAGTGACCAGCCTGGCCCTATAAAAGTTTCCACTGGCTACCAGAATAAATCGAGAAGCACTCGCCGATCCAAGTGGTCAACTTTCTTAGGTTTGTCGTCCCACCAGAGGAAAATACTTGCAGTGTGCCACAACTAGGATTCTAACCTTAGATGCTTGGCTAACCGCTTGGAGGGCCTAACCGCAGCCCCGTAGGTGAACTATTGATCTTCACGAAGTCACATGACTAGATCATTTTTGTATGCTTTGTCTAGATTAGTGTTGCTAAATAAAAGTAAGTATATATGAGTTTCACCTTATGAAATATCCCATCTCGACATAATGTATACTTCTCAAGGCATGTGCACCAGTCACCATGTCCTGGTGCGAACCACCATTGCTCAGAAACCTACAAAACGTTGAGTTTTAAGGAAGAAAATAACAATGAACTTTCAAAACAGATAACGCCACACCAAAATCCAACTTTACTAAAGATAACATTAAAGTTAAAAATTAAACCACATTGACAAACTGCATTAACAATTTCCATTTTCCACGTAGGAAGCTTTTTCTGAATTGAATAAAAAGGATAGATAACTATTTTTCTGTGACTAGCAGCATACAAGGTCAGATTTTGTGATACGTATGCACACTGATAATGTACGTCCTATCTTTTCCAAATTCAGAACAATGATAAGGAAAAAAAAATACCACAAACTTAACCTTTTTATAAAGCTTTGCAAAAATTTCCCAGCGGTTCATTTGAGAAGAACTTCGTCTGTCAGCTACAGCTTCAGAAGCTTCAAGAAAGCTCACAGCAATAAGTAGCTCTCTTCCATCATTATCTATGCTGGAATAGACATGTCACATGATAGCGTTAGATGTGAAAGAATGTACAATTAAAATTCAAGATAAAGAAAGGAGACACTGAACTTGACAACCACAGCTGCAAGAAGTTGACTCCCCTCTACCCTTAGGACAGGATGCCCGGTTTTAATAGCACTGTACTTCCAGGAACTCTCATCTTGAGCATACACTTCATCCTCCGAAATGTTTGTTTGATAGGGAGAGAGAGTAGCAGCGGAATCACTAGTATTGATGTGGTCCACCTTGTTCTCCTTGTATAACCAATGAGCAGCAAGTCCAAATTCTGCATGTTCATGCATTCGCTACTTGGGAAAATAGAAAGTGTCAAAATTATAGCAAATTATCTATTTTAACAAATGCTGTTGATAATCTACATATGAATGTGTTATACCTGTGTTCTAATTTGCACCTCCAAAGGTGTGTTATCAGGACCTTGCACAGCAGTGTGAAGAGACTGAAAGGAATTTAAATAAAAAATGTGTAAGATTGAGAAAGGTACAATCTGGATTTTTTTAGAAAACGTTTGATTACTTTATTGCATTCAACTTTCATGAACCTCTTATTCACTTAGTTAAGTACCCAAAATCAATGTCAAACAAATCCTACATGCAAGTTAAATCTAATATACATGGGCCATGGAGATACACTCCAGAGAATAATGGAGGTATCTGCTATATCATTATCATTTTCACAAATGAGCATAAACTACTAAATACCTCAGGGGTCACAACTGTGCAATTTATCTATATAAAAACCTATAAGATATGTCCATATAATATAATGATTTTATCAATGGAAGTTCACATCTAGAAGAATGGACTGCTCAATGTAATTTTTAAAGCTTGTTGAGAAGTACCATGCAGAAATGCAGTTGATTAAGTAAACCTAACATTAAGATATAAATTTAACAAAATTTACCTGATAACCACTAGGCTTAGGATTGATAATATAGTCATCAAATTCACCATCAATTGGAGTCCAGAGCCTGCAGGAAGGTGGAAGATTTAAAAAGTTATCAATAAACCATGTCCAACAGTTACTAGAATGTGAAAACCTATCTAAACAAATTTAAACATGTCCAATAACATTAACAAAAAGATTGACGAATTTATGCACCAAGTTAAGTGAATCAGTTCAGAGTGCACGACAACCATAATAAGACTCATGAAAAAGTTCTCAAGAAAGCAAAGTAACAAATGAAGACTAAAAATGCAAAAAGGAAACATTAGATAATGATCTTGGAGAAGAGACGGAGTTCATATGAGCTATATATGAATTAGTAAGTACCAGAACTCACATTTTTCATATAAATTTTCAAGTGCTTGATACAATACAAAATAACATAGATGGTTTAGCAGGCAAGTAATTTTACAACTTACTTATGTACGATTTCAAGAAGGTTGTAGCAGTTCTTGACAGCAGGTCCATGCAGCTTCCCATTTTGATCTCCGACAATTACCCTCAACGCACGAGCATCGTAGATTTGCTTGATGCCAACACCTTTACGTCTCATCTTTTTAAAAATAGGAAAAAGAAAAATGATAACTAATTTATAACAGGAAACTTGACTAGAAAAAATAATGGTTGGAATTAATTGGTTACAGCTAAATAGTGTTGACATGTCGAATCCATTTTGGCATGTACATGGAGTGGAGAAACTAACATGTAAAAAAGATAGTTGTCCTGAGACAGGCATTACAGAGCATAATGATATATTTGGTCTAATATTTGTCGGAAACACTATCAGAAACAGCGCACATGGAAGGTAATAAAGTGATCTTATTTTGTTATTGTATAAAAATTGCTTGGCAGCATTGCAAGAAACTTCAAGGAATAAATTGCTCCAATTATAGTTGGGACGCAAGGCTCAATGTTTTAACCATACACTCTCTGAACTATCTGAGGTAGGATAAATCTTATATAAAACACAGCTTCACCAACTTATTGTATGTCTATCCAAATACATCCATGTACATCCATAGATTGGTCATTTCCAATTCTTCATCCTTATAATACTAAATTATGAAGAAAACTGATAGAAATCAAGAAAAAAACTGGAGGAATAAGAAAATTTATGCAATGCTTCAAAAAGGTCACATGCACACTTGTAGAGGAATTTTTTACATAGGAAAAGAAAGAAAATGTGCTTACTCAAGATCAACAATCAGACATGGATGTACCTTGGAATAGACACTATACAAGCTTTTGAGCCGACTAGATAGAGATACCTCCATTCCAGGTATGTAGCTGAGCAGTAAAGAATTTTACTATCTAGTTAGATAATTCGCTAGGATAAAAATTATGGCAGAACCCATGCATAAATTTGAATGGAAGAAATAATTAAATACATCAGAAAACACAAACCAGTTAGTCATACTACAACAAAAACAAATCTTACGAGGTGGATATGTGCAACTCTCTTTCAAGTGCTTCCTCACAAACTGCTAAAGATGATAAAGCAATGACAGAGTCACTGATACCCTTGGTCATCCCATCAGGTGATTCTGATAATTTCCTCAGATTATTAAGAAAGTTAGCGCGCTTTCTCCTGTCCAGCAATAGATCGAAAGGCAGGACAGCTTGTAGAAGATCCTGTAGGTGCAACACTAACTGTTAATGTAAGTTAGAATTTACTGTGAAGTGAAATGGCTGTAAAAGACCTAAAAGCATGCTCTATGTATGCTTCAAGAAACTTACAATGTTTGATTTTATTTTTTGTAGTAAAATATTTTACAAAAATACACTATCAAATATTAGTGCAAATTACATAGGACGGCTAAAGTGTCTAGTGAACAAAAGTATGAAAGGGAAAAAAAGAAAAATATTAATAGAACATGCAAAGTCAGATAACTAGATTATTTTAACATCAAAACTCTATACAATATCTAGTTGGTACATATGGCCCCACGTATTGTACATCTACAACTTCGCTTTGAAGTTTCAAGTTGTATGTCAGAAGTACCACATCCAGAACTTATTACTTCCTGCAATTCTTAGTTTTATACTTACCTTCATATTTTCTCCTTCATTGGTTTCAACAGGCCAGTTTTCAGGTAATATTGTGCAGTCATCTTTTGAGTGGGGAAGGTCAGCCTTTGTAGATAGTCTCCTTAACTGTCGAACTTTATTACCTGGAGCCCACATTGAGGCAAGCTCAGCTCGTATCATCCTGAATGTTTGTGGCTGCACAAGATTAAGATAGGGTGTTATAACATTAAGCCATTTAGAATACCTACTGAATTCTGTCAGTAAATTTGAGATTACAAAATCACATCATGGTGTATCTAACCACAATTAGCCACAAAAATCATTTCCACGCAGAAGAGATTTAATTTGATAGAAATTCTTTAAATAATAGAAGGAAAAAACATGTTACCATATTTAGCATACTCTAAAGATTGGTAGAGAACAAGTTGATTCTTTCCAGGATGCTCAACTTTTATCTTACAGGAATTCTGAGTCTTCTTGTTATTTTATGTTACTTGTATGTACATGACTTGCCCTGGACATACTAGCATGTCACTATACTTTACATTGCCTGGCTCATATTATTGTCTTGGCGGTTCCACATATAGTTAGCACAGCAAGAGGAGAAAACTTTGTTTTTGCATTGGATTCCAGCAACAGTTGTACAGGAAGTAGGGGTGTTTTATGTTGGATTTCAGTAATAGTTGGTTTTAAACACTTGGGATTCCAAGTAAAAGAAAGCATGAATACTTTTAGTGATTTGAGTACACAAACAAAAATATAAAGTGTGAAAATTGAGACATAAAACTATCGTAATTATGTACAGTTGGGAGATTTATCAACTCAGCAGTTCCTTTTTGAATACTTCGTGATTCCAAAATGCATATTAATAAAAAGAAATAACAGACCTGAAGGACTGCAAAGCATAAATCCTCCAGTTCAGCTTTTAAAGCCCAAACACCCAATCTAGATGCAAGAGAACACCAAACTGCCAATGTCTCTTGGGCAACTGCTTGAGCTTTGGGCATTGGCAAAGCATAGCTGAAAGAATCAACAAAAACTGAAAAACTTGAGTACAATAACGAGTATTGCTTGAGATATCTGGGACAAAAAAGAATCAAACATGATTCCAAATTTCTCTAGAAGAATTGACTTTGACCAGATATTTATGACATGACAAAGACTTGAATACACGGCATAAACCAGAACAAGAGCAAATAGACTTCAACATCACAAATTTTGCAATGTTGAAAATTCTACAAGGTGTAAGAGGAGAAATCTGTTCTTGAAAACTATTTAGCTCAACCAATGAATAAAATTGATCTATCAGCAACAATAGTTCCTTCATATCTAGTAGTATGGATTATGTGTATTCAGCATGCATGGCTGGTCAGTGCACTCAATGAATCCCATGTTCATTTGACTAATAAAACATCCTCCCTTCTCCCCACAATGGCCAAAATGTGTATGGGCAACAAAGACATGTATTATGACACAAGATACACATCTAGGGACAGTGGAACTCAAGCTACCATGCAATTTATCCCATCTTACAATATGGAAACTAAATTGAGCCATACACGGTAGAAATATTCTAACTGATAGCCCCATTGGCCTACCATGTCCACAAAAGAGGACAAAGAAGTGAAGTGAAAAGGAACCGTTACCATGTTAGAACAAGAAGCATTTGGAACTAAAAATTTAAGAACAATGTCTTGTAAAAAACCTACATTGTTCGCATGTTATGCAAACGATCTGCCAACTTGATGAGGACAACACGTGGATCATCAACCATTCCCAAAAGCATAACCCGTAGGTTATTTGCCTGCAAGATAGGTTAAGATTCTAAACAACTGTGAAATATATCAAAGAGATCAATAGGCTAAACAATGTAGGTTGACACAATCATAACATCATAACATCAAGCAATTGATTGTACAATGCTACAATAAGCTCATAATGTATTATTTCTATTTTTTTATGATTATTGTGTGCATATGCATGTGCACATGCACGTGCGGATACTTGTGCAAGCTCTTCCTTCACTATTACCGTTGCCTAGTCCAAGATTCCAAGAACATTTCCTACTAAAATTAATTAGAAATAGAGCAATGCAACATAAAGATTGTAAAAGATAGAGCATTCCTTTACACTGAAAGTCATGGTGTGTTTCTTATCGTGGAAAGACTTGGGCAAAGAAAGAGGGGATCAGGAAAGTGGGGTAAGAGAAGGGTTTTCCTATATTCCTTTGGAAAGAGAGGGAGGAAGAGAAGAGCATTTTTTCTCTCTCTCTCCAATTTCCCTATCTGGCTTCTGTTCAAATTGGGTGGGAAGTTACCATAACCAACTATGACAAGTTGTTTTAAAAGAAATAATATAAAACATTTATCAATACTTAATTTAGTATATTTTTGTATTCTTTTATGTTTTTGAAAAGCAAAATCACTAAGATAACTTCCTTGCCCTTTCTTACCCTCCAAGGATACAATGTGAAGAAAATTATACATGTTTATTTCCCCTTAAAGGAACAAGAAGTAGGAATCACTCTTCCACAGTTCTACCACTGACTTTCTTTCCCTAAGGACATTTCTTTCGACCCCATTATCTATCACTCCTGAGAAATACAACCTTAAGAGTATAGAAACTTGCTAGTTGCCATGATACAAAGGCAAAAGAATTAAGAAAAAACAGAAAATTTTGTCTTCTTGTACACTAGAAAATTTAGCTTCTCAAAATAAAACAAGAATGCAAGTATAGTGGAAATATAAATTATAAATGAGGCCAGGAAACTCCAATGGAAACTAATCCGAAATAAACCAGTTTATCTAAACCTTCATCTTTTGAGACTTGAACAAGCATCTAGAACAAAGTGACGTAAGAAAAGAACAACCTCAAGTTAATAAGAACGCTTGAGTTTCGATGTCATTTTTGCAATAGAACTAAATACAACGTTCAAAGAGAACCTACCTGTATATTCATGGAATAGAAAACAGCACAATGTGCATGGTACCCAATTTTTCAGAAAGAAGACTATCTTAAAATGTATAATATTTCAGATTGAAAATAGTTTGTGGTATAATAAATGCAATACATTACAAAACACAAAAACCATCTTCCATGATGAAGATTAAGTAGAATGCAAAAGAATGCATATATAGGAGACAAGCATACGTCACCTCTTCAGAACTAAGGGTATTTTGATTTATGCTTTCACGTCGATGTCTTCGCAGCAGCTGCACAGCACAGATGTTGATAATAAGCAAGAAGTTAAAAAAAAAATATATATATATATATATATATCTGCAGCACAGGATTCCAGAACAAGCCTATATACACCGTGATTCACAAGGGCAGCTCCTGAACAAGATGGGTGTACTTTAATTGCTTGGTGTTAGAATCAGAACAGGCTAAATTGTTGCTAGATACAATAAGTTCGGCTTCCCTAACCAAGATAACAAAGTAACATAGGTTGTAGCTACATCAGTTTTTAAATACCACAGTCCAACAAGTTTCAAAAATGATCGTACATGCATGTGTATAGGTATTAAATACCAACATAATTTATTTGCTCAAGATGGATCAACTTAATTTATGCTTCACACTACAAGGCACCGCTGAATATACAAATTAGATACCACCATGGTCGACTTGAAGAACATATTTACAAAAATACCATGGCTCAGCTTAAGGATTTTCAAGTTAGTATTGTTCATTATAACGTAAACAGATGTGGGCACCTACTCACTCAGTCACTTTAGCATACATTCTAATTTGAACACAGTCTGAACACTCCTGGAGAATAAACGAAGCAGAGAAAATCCAGAATGTATCTTAATTATATCTAACTTCTGAGAATAAAATAAATGGTATCATAAAGTTTGGATGGTATTTTATGGATTTTCTCTCTATTTTAAATCAAAGGAAATTCATGACCTCCAATTTAACCATCAAAAGAAGAAAAAAAATCAACAAAGAAGTTCATTGACAAGATATTCGAGCCCAATTGATTATATTAATGCAAGAAAAACATATAATTGAAATTTTATGAGCGTATGAATGAGGCTTATCAGTTCTAGCCAAGGTCCAGTAGACACATCACAGATTCATGTTTCTTTATATAAGTTTGTTAAACATCTAACATGTAAAAACATGTGGCAGCAAGGTTTACAACTTTAGTTTATCCGAAGTGGCAAAAAGTCTGTGCCCCAGCCGATGGTATTCTTTTGCTGATTTTTTTTCACCTTTCCAAAGGCGATGTACATACATGGGGGCGTGAAACACTTAATGGTATGTTACTGAAGCCTTAAGCTCGTGTAAGCAAAACCCTACCAATGTTATTTGAAAGGTTTCAGAGGCTATGAAGGCAAAATAACCCCATAACTGGTGTACCTGTCTGGGCTCATGCTTTTTTATCACACTAAGCAGTAATCCTAAGAAGTTTTGCCTAATACAATCACTTGCCTCAGATTGAATAGACAAATAGCATACACCACATAAACTTCTTTGACCATTTTGAAATACAGTCAATCATCAAATAACCATGTTGATATGCAACTCTAACCTTTTGGTTAGGTAGTGCAAAATTGCCTACATTTTATTCCTATTAAAAGTCATATGGGTTCTTGTGCAGTATAAGATTAGTTGCATTGCACAGATGTTGGAAATGACATCTTTAAACTTTTCTTCAACAACTAGATATCATAAATACAATTAATTAAATCAATAATCATCCAGCTTAACTTCACTACTATTTCAATGCAGCACTTCTATTTTTGTATCAACATTCAAAACAAACTTTGAAATATGTTTTCAGCACTTGAAAAGTGATATTAATAGTCATGTACATTTTAGCAAGTTCTCCTGCATTTAATGCTATCAGTGTCCTAGAGGTATGTACAAAATATAATGTAATACGTGACAAATATTTACATATTCTTAAAATAAATCAATGATATAGCGGGGCATGCCTGGTTTATATAGCTTAGTTTTGAAACACCAGCAACCAAATGTGCCACATCATCACCAAACTCTCCCTCAATAGTCCTGAGGTTTTCTAATGTGTCATCAATTACATCATGTAGTATGCCAGCTACAACTGTATTCACTGCCTGCAATAGAGTCACTAATCAGTACAGACAGAAGAAAGAGCCAATGACAATTTCACATCTACAGTAAGTATAGATCCTTGATGTAAAGACTAAGCATGACTAGAGCCATCAAAGGAATCTATATACCCTGTCTCCGCCCATTGGGACTAAAGCAGCTAAAATCTTTCCTGTATGAATGCAATGCGTGACATAAGGCTCTCCTGTTTTCCTAAATTGAGTTAAATGTGCTTGTCTAGCAAATGCAATAGCTTTCTGCACCTGGAGAGCCAAACAAAGGATAATTATGAAGAATCTAGATAACAAATGTACTAGAAGCTCAGACAGAGAACCTTTATTTCTTTAAAGATTGGGTATTCTGTTACATCTACTCCTTCTAGTATTTGGGTATCTGTGTCAAAGAATAGAATTAGGAAATCTGGCAGTGTGTAGAAGGCAAAAAAGAAAATACGATTACAAACAACAGGGTTTCATGCTTCATAATTAGATATCAAATTAATTTGTAATCTTTTCACGACCAGAAAATTTATTAACAACTTTTTGAAACAAATAATGTGCAATGTGTCATGTCAGGAACTCTAACAACGCTTCTAATATTCAAGATTGTTGCATCACGTGTGCTAGGACCTAGCAGAACCAAAGAACATCAAGATGTTTACATTGGGAAATTCCAAAAGAGATATTAGAACATATTGCTGATGAAAGTGTGAAAACTAGACCCAGGTTTGCACAGTTTGTAATGCAATGATTTCATAAGCAACACAATTATCAGTTTTCTCTGCATCTTATGGTTAAGATATTCCAAATACACGTATCAATCCCACTCAATAGAAGAAAAAACTATTACTTTATCTGTATTGTACTTAAATTTATCAAAAAAGTAGTGACTGGGGTCTTTCAAGCTGTAGTTAACTAAAACAAACCAGTATAGATATTTGTTAGAGCATATACTATATGTCCTTCCAAAAGTCAATTTCTTACATTCAAGTTTCTTTTAGAGTTTAGAAAAATGGCAAAAATAAGTGGTTCTGATAAAGGATTTTTGGTCAAAACCTCTCAATGATTCAGATTTTAAGTTTGGCTCATGTTGAAGATAGGATGGTCCACACCAATAGTCTCAAATATTCAAGGATGGCTTCCCTTGATTTGGTACATGTAGAAGCTAGGATGGTCCATGATCATAGTCTCGAATAAACAATCATGGTTGTCCTTGAAGTCTATAATTGAGAGGGCATGCCCCTCCCAATTAACTAGTCATTTTAGGACAAAATATGCTCCCACTTCAACATTGTATTAGAGTCAAACTCATGCATCTAAGTCATGATGGCCATGAGGGGACATGCTGGACCTAGGATGTTCCAAACCAACAATCCCACAAGGACTGATACATTAGTTTATGGAGGATGTTGAAGCTAGGATTTTCCATTTCCATAGGTCCACATAGAAGAATGTAGCAGTTTAGTCTCTATATACCAAGAGGATGTCCCTCTCCCAAGTCCCAACTGATTATTGGATTTTTGCATAAGAATGGATTTCACCCCACTTCAATAGTGCTAATTCTGGTCTAAGCATGGACTATAACAATATAGGCGTATCGGGTTAGAGTGATAATATTAAAAAGCTTGAGCAGAACAGAAATATCAATAAATGACTGTATATTGCTATGAAATTGTAGGTATAGAACCAATGTGTATCAATCCTTTGTCATATTAATATGCACCATAGTATTAAGCCAACCAAATTAAACAGTCTCATCATTTATCTGTTGACCTCAGATTGTTCTTCTCCAATTTCAGTCCCATTCTTGTAAATACACGAATGGACATTTGAATTCTCAAGCTCAATGGCACTCCATAACCAATAGATTGGAATATCGAACTAGAGAGCAAGGAAGTAATCCCATTTCCACAACCAAACCGAGATCAAAAAGAGCAACTAGGCAAACCAAAAGATGGGAGCAAGGGAACCACACCGGGTCGCTGTTCCACCCTCGGCCACAAGAAATCGACCTTGGTGGAGAGGCACGCGCCGGAGGCGATGGCTACGGCCGTCACGGCTACCTGCGCGAGCGTTGACCCCACCGCCGCGTGCGCCGCCCCGGTACCGCCCGCGGCCTCGGCCGCGGCGGCTATCGCGTTTCCTGCAGCGAGGACGGTCCCGATCGGGGGAGGAGAGGCAGCGATCCGAGCGGCGACGTGGTCTAGGACGCAGCGGATTCTAGGGGCGCCGCAGCCACGCAGCGCGGCCGGCAGGAGGGCGTGGCGGGAGCTCCGGAGGCGCATCATGGCGGGGTGGTTCCACAGAGGACGGCCCAGTCCGGCGCAGGCCGACATGGCAGATCCAGATCTCTAGGGCTCGACGGTCGCCTCGCTCGCCCTCATCCGCATCTCCTTCGAGACGCGATGACGAAGGCGGTCGGTGACGGTCGTTGAGTGTGTGGTGGGGGAAGCAAGAGAGAGCGCGTAGAGTAAGTAAATTTCACATTAGCACCCTGTTATTTTTGAAATTCTTATGTTCATCTTCCAGTAGTTTAATAAATTTGCATTATTAAATCCTGCAATAAGATAAATTAGATTAATATTATTTTAAAATTTAATAAGATTAAACTTAGTGTTGATCATCATTGTAGTAAACAATTATTTAAATTTATCAACAATAATCAAACTGATTTTAAAATTATTATAGTAACTATGACATGGCTATAATTAATTTTAAAATTATGTTTACTTAATAAAAATAATTTTGATAAATTTAAATAATTTTATTTAAATTGATAATAATGCTCCATATATAATATTTTTAAATCAATTAGAGTAATTGTATTTTAAAATGCAGGTATTTTTGACGGTAATAAATATACAAAGTGTTATTTTAATTTTTTTATAAAAAAATACTCTTTTAACAAAATAATAATAATAACAGTTTTTTATTATTTTTTAAATTTAGATACCTAGATTTCATCGGACAAATATTAGACGCAGCAGTCTCATGCACACTTTAACGATCAACCTCCAGAATATTAACAGATTCAAATTCTGATTTGATTCTCTTAAATACTTTACCACTTAAGTAGAAATTATACCATTAATAAAAAATTTATCAATCTTTTAAATAAATAAATAAATTTTAAAATGAACAAATAAATTTAAATTATTAAATTTAAGATGTAAAAATTTTAAATAATCAAATAAATTTAAATTAAAAATTAACCAAACTTGAATTGAGAAATCGATAAGAACTAATGTCAAATCAAACTTAGGGAGTGTTTGGGAGAGCTTCTGCTTACTGCTTTTTAGCTTCTAGCCATGCAAAAGTGCTTTTGAGTGTTTGGGAATGCCAGATTCTGCTTTAACTTCTGCAACTTTTACTCAAAAGCTAGAAGCAACAATTTGATATTTTTTTCTGCTTCTGCTTTTTTGCTTATGGTGTAGAATTAAAAGTTGACATTTATACCCTTAATAAATTTATTATTTTACATAATTACCATCACATTTTTAAATAAAATCTTATATTTTTATATAATTTATATTTTCAAAAAAATTTATACATATTTGTATAAATTTATATAAATTTATTATTTTATTATTTTTTATATTTTATTAACTTTATATTTTTTTAAATATATATATTATTAAAAAATAATTTTGATATAATATTTAAAATATAATATTAAATATATAAAATATTATAGATCATGTATCAAAAATATATTTAGATAATTGAAAAAATTAATTTTGATAGTTTAAGGATATTATTGTCATTTAATTAAAAATTAAGCTTAAAAGTGATTATTCCAAATCAAATTACGTACAGTTGATTATTCCAAATTCATGCTTATTTTAATCAATAATATACAAAATTTTCAAATAAACTTCAAATTATAAATTCATTCTAATATATAAATTTCAATAATTATTTTAATAATTTAATTTATTTTTAATTTAACTTAACTTAATCAGTTACTTATTAAATAATAAGATTGAATATCTCAAAATTAGACTCGACTTATTTACTGATCCTGTCGCGAAGCGAGATGGCGATCCCCAGGATTGGATAAGCCTCTCCCGCGGCACGAGCGGCTGAGGAGGTGGCAATGACTTGGCGGCGCCCCGGCTTAACTCTGCAAAACAACGACCGTCAGTAACCCGCCGGGGGTTCCCCGGACAGGCACTCCGACGATCAAGTTAGTATCCGCAAGCGCAATAGTGGAATGGAATTGAAATGAGGCAGTAAATTAGAGAGCTCGCGCGCGCATACCTGCGGTAGGAGGAGTGCCGAGTTTATATAGCCGGGGAGGACTGACAGCCCTTGTCTGTGATGGACGAAACAAGGGTGTGGTGTCTGTCAGCCCGTACGAGAGTATTAAAGAGCTGTACGACAAGGTGCGGGGTGCTCAGGCAGTACGATAGTACTGGATTGGCGGACTGGCCGCAAAATGTGTCAGAGCCGAGTAAGGCGAGTGGTACCCCGACATCAGGGGTATACCCTGGTTATGATGATATAAGGGGCCTAGGGACGAAGTAATCCGGGCCTTGAGCGTCGACCGGCAAGTCCAGGTGTCAAGGACCGGGTCGGGTATTGGCCAGGAGCGTGGGCAGCCACGCGTCGACTGGGCGTGTTGAAACGCAGAATATGCCTTGAGTCGGGGTTTACCGGGACATGCCTAGCTGACTCTGTCAGTATCCGATTCAGGTGGTGTGATGGGAGCGTGGGCCGCTACGCGCCCGGTTGGAGCGCACGACCTAGATTTAGGTCGGGAAATAGGTCGAGATGACCAGATCAAGAGAGGCTGGGGTCAGCCTGATCGACCCTGCTTGTTGCTGGTCGAATAATGTCTCGGGGTCTTCTGGGCTTGAGGACCCCCCGGGTGACGTTGCTGCCGAACCCTCTGATGGGCCTTCGTGGCGCCAAGTTGGCTGGCTGAACAGGCCGACTTATCCGTAGGCAAGGCCGGGATCATTTACTACCCTATCTGTATATGTTATGGTGTTGCAACCAGCAACCCCACTGCTCAATCGATATAATCAACTCGACCAGTCGAACCACCGCACCACTAAGCCGACCCCGACCCGACCCAACTAATTCAACAGGAGGTGTACGTCTTTTGGCGAGTGGTAAAAAAGAGAAAAGGAAAGGGTGCGACGAGGAGAGGAGAGGGGGAGGAAGAGGTTCATTTGCTGCTGCTTCCTCTTTTGTTTGCAGGGGGCTACAGTGACAGATGCTCCTCTTAATTTCTTGGTGGCTGGTGCAGTGCGATATGATGTCCGACAGGTGTCTGTTTAATGGCTACAGCAACCGTCCTCATCTCACATCCAACAAACAGGACCCATCTTGACTTTTCTAAAAACAATAAATAAATTATGAAATCGACCAATAACCAACCGTCAAATAAATAATCAACGGATAAAAAAAATTATTCTAAGATACATATATTCCATATATTCCGTAAACGCTCTCTTTATATCCCAAATTTAATATTAAATTAATTATTTCGATACTAATTTTTTTTTTAATTATAATTTTCAAATTAGACGTTTATTTTATTTATTATTCTCAAATTTTAAAAATAATAATTTTAATATCTTATAATGAAAAGAGACGTCTCAATTTTTTTTTAAAAAAATATGATTAAAAGTAATAATTTTAATATCATGCAATGAGAGGCGTCTCAAATCTTTTTTTTTAAATATGATTTAACATTGTAACTCAATTGGAAAGGTAAACTTTAAGCGTTTTCAATTTAATTTTTTTAACTTGAGCATTATTACTTAATTGAAAAGGTGAATCCTTGAGATTTTCAATTTTTAATTGTTTTAGTTTGAACACTATAACTCAATTGAAAAAGTGAACCCTAGAGGTTTTTGATTTTTTTTGTTAGCTTGAACACTATGATTTGTTGAGAAGGTAAATTGGTAAGATAAACCTAGATTAAAATAAAAATAAAGTGTTGGACTGAAAAATTCAAAACTTTGATATTAAAATTGTCCATTTAATACCAAATTTTGTACCCAAAATATATTTTCCCCGTATATATTCATCGGAAATTAATATCATTAGATTGTCCTATTATAACAAATCTATCACGCATCCTCTAGTCACCTTGGTCATTCGACGTAACTTACACAATATTTCGCTACTATCTCAATTTATCTCTTATTATTATTATTACCATCTAATCCGGTCAGGTAAGTTTTCAGAGTTGATTAGGGGCCCGGTCGGATTGGGTCTGGATCAGACGAAGGGGGTCGGGGTCAGTATCGGATTAGTGCGCTAGATACTGATCTAGCTAAAAGGATCAGGATTCGAAGCAACTTGAGACGGGGCTCAATCAATGGCACCCGAGTAGATGTTCCTAGCCGAGAACTTTACCCGGTCCGAATCCCCAACCCCTGGGTCGGCCACCCTGAGTCTATCACTCTGGGTCGATCACCCTGGGTCTACCACTCTGGGGCGGCCACCCTGAGCCTGTCACTCTGGGTCAGTCACCCTAAGTCTATCACTCTGGGTCGCCCACCCTAAGTCTGTCACTCTGGATCGCCCACCCGGGTCTGTCACTCTGGGTAGGGCACTTTGGGACCATCCTAAAAATGTGAGTAGGCGAGAGACTGAGCTTGACTGACCGACCTAGGTCATAAGTTGGCAGACCCGAATAGGCAGACCCGAGTGAGCGAAGGGTCGCAGCAGCAGTGAAGATCATCCGAATCTCCCCATTGTCAGAAAAGGATTTCTAACATAATCACGACCTGACAGAGCCGCCAACATTAATTGGGGTCACAAGGGACAACTAGGACAGATTATCAGGCGGTTGTGGCAGTCTCTCAGAGCAGCTAAGGCTGCCATTATTCAGTCTGCCAACTGACATCCCTTAATGAGACATGACAGCTCTGACAAGGCAGAGAGCTTCCCCTCCCAGATATAAACCCCCTTGGGGCTCCAAAGATGGGGTTGCTGCCATTTGGAACCTCTGCTCCACTTTGCGCTCTCGTTTTTGGTCCGACCCAGCCACTTGTGTCCAATTAGCATTCAAGCCCGATCTCGACCCCCGCGCTACGACAGACCGGATCATCTTGGTCAGACCGAGTCACCTGAGTGAGCACCCACTCCGCTTGTCGACAGGATCACTATCAAAATAATAATAATAATAATTAACGAGGTTTTTCTAATCTCGGACAATCGGTCCGGTCCTACAGAAGTTTCCTACAGGCTATCAGGATAAATCGAGAAGCGCTTATGATGAACGGTCTAGAAATTCAATGTCTTAAAATTCACACCCATTTAGAAGAAAAATACCATCAAGAGCAAGGGCGTTCAGGTTCTACCATTGATCAAGAGTAGATATATATATCTATTTTTTTAAAAATTATCAAAATAACATCTCATCTATAATTTTTTTTTATCTAAAATACCCTTTGCTCTCGGTCGGATATGTTAACAGCGTTATAGTTTTGTAATTGGATTAATTTAATAAATGAGTGTAGATTTGTGAACTTGCATTAATTAATTAATCATGATGATTAGTGAAATGGTTTACATTAATTAATCATGATGATTAAATTAGGAACAAGTAGACATAAAAATAAAAATAATGCACGTGTGGGTTCATTAAAGAGGACCCATCATTTCTCCCCACTATTTTACTCGAGCTCAAGTACGTTCCAAGGAGACAGAAAGTATCGCTGATTTTATTTGTCCATGACAAGTGAGGTACACATCCAACCCTACAACCTTTAATTTTTTTAAATAAAATTAATTTTTATAGAAATTATAAAAACAAACCTCAAATTAACATCTAAAGATCTATTAGGTAGAAGAGAGTTGCACCACAAAGATGATCTAGCTAACTTAAACATATATATATGCGACAAAATCACCTTAAATGTTTAGAGAGTTCAGTTAATCTCACACCTTACAAACAATGTAACTTGTAGTCGTATTCATTCTCATCCGTCAGATTGGGTCATCGGACGCATTAAGTGATCGAGCTCGTGTTCGAGTTGGAATAACTATTTTCTCCACCAAGAAACCTTGTCACACACACATGTTAAGGCTTTTCTAGTCACACTCAGAGGCCATGTATAATTGTGTACTTGGTGCCACTGTTTAGGGTTTCTGTTCCTCAGCTTTCTGTCCCATCCCACTATATTCCAAACCACAAAACCATTGGTAGATCTCTCTTTTCCTAACCCTAAACCTCACGTCTCAACCCCCAAATCCCAAACCCCAAACTTACATATAGATATCCTAAACATTTTCGACATGATAATAATAATAATAGTAATAATAATAGCAATAATAATGATGATCAAGGAGTAATTTTATGTACTTGAGTTAATTAAGCTCATTATTGATATGGTTCTGCACACACCTTATTGATGATATTGTTTAGCTTAAGTGTTTCTTGACCAGTCGAATGTGCTTAGCTCCAAATCATCTTCCTCTTCGGTGGCTTGGACGCGGAGTGCTCCATCCTTTACGCGTTCGGTCTGTTCTTCCTTCCAGAGCGGGGGTGGTTTAGGGTTTTTAAGAGGGTGGCACCGGGTAAAGCCCGCGAGGGCGTTGCGTTGAGTCGGCCAAGGGTGGTTGTGCTCAGAGGTGTAGGTGATGACCAACATGTTGGGGTTGGTTCGGCTACGCTCCACTTGCTTCCTTGCCGAGCATCCTTTCAAACTGCTACATTTGTAGTAGCCCCTAAAATTTAAGCAATGAACACAAAAAAAAAAATCAATGATTTTTCATCTATAGAAGAGGATTGACAACTACAACAATACAAAAAGAAACAAGTTGAATAAACACAAACGTAATCAACTTCAAAGCATTATCGCCAATGGTTAAGAAGATTAATTAATTAATTTCTCATGATTTAATTAAACTTGTTTAATGATGCAACTTAATTAATTAACAGCCACAAACTTGAACTCTTTATTTTAATTACCTTGGATAAGGAGAGCCCTTGATAGGTTTCTGGCCATACTTCCTCCAAGCCCACAGATCACAAGGAACAACCTCACCGCCAGTTCGCCCGGTAGCCGCCGCCGCGGGCACGGCCGGCGCCGGAATACAAACCACTCTCTTGGCCTGACCTTTCCTGAGTTAAAAGGCAACACAAAACAAGTTTCTGAAGGCACATAAATATTACAGTTAATTAATTAAGATGAAACACAAGAGAGGAAGTAACCCTAATTTAGGGCTTAGCTTCTATATTTCTCTAGCTAACTTCATGCAAGTCTAATTAATCCATGAGATAATGAGTGCTGTGGGTACCTTCTTTTGATCCCTTGAGTGCTAGTCGAAGAGATCTCCATCTTGGCGCCGCCGAGCACGGGTGGAGACGGCCTCAGGACCCCGGCCGGGTCACCCCCTCCGGGGGAGATCTGTATAACCCTCAGCGAGTCATCACAAGGCCTAACCATGGCAAAGTTAAGCTCATCGCCTCCATCAAAGTTGCTGTTGTTGTTAGAGCTTCTCAACGAAGGGAAGGCCATTGGATCATCAGTGGCCACCGGTTGATGCTCCCTGTGGCTTCGGCTGCCCGATATGACGATGTCGGTGAGGTCCCCCCGATAACCCTCCATCCTTGGCCAGAAGAAGTCACACATGGCTAGGGAGCAAGAGATGGAGACACAATGAGCTTCCTCAAGAGAAACAAAAGAGGGAAGGGGTTAAATATTCATCACTTGCTTGTGTATTTTATGTAGAAGAAGTTGACTTTCTCTAGACAAAACCCTAGCAACTGGTGGATTTGATCACATTGGTGGATGCATGAGCTATACAAGTTTTTTTCCCCATTTTTTTTATACAACAAACAAAACACTTTGATATTATATATGAAGTATTTTTCATTTTTGCATTGTATTAAAAAGGTCACATTGTAATAAATTTTTTGATATAGGAAAAAAATTAAGATAGGACATTTGTTCAATTGAATGAAATAGTGTCTTGTATTATTTTGATATTGACTGAATTGTCAAATCAAATGATTTTATGAACACAATTTTTTTTCCTAAAAGAAATGCCTTCATAAATTCATGTGTTCAAGGTAGTTAGGTTAAGGAAGTAGAAACTAGAGTGAAATGATGTGTGTTTGGCCATAGAATTTATTGTGCTCTTAAATATTTTTGTGTGATGTATAGTTTGGTTGTAGTTTAATGATTGATTCACTAAAACAAACATGAATTTAACTATGAAAATAATTTGTCGACAAGAAAGAAATCATTGAAAAATAGCAATGAAATTAGCAACTAAAAAAATTCATCATAAAATTAGCAATAAAAGAATTTCGTCGCAAAATCCGTGGGTAAAAAAATTATTGTCGCAAAATTCGTTGCAAATTAGTGATGAATTTTGAATTTGTTGCAAATTTTGGGACGTATTTGCAAAGAATTTAAAATTTATCGTAAAATTTAGAGTAATTTTGGAATGTCTGACCCTATTAGAGCGATCGAAATCGGTCCGGATTCTTAAATTTAGCGATGAATTCAAAATTCGTCACTAAATTTAGCAATCTAAAATCCCGTACCACAACCCTAAAATCCCTATTTCTCCCTTACGCAACATAGGCTCGATCTTCTATTCTCTCCAGCACGTGAATCACATGACCATCGTTAGTACATCTCCTCTCTCCTTTCCCCTCCCCTCTCCGGTCCGATCTAGGTGCGGCGAGGTGCAGCGGTCGACTCCTCAGCCATGGCCGCGAGGCCAAGCACGACCTCGAGCTCCGCCACAGTCTGGCGGCAAAGTTAGCCACGATTTTTTTTTTTTAAATTCATCATAAATGAACGATTTTTTTATATAGTGATTGATAAGAGTGATTCAATTCTTCCGAGAGTGTTTCTTTGCTTGAATAAAAGAGGAAAAAAAAATTAAAGACTATAATTAGATTGAGAGCCTCGTGGCCACGATGGCCATGATTTGTAGCCAGGTCGTGTGAGCATATGACGGCCAGACTATATATGAGTTTTGTGCTAACCCTACATTGACATAACTTCCCAATCAATTTCCTATTCACTAGACAATCGTATCGATCGTAAACTTGTAAGAATTTAAATCATGCTTTGTACTAAATAAACATGATAATTGAATAAAGAAAAAGAAACAATAGTGATAATAAACTTGTAAGAATTTAAATCATGCATTGTACTAAATAAACATGATAATTGAATATGGAAAAAGAATCGATTGTCACCTACACACTTTGAAACGCTCCAAACCTCTTATGTAGATGATGTTATTATTCTTGAAAGGTTGTATGTTTAGGGACCCTAACAATCACTATTTATAGAGATTCATTATGGTCATTGGGTCAATTCTTAAGATTGTGGCAAATCAAATTAAGAAAAGATTTTGATTAATTATGCACATTTAAAATCTTACCATCACTTAGTAGTTAATTAACGCAAAAGGTTGCGCATAAATAAAATCTTCATAAATATATATGTCACTTAATAAGGTAAGATTTGTGATCAAATAAAAATTTTCCATCACAATAAATATGTGTCACTTAATAAGGTAAAATTTGTAATCAAATAAAATCTTTCCAAACAAACCAACTCCTACCTCAATCGAGTTCAAGCAAATCAACCAATTCCAACTCGCTAGCTCTATGTGATCCAACCCAACCAAACTCTTCCCACCTCGATCGAGATCTAAGCTAGATCAAAAGTTTAGTAAGCAACTTGGACATCTAATTCTATTTTGATCTGCCAACTTAAGTAATTTTGCAATCAAATAAACTTGCAAAACCACCCATTTATTATTTATTATTTGGTATAAAAGAAATTTGGGGGGAAAATATTAAAAGTGCAGGCCCTTATTTTTATTATTGTAAAAAAGATATTCTAATTTTTAAAAATATTTAAACAGTAATATATCTTACTTTTTATCCAAAAATACTCTTATTCTAATATTATTATAGCAACTTAAAGTAGTTATTTTATTCAATTGCTCTATGTTATAAGTAGAATCAAATTTATGTCAAGTAGTTCTAGCTAGGTGATCGGTTCGACTTATTCACTATTTGTTAAAATTAAGATTTAATATTTAAATATCTAAAAAATTGAGGAGGAGTTCTAGTAATTTTGGACATAAAGTTGATAACAAACTGTTACCCATTGTAGCACTTTTTGCTAAAGCTACTGGAATAAGGATATTTTCATAATAAAAAATAGATTAAAATGTAATTCTTTTTTTTTAAAAAAACTTTGATTTTCCCCCAAGAAATTAACCTCCCATTTATTATTATTATTATTATTATTATTATTATCCATCACTGTGGGTATACTGGGGAACAGAAGCAGCAGCTGGAAATTATAATTGCGGTCCTCATCACTGTGCCCACACAATTCATCACTGTGCACACTCATGGCACACACATCTTAATGATTTGGGATTTGGTTAACAACAAAACTAGGCCACATTCAATGCTTAATTACTGCTCCAAATCAAAAGCTTAATGAATGCCACAACTGTTCTGGATAGATGTTTTGCGAGGCGATAATTGTTCAATTAATCACAATGGTGCTGCTTAAAGCAAATATCTCGTGAATAGTTTGACGAGAGTGGAAGTTAATGCGGCGCGGCGGTTTTACATTTCAACCCCTCACTCTTTCATTCCACGGCAATTAATCAAAGAGGGCTTTTAAAATTTTCATAATTTTAAAATTCCCTTCCTTTCGCTCGTCAGTTAATCTGTCACACGGAGATTTCCAATCGGTCACCAAAATAAATTAGAAATTGTTCATAATGGACAGTCTAGAAGACCAATATCCTAAGGTTTACGCCTCATTTGAAAAAAAAGTTCCTGCAAAATACACCGTAGCTAAAGATCAAATCGTGGATGCTTAAAATAATAATTAGTCGTTCTACCGCTACATCATAGAACCGGGGCTATAATTATTCGTTTATGAATTTTACAGATATAATCTATTGATAGTTAATTAAGATAATAAAATTGATGATATATGTTCTAGCGTCACTTGGATGATAGCATGCATGTATGGAATTTGTCAATAAGTAAACATCACCTAACTCTATGAAAACTTAATTAATTCATCTAACTTCATAAAAACCCAAGATCCAATCAATTAATTAAATAATGGAATTATTAGAATACATTAAATACTTTATTTTTTATGAATTTCATTATTTGAAAGAATCTTAGCCCATTCATATATAATGTATTAAGTCATGCATACTATTTACTATATTTTTATTTATTTTCTTTCCTATATTTTTTAATTAATTAAAATACTATTATTAATTCCATAAATACTTTATTTTTTTAATTATTAAGAATCTATATATCATATTTATAAGTAATTATATTATTTTTATTTAATTAGATCTGTCAATTTTTTTTATATTAAATTATATCCTTTTAATATTTTCATATTAAATGTTTTCATATAAAATTATTTATATTATTATATTTTAATTTCATATTAAATTATATTTTTTATAATTATTTTCATATTAAATAAATTTTTTATTTATAATATTCAACTAACTAGGTTCTGACGTCTAAAATTACCGTTAAATAATACATTGATATTACCTCGATCCTTAATTACCAGGGCTCCAGTTCCAACTTCGATATTGAATGACCTCGTCGAACGCATCTGACATGCATGCGATTCAATTAAATTTCTTTTATTTTTTATGATCAAAATCTGTCAACATTTAAAATTGCTTCTTGCAAAGTGCAATTTCATGGATCGAGCCCAGTTAACAACATCAATTAAGCTTGAGTTCTAAGTGTTGCACGCATGTAATTAGAGATAGAAGTTTAATCTTCATCCTGATAGTCAGAATCCTCAGTAGCATCATCATCATCTTCCACCTCGTTGGTTTCCCCTTCCGAATAATCACTCTCCACGTACACAGCAGCTTTGGTTCTGCTGTCTCTCTTCGGCCGAGTCTTTGCTGCTGCTGCTACTTCTTCTTCTTCTGCTGCTGCGTCGTTGGACGAGGAGCTGCTGCTTGAGTCTTCACTCCTTGGTCTACTCAACACGGATCCACTTTTCTTGTTGAAAGGAGAAGCCCTCATTTTCCTGACCTTCTGACTAGTAGTAGTAGCCTTGCTGGCCTGCGTGGGACCTCTCTTCCTGGTGGCCTTGGCAGTTTCATTCTTAGGCTTTCGCCCTTTAGCTGCTTTCACTGGTTTGGATGCCTCCTCCTCGACGTCGTCGTCTGCTTCCTCGATGGTCGGCATGAGGCGCTGTTGCTGCTCAGGTTCATCGTCCTCATCAGAAGAGAGGGCGGTGTAAGTTGCCTTCTTTGCAGCAGCATTTCTGCTGGGCTGTTTCTTTGCCTTTCCTTGGTCTAATACCACTGTGTCAGTTTCCATTGCTCCATTATCCGGGGAAGAATCAAGATTGTAGGCGGCAAGTCGGTCTTTCAGCGCAAGTATTTCTTCATCTTCGTCACTTTCTTCAACCGTTTGCTGCTAATAGAATAGATCAATGACCGAAGTTACTAAGCTGGAGTGGACGTGCAAGAATGGGGAACTGACCTTTTTGGCTGGAGCTTTCTTGGATTTCTTCTGGCCTACATCAGTCGCGGTAGCACTAACAGATAATTTGGTTGCTGTATTTTTTCTTGGCTTCTTAGCTCCTTGTTTAGAAGGTGCAACACCGGCGATGTGATTCATTCTCATTTCCTTCCTCGCTCCCTCTGCCTCAGCCTCCTTCTGATCGAGTTTCTGATTCAGGTGTAGATAGATTATTCTTCAGCAAGACAATTGTACTGGTTAAGGAAAAAAAAAGAAGAGGAAACAGTAGTTCTCACATCGAGTTCCTCTTCTAATGCATCTAGTTCCCTCAGCCATAGAGTTTGAGGAGATGTTCTTCTTAACTCATCTACGTCGGCTTCTAGTTTTTCTTTTTGCGCACAAAGCTCTTGAACTTTTTCTTCAGTCAATGAATCTATTCTCATAGACATCAGATAGTCATAGTCGCTGGCTATGGCCCCTGCCTTTCCTGGCTGTGGGCTTTCTTCTTGCTCTCCATCTTCTTCGCTGGCTCCCGCAACAGCAGCGTCGATGCCTTTTGTTTTCTTTGGGAAAGGAGTGAAGCCCTTCTGCTGCAGCTCGAGGAATAAATCTGCTCTCTTTCGCTTGTTGACTACTATCTCGTCTCTAACTACGCCCAGGATGAACCTCGCTTTGTTATCCAACTTCAGCAGATCCAACTCGAGATTGTTCAGCAGCGCTTTCTGTATGGCAATGGTGAAGAGGTCGATAGCTTAAGACGATCTGATAAACCAGAATTAGTTGTTTTTTTGTCCAGACTACTCACCTTTCTCTTCTCATAATATACGAATCTCAGTGCAAAGAACTCTTCAAGAACTGCAAATAAAGTTCTTTTAGTTATGAATTGCTAGGATGACAAGTATCCTATCATGAAAATAAAGAGAACTCACTCTGCTCGGGACTATCATATTTCTTAATGACGGATTTTGAATCGAACAGGTGCATGTTGGTGGTGCTAATGGTAGTTGTCAGCTTAAACTTTTTCTCAAGCCCTTCTTGTCGCGCAATGTTCATATTTTCCTCAGTCAGAGCAACCTCGAAGTGTACTGTTTTATCGTCATTGTGTTCCCGGTAGTCCTGTGGATAATCGATATTGAAATGCATTAGTTTAATTCTGTTTGTAGACTTCAAATTGAGAAAAAACAAACCTTGATGAAGGGTTCCTTGATCTTGTCGTTCCCAGTCATCATAGCCTCGAGAAATTCCTTGTAATCCTGGGTCCACCTACGAACGGGCAGCTCCGTTACCCTGAGTGTTGTGCTATCAATTTCCTCTACTAGACCGGTTATTGTGTAGGTCAAACCACCTTCCTTTGTTGCGGATTTTTCTATACGACCCTGTTTGACGAATTCAAACAAGAAACTGGTTCATTATTCTGCATAAATATAATGAAGCAAATGCTTTATATCACTGACCTTAAATCCCCGGTACCAGGGGTCCATAGGCTGCATCGGCTCATTGTTCAATAATCGCTTAACATTGGCAACAATGTCTTTTGGATTGTAGTTAGGAATGTAAGAACTCCATCCAGTTCCAATCCCTTCGCTTCCGTTGACCAGAACCAAAGGGATGATTGGCATATACCTGAGATTAACATGTATACATGCTGAGGAAACTCTCATTTAAGATGAAGTCAGAGCTTCTTAGTTGTGTACCAAGAGGGTTCAATTGATTGTCCATCCTCATTTAAGTAGTCCAGAAGAATATCATCATCCTTTGGGAACAAAAACCTAGTGATCGGAGCCAAGCAAGTGAAAATGTATCTTGCACTGGCATGGTCTTTGCCGCCCTGTGATTAGATTATAAAGTAACTTGGTTATACACCAAGACATAACTTGCAAATGCAAGGTCATTAACTTTTCTCAAAACACACCTGGTGTCTGGTGCCAAATTGCCCTTCAGGTTGCATAAGATTTATGTTGTTACTCCCCACAAAATCTTGAGCCATACCAATTATGGTAGTAGCAAGGCTCTGTTCGCCATGATGGTAGGCGGAGTTCTCGGAGACATAGCCAATGAACTGGGCAACCTGTATTACAAAGATAAAAGGCAGAGCATAATTAATCGAACACTTGTATTTCCAATCAAAATACCCGGAGCTCTTGCTATACCTTGGCCTGCTTGACAAAATTTCTCTTGAATGCACAGAACAAAATTTTCCTTTGGCCTGGTTTCAAGCCGTCAACCATTGAAGGTATTGATCTTTGTAGATCAGCTCTGGAGAATAGAATCAGTTCCTTGTTGATGAAATCACTGTATTTAATGAGCGTTTCTGATTGATCGAGATAATTCTCAGGCTGGTGCAACAAATGAAATGTATTTGTTAGCGTTGAAGAAGGAAATTTAATAGTGTTAAAAGAGTGAGTGTGACTAGTTACCTCAAATTGGCGAAGCCAATTTTTTCTAGCCTCGATCTTTTTCTTACTAAATGCTAACTCAATCGATTCACCATCCTGCTCATTCATCCACACGAATTCCTTTTTATGCATGCCTATGTTCCTAAAATACTCTTTTCCTTCTTCTGATTTACTTGTGCCTAACCCCTAAGAAGTAAATAAAATGAAACCGCCAACAGTGTGAGAATGAAAATTCTTTACACAAGCAGTACACTGACAGAAGCTTCGTTAGAATCAAAGTGAATGTGTTTCTGAATGGCAAACCTTATAGTACTTGATTGACCAACCATTTGAATTTCCTCCCAGACTTTCTTTCCACGCTTCAAAGTCGGGCATGGAATAAAATGAGAGGACAGTTTTGGTTCTATTATTAGTAGCCTGCATAAACAAATAGAATTTTTGTTTATTAATTCAATCATAATCATTTATTGTGATCCATGATTCTTACAGATAAAAAACGTACCTTCAAAAGTGGCGTTATGAATTCAACCATAAAAGAGGGCACTTTTAGCAATGAAGGCCAAAATGTATGGATAAAGTTAATGAGCAGTCCCTTGATGTGGGAACCATCATGATCCTGCGAAGAAGTGAAACCATTCGTGGATATACTAACAAAAAGCTTTCAAACTTCTTAGGAACTGGGTTAGCATTCCTGATCACAAACCTGATCTGTCATTATCATTAGATGGCCATATCTCAACCCTTTAGCGCTATCATATTCCTTCCCGTGCTGCAAACCAAGAATTTGCTTTATGTTCTGGATTTCAGCATTGTCCATAATTTGCTTGTGGTTCGCTTCTCTGACATTCAGCAGTTTCCCTCTCAGTGGAAACACACCATAATAGTTCCTGCCTACTACCGAGATACCAGACATCTGTCCGTGAAACAGGGAAGTGAATTAAACGCTGAAAATTTTGGAACGGAAGAAACTGAAATAAATGTCCTTCTAAAGCTAAAGCAAACTCACAGCAAGAGCCTTGGCTGAATCTCCTTCAGTCAATATCAGTGTGCACTTGTCCGAGTTCCTTCCTCCTGCATCATTAGCATCCTCAAGCTTAGGAATGCCTGTAATTCTCTGCCTCTTGGCACCATCTGTTTTCTTCAATTCTTTGCTTTGCTTAAAATCAGCCCATGTGAGCAGCGTGTTTACAACTCCAGACTTAGCAACTGTCAGCAAAAATGAAATGATCACATTATTTTCTAGTGGATTGAACATTTTGAAGTGACACCGGTTGCCGGGACTTAAGCTAACCTTTCTTAAGGAAATCCTGTGAAAGCTCACATTTCGACCCAAGGCTTCCTTGTCGAGTGGTCAATGTTTCTTTGGTTTGAGAATCAAAGGCAGGGTTGTCAATGAGTGCATTGACGAAAACCCACAAATGACTTTTCACATTATGTGCTTTAAGGTTAGCATTCTTGTTTTTCTTGTTCACTATGCTGATGATGTGATTTGTGATTTGAGTAGTGACATACTCAACGTGAGTTCCACCCTTGATTGTGGCAATACCATTTACAAAGCTGACCTGTTTGAACAACACACACAAGAAAAAAAAAATCAATTGAAATTTAGTAGCCTACACCATCATGATCAAAAGGGACTTTATATACCTGCTGGAATTGCCCTTCACTTAGACTGACGCAAATTTCCCATCTGTCATTTACCTTCTCTGCAATCCTGGTAGAGTTTGCCACGAAAATATCATCTTAATATTTCTAAAAAAATGCTGAACTTAAGGTAAGAACCAAGGTTCCCCTTATCCAACCTTGGAAGTGGTTCAGATTTGTTTTTTGATGCGGACTTAAGGTACAGGTTGACATAATCGGAGAAACTTTTCACGGGCACTCGTTGTCCATTCAACTCCACCTTGACAGATTTACCGAGAGTTCCGGCTACATCAACTACTCTCTTCTTCATGAGAGCAACCACATCTTCTTCAAGGTGCGTCATGTTGAATTTGGCCAAATCTGGCCTAAAAGTGACCTTAGTCCAGTTTTCCCCTTCCTTGCACTTGGTAATTGAGGGCTCAGATTTCTCACCCATGTTATCATTAAACACCTTCAAGCAAAGTCCCAGAGAAAAATTTTAACCCTAAAAAACGTCCCAGGAGAAATCATATATAAAAAATATTGAAAAGATTAACCCTAGTTCCCATTTTCGAATATCCATTTTAGATGTATAGTGTGAACAGAAGATTCCATCTATGAGTTCAAGGAAACTCCAATCCAACGTGACAAACAGAATCGAAGGCATTTTGGAGCACGAAATCAAGACGAACACGTTGAGACCAAGGGAAATCGACAGTACCTGCTTGTACTTCTTCAGCCTCCGCCCGTCAGCGGTCTCAATGACGAACTGGGTGGAGAATATGTTGGCGAGCTTGGCACCGTATCCGTTTCGCCCGCCAGTAGTCTTCTTGACGTTGTCGTCGTAGTTGCTGCTGGTAAGGAGGTGGCCAAAGATCAACTCCGGAACGTAGACCTTCTCCTCCTGATGGATCTCGATCGGCACACCATCTCCGTTGTTGTAGATGCTGATTAGGTTGGCCTCGACGTCGATCACGACCTTGACGGCGTCCATGGAGGGGTCGCGCTGCTTGTTGTCGGCGGCGTTGACGAGGATCTCGTCGAAGATCTTGTAGAGGCCGGGAACGTAGGTGACGGGACGGTAGACCATCTCGCCATTCTCGTACACCCAGAGGCTCTGGGTGTGCTTCTCGACGGATCCGATGTAGGTGTCGGGGCGGAGGAGGATATGCTCCAGCTGCGTCTTCTTCTGGTAGATCTGCTCGATGGTCTTCTTTCCTGCAGCCCCCAGGGCGGCGTTGTGAGCGGTACTCGACTGGAGGGGAAGCTTCATGGCGGCGGCCATGGCGGACACAGAGATCGTGTCTGCGGGAGAACGAAATGGGAAGTCGAAAATGGAAATGAAGGGCAGATTCATTAATAATCAGGAAAGGAGGCGATTGCAACGGTCCAGGATTTTGAAATTTGAATTCGAACCGGTGATGATGACGTGGCCGAGGCGGATCGGACGGGTTTATCTGTAGTATTTGAATCCGAAAAGGAAAGGATCAACCCGATCCGATACGCATCTTATCACTCATATTTTCATAGTTGGATCTCAACTATATCAAGTTGTAAATTTGTCACTCAATTATACTATGATAGAGAGATGAATTTACAGTGTAAAATTTAACGTGAATATCATGACATTTTTCGTATAAATATTCGATTACTGTCTATACATTGGCGGCGGTTGCCGTCATCCTGGACCAAACTATAACAGGGAGACACAGTAAATCCGTCGAAGATCACTGCAAATTAAAATGTCACATTGTTTAGGTTGAATTTCATGCTGCAAATTCACGTTGTGATTTTTGCTCATATTATAATTTGATCTCAACTACCAAATATTTATATAATTTTTTTTTAAATAGGACGTGTAACTATAAGATGCTAAACTTCTAAATATTTGTCTCGAGTACTTTCCAATCTACCAATATTATTGAAATGAAATAATTTTTTTTTGGCAAATCATCTAACCACACTGAAAAGTTTTTTCAAAATATTTAAATCGCTTATCTTCATTTAAAAATTATTAAATCATGTATTTAATTTTATTTTTATCCCTACTTATCGATTATGACTTGCAGTAATCAATTAAAATTATTAATCACATGATAGTGATTAAAAATTATTTTTAAAAATAATTAAAATGTTTTTTTATTAAAATAATTTTTTATTATGAAAAACTTTTTAATTGTTACTGTCTAACCATTTATTAAAATGAGTGTTCATGATCATAAATATTTATAATAGATTGCTATATTCTAGTAAGGAAAATGATTTGCAGCGTGAAGGAGTTCCGCGAAAGGCTCAGCGAAACAGTCAGCAAACCACGTGGCAAGTGAGTTCGTGGCTGACAAAGCACACCCACGCGAACGCTCGGCGCGAGAAAAACCCTAAAGTCTCATTTCCCTTGTCACTGTGATCTCCTTCCGCTTGCTTCCGCCCCTTCCTGCTCTCGGTGTGATCTCCTTCCGCCCGCTTCCGCCCCCTTCCTGCAGCGAGGTTTCTGTGATCTCCTTCCACCCCTTGAGGTTTCTTCTGTCGCGCCTTCTTGTGTCCCCTTCTTCCCCCTTCCTGCAGCGAGGTTTCTGTTTAGGGCAGTGAGGATTCTTCTTGCGTACGAGCGTTTCTTCTTGCACCGCCGATCTTGTGTGCCGCCCGCATCGGCACGAGTTTTCTCCTTTCCAGAGTGAAGACGCGATCCACCAGCCTCCTCCAGCGCTTCACCGACCCAAGCGCATCCTGTGCGCTTCCTAGTGTTGGAATTGCTACATCCGACATCAAGTGTACGTGTCATCTGATTCCTTTTTTTCGTGCGATTGCAATCACTGAAGTGTTATGCTTTCTTGCTTTTGATACTAGATCAAAATGATGCTGTCCTTTATTCAATGCATTTTTTTTTGCAAATTGAAGAACAAAATGATGCTGTCCTTTATTGTCGGTTATGCTTTCTTGCTTTTGGTACTAGATCTAATCTACTGAAGTGTTATATCAAATGTTAGATATATTATCTACTGAAGTGTTATATCAAATGTTAAATATATTATCTACTGAATTGCGAAGCTTAAAACATACTTTCTTGCTTGATGTTTGTCAATAATTATTTGGTTTAAATTTAGGTTGTAATTTTGTTATGGAGCAAGAACTATTAAATGAGGGTGATGTGCAAACGTTGGGCGATTCGTCAAATTCAAATGCACTTGATATTCCACAAGTTGGGATGCAATTTTCATCTGAACAAGAGGTTCGTGATTTTTACAAATTATATGCACAAGGACTTGGGTTTGGTATTTCAAAGCTAGGTTCCAAAAAAGGAGATGATGGCAAACTGAAGTATTTTTCATTTGGATACTCTAAAAATGGTCAATCCGTTCCTAGAGTGAAAAATTCCTTTTATCCTAGACCTTGTACCAAAACGGCTTGCAAAGCAAGGATTAATCTTACAATTCTGAATGATGGAGTATGTGTCATTACTAGTATTCAACTTGATCACAATCATGCATTAAGTCCAAGGAAGTCAAGACATTTTAGATGTAATAAAGTGTTAGATTCTCAAATAAAGAGACAATTAGAGTTGAATGATCAAGCGGGAATAACTTTGAGTAAGAGTTTTCAATTTTTTGTTTTTGAAGCTGGTGGCTATGAAAATTTTGTTGATGCAGTCTGACCCTGATTGTTGTTTTGGTGTTGACACCGATTTAAGTTTAGATCAACGAGATGAGTCTGGATTAAGTCCTGGTCAGGGACTGGGCACGACTCCCGGTGAGTGAAGCCGGGTTACGGAAACCCCGGTGAGTGAAGTCGGGTCATGGTGAGTGAAACCAGGTGATTGAAACCCCGGTGAGTGAAGCCGGGTCCTGGTGAGTGAAGCCAGGTGATTGAAACCCCGGTGAGTGAAGCCGGGTCCTGGTGAGTGAAGCCAGGTGATGGAAATCCCGGTGAGTGAAGCCGGGTGACTGAAACCCTGGTGAGTAAAGCCAGGTCCTAGCGAGGGAAGCTAGGTTGAACGAAGTCCCGGTGAGTGAAGCTGGGCACGAAGTCTTGGTCCAGGGGACTGAGCATTGCGTGTACTGGTCGGAGAGGGCACGTGAGCTCGTTCTCTGGGACCAGAATGAGTCAGAGAAGGCTAGGAAGGCTGTTCTCTGGACTTAGGGCTGATTTGGTCGGAGCTGGATCGGTCTGGAGACCGATCAGGGAGTTGGCACGAACTCCCTATTGTGGATCGGTCTGGTGACCGATCCAGAGAAGTCTGATCGTTCTGGTGAACGATCAGAGGGAGAACAGAATGCTTCTGTTCGGCTCCTGATCGTTCTGGTGAACGATCAGGGAGAGAATAGAAGGCTTCTGCTGGGTTTCTGATCGTTCTGGTGAACGATCAGAGAGAGTTCAGATGAGAGTTCGGATGGTTCTGTGAGGAACAATGATCGGTCAATCTGACCGATCAAATTGTCGGACATTCCTCATCCTGACCGATCAGGATGGCTCCTGATCGGTCAGGGAGTGACCTGATCGGTCACCAGACCGATCAGGGCACAACCTGATCGGTCAGGTGACCGATCAGGGGCTTTGGCCTGCGGGAGCTGGAGAAATCCCAGCAAAGGGAGGGATCGGTCAGTGTGACCGATCCACGATCTCTGATCGGTCTGGTGACCGATCAGGGAGTCACTAGATCGATCAGGATGCGACCTGATCGATCAGGGTCCTCTCTGATCGGTCTGGTGACCGATCAGTAGCTGATAACTTTAATTCAAATACGCTGTCAGACTTCTGATCGCGTTCTGATTTCCTTTTGAACACTACTGATATCTGCTCCGAATCTTCTGATATTTAATTCTCCGTTGATTTGCTGTGCTAAACATCTGCTAAGTGTGCAGGTAACTCAGGGATTACTCAAGGAGGGTCAACCGGAGTCTTTTGCTACGTCAGTTTTGGCTGTTTTCCTTTCGCAGGATACAACGTCTTCTGGCGCGAGCTGGCAACGGTTGGGAATCTGACGAACTGACCTGGGGCTCGACTGGAGAGGGTTCAGGGAGTCCAGAAGAGGTCAGTGGTAGCTGGGGCTGTTGCAGATGAGCAGCTGGTGAGCTGCAGAGGAGCGCCTGGTGACCTGGCGATGGGCAGCAGGTTAAGAGTTGGCTGGCGAAGAAGAGAAGGAATCTCTTTTGCAACAACTCTGATCCTTGAAGCAACTCTTTGAGACATGGAAAACTGTGAACACTTGAATCTTTTGCAAACTTGAGCGCTTGGAAGAGGCAGAGAGCTTGGCGAGTCCATCAGCAAGCACACGAAGAGCGGGGAGTTCTTGTGTGAGATTTGTGCTGGGTGGAGCTCGGTGAAGAGTTCTTGTGTACCTTCTGTCCGAGTGCTCTGTAAGCCTTCTTGTGTTTCTCTGTGCTTAATTTCATCACTCTGTTGAAACTGCTGTGGAGAGGTTTCTCCACTGAGAAGGAGATTATACTCTATCCGGATTTACCGGGGCTTGATCTGCCGATGATCAAGGGATCACCCATCTTTGTTTCTGTTTCTACTTGCGTGCTTCCGCTACTAACCTGACTACAGAGGACTTAAAAGAAGCAAAAGTTTGTGTCTGGCTACATTCACCCCCCTCTCTAGCCATCCAAGTTCCAACAAGTGGTATTAGAGCTTGGGGCTCTGTTCAACGAATTAACACCCGAGAGTTTACAATAACCATGACAATGAGAGAAGGATACAACACCACCTGACCTCCCTTCTTCGATGGGGCAGATTTCCAGTATTGGAGATCTGCATGGAATATTATCTCAAGACCGACATAGGTATGTGGTTCTCGATAAAGGAGGGGTTCACCCCTCCGAAAGATGCTGAGGGAAAGGAGCTTGACTCCTCAAGGTGGTCGGCTGAGCAAACTTGTAAGGGAGAAGTTGATGCGAAAGCCATGGTCACCTTGCAATGCGGGAAGACCAAGGACCAATTGATAAAAGTTGGTCCCTTCACAAGCGCCAAGGACCTTTGGAATAAGCTTATCGAACTCCATGAAGGCATCCGGGACTCAAGGATAGCCAAGAGGGACTTGTTCCTCAACCAACTATAAAATCCCACCATGAAAGAGTCTGAGACGGTAAGTGAATTCATGGTCGTTTTAAAGAGATACTCAACGGTCTCCATTCCATTGATGAAAAAGTCGAGAACCGCGACCTTGTGAGGTATGTGCTAAAAGCCTTTCCGAGGAATGCCTTGTGGTCATCCATGATGGATGCCTACAAGGTTTCCAAGGATTTGTCAATTGTTAAAATCGATGACTTGTTTTGTGAAATGGAGCTACACGAAATTGCTAACAAAGGCCCAAGGAGAAGGGGATTGCTCTTGTGGCAGGGACAAGACCAAGAAGAAGAAGGAGAAGAAGAAGGAAAAGGATGTCTCTTCTTCTTCATCCGAGTCCGAGTCCGAGTCCGAGGAGGATGGTAGCGAGTCATCTTCATCCGAGATGGCTAATTTCGTAAGGACGATGATGAGGAAGAGCTGACGATACAAAGGAAAAGGTAATACGAGTGAGGTTAAAGTTGATAAAACTAATGTCAAATGCTTTGAATGTAGCAAGAGAGGGCATTACAAGAGTGAATGCCCAAAGCTAAAGAAGAAGGAGGAGAAATCGAAAAAGAAGAAGAAGGCTTTGAAGGTCACGTGGGATGAATCTTCTTCTAGTTCATCCGAAGAAGAAAAGGAGGAGAAGAGTACTCGCCATGTAGCTCTCATGGCCATTGAAGATGTGGAGAGCTTGTTGGAACTCGGATGGCTAGAGAGGGGGGGGGGTGAATATAGCCAATCACTTGAACTTTAGCTCTTATCAAAATTCTGCACTTAAACCGTTTAGTAGCACAGCGGAAAGAATAGAAACAGAGTATGCAGAAAATCAAAACCCTAAACTATGAGCAAACACAAGAACGCTAACAAGAGGATTTACAAGGTTCGGGGATAACTTGCCCCTACTCCTTGGCGTGCCCGTAAGGTGGGCGATCCCTTGATCGTCGGCAGATCAAGCCCCGGAAGATCCGGATAGAAAGCAACCTCCTTCTCGGTGGAGTAACCTCTCCACAGCGTTTCAATCACAGATATAGTTTTAAGCACAATGAAACACAAGAAAGATCTTACTTAGCACTTAGCAAAGACAAGAACACAGCAAGCTTCTTCCAAGCTCCACCCAGCGACGATCTCACGCAAGAACCCTTTCTTCGTGTCTTCTCGCTGTTGGACTCAAAGCCTCTTGTTCCTTCCTCCAAGTGCTCAAGCAAGGGATGGTTGCTTCAAGGATCACAGTAGCTTTCTCAAGAGAGGATGATCAGCTAGGAGCACAAGCACGCAGCAAGAAATCGCAGCTCAAAACCAAGGCAACAACAACTCCTTCTTGCTCTACTCCACACCGCTCCTTTTGTTTCCCTCTTGAACGCCAGGTGACAACATCTCACTGCAGCCTCCAGCTGCTCACCTGCAACCACCAGCCACCACTGAGCTCTTCTGGACTCCCTGAGCTTCCCTCAGACCAGCCCAGTCAGCAGCTCCAGCCAGCGCTAGTGCCCGTTGCAACCTGAGATGGAAAAACAGACAAACCTGCTCCAAGGAAAGACCTCCATTGACTCTCCTTGAGTGTTTGAATCCTTCCCTGTCACCTGCAGCTCAATCAGAGTGTTAGCATAGCATATCAAGTAGAAAATCGTGTATCAGATGTTAAGCGTAGAGAATCGGATACGTTCAGACGCGATCAGAGCGTCTGACAGTGCATTTTGAATTAAAGTGATCGGTCACCGGACCGATCCAGGGCTCGTGGGTCGGTCACCAGACCGATCCACCGCTTTGCTGGGACTCCCAGCTCTCGCGGCGACACAAGCCTGATGGTCACCAGACCAATCAGAGTGAAGCCTGATCGGTCACCAGACCGATCAGGACAGACACTGTCCGATCAGGCTCAAGCCTGATCGGTCCACGTCTGAGTGAACAGTAACCGCGGAAATCAAATCCTAAGTCTTTGATCGGTCACCGGACCGTTCACGAACTGATCAGCGGGAGAACTCAACTCACTGTGGGCTCCCTGATCGGTCACCAGACCGATCAGGAGCAAGGCAGTGAGGAAGCTGCCTGCTCCCTGATCGGTCACCGGACCAATCAGGAGCCAAGCAACGAGGCAACGACCTGCTCCCTGATCGGTCACCAGACCGATCAGGAGCAACACAGTAGGTTCCCAACCTCACTGTGCGCTCCCTGATCGGTCACCAGACCGATCAGTCATTGCTGGATCGGTCACCAGACCGATCCACGAAGGAGCAGCGTGCCAACTTCCCTGATCGGTCACCAGACCGATCCAGGGACTTAAACCTAGCCCTCCAAGCTAGGATTTCATCCACCTTAGCCCTCCAAGCTAAGGATTTTTCATCTAACCCTCCAAGTTGGGAATTTTCACCTAACCCTCTAAGTTAGGACTTTTCACCTAGCCCTCCAAGCTAGGACTTTTCACCCAACTCTTCCGAATTAGGACTTTTTCACCTAATCCTCCAAGTTGGGACTTTTCACTTAACCCTCCAAGTTAGGACTTTTCACCTAGCCCTCCAAGCTAGGAATTTTCACCCAACCCTTCCGAATTAGGGCTTTTCAACACCTAGCCCTCCAAGCTAGGATTTTCCACACCTAACCCTCCAGGTTAGGATTTTCCAACACCTAGGCCTCCAAGCTAGGATTTCCCATACCATGCCTAATCCCCGATCAGGACTTAACCATAATCATAATCATCAACATCAACCTAAACTAAAATTAGTGTTAACACCAAAACAACAATCAAGGTCAGACTGCATCAACAATCTCCCCATTTTTGTTGTTTGACAACCCGATTTTAAGTTTAGGGATTCCCAATCAATTTTCTTAAATTTAGAATCATAGGGGAATCAGGATCCTCCCCCTACAACATAATCATCCTAAACTTAACCAACCAACACTCTCCCCCTTTGTCGAACACTGAAAAGGGTCTAGAGGGGCTGTCAAGTTTAACCATACTCCCCCTCAACCCTAGGGGTATCCCAAAACAACAAAGATATGATTTAATTTTTGAGAAACATATGAATACATATGACAATGATAAGGCATGGCAAAACATACATATGTATCATATGGGCAAGGCATCATAAGCATGAACATAACAATATAGAATGAGGCATACATGCAGATAGAAATCATGTGAACACAGATAAGCCAATATCCTAAACATGATAAGGCAAAAATGAAATTCAAGCAAAATATCAGATGCATCATATTGCATCAAAGTCAAGACACCTCAAAAGAACTGAGCACAATCAAATATCACATACATCATAACAGTCAATGTCATCAATCTCCCGCGTGGTCATCGTCTGAAGAATCAGCAATATATATAACACCCTCTGGCGGAGGGCTGCTGGGGGACGCACCACCAGGAAACGTATGATGATACCACTCCTCATACCATGTATCCTGTAGTGCGCTGATCTCAGAGACATCAAATGCTAGAGCATCGAGACGGCGATCGAAAGACTGAAACTCTGAGCTGACCTCCTATCGCCAGAGCTCGGAGATATGCAACTCGCGCTCCATCATCTGCTCTAGCTCCGCAACCTGCCAGCGGAGGTCAGGAGCCCACTCATCATAATCCTCTGTAACAGCAGGCGGCTCCTGATCAAGGACTGCTCCCGGTAACTGCCCCACTTGTCTTCGATCCTTCCACCTTAGCCCCTGCGGCCCGACAACAATGCGGACTGAGCGAGCATACGACGATCCAAGCGACAGTCCTGTCGAACCATGGGCACAATGCGGCCCTGTGAAACATCGATACCTACGGACTGCAGCCAAGCAGTAATGATATGGCCAAAGGGCATGTAAACCGTCTGACCATACATCTGGCTATGGACGATGATGGAGAAATAAAGAGAAGTCACTGGATCAAAGTCTAACTGCTGATGCATCCCATAGAGCATCAAGCAGTGGAATGGATGAATCTCATCTAGGTGCTTTGTGGTAGCAGGAAGGAGACAGTTAGTGATAATCTTAAACAAAGCATAATCAGTGGGGGAAAGACGGAGAGCAGGAAATGTGGGAAAATCACGGTCACGCTCACTGGAACCCCTTGGCCTGGGATGACCTAGAAAATGCTCATAGATGGAGTCAGGAGTGGCTCCAGCAAAGGGAACCGGAAGAGGATCAGGAAGATAAGGGTAGAGGGAGAAGGCATTCTCAGATCGACGACAACCAAGAAAAGTAGTGAACGCAGACAGGTTAAACTCAAGATCAATACTAGCGACACGGGTCCTCCACCCCGTGCCCTCTCCACTGACCATATTGTTATAAAATTCAGAGACCAAATCAAAATTGATTGGTCTCTCAAGGAAAAGAATGGGTTGAAGCTCATAGTGTTCAATGATATGTCGTATCGTAGGACAATGTTCGTAAATGTAGGTTTGGTCCACCGATCGGCATGACATAAGTTTGAAGATGTGCCATTGAAAATCAAGAGCATAATGAATGTTTTGAAATCGAGTATGTGAAGGTGGTGGAGGCCTTGAGGGAGGTGTAGATGTTGAAGGGCCTTTGCCCTTTGAGCTTTCCTCCACGGGTTCCTTTCCCTTAGATGATTTTTAAAGATTGGAATGGTATAAAACAAGGTCGAATTGATCACATGAGCATGGGTTAAGTCAATTGGACAAGATTGAATAGATCATATGAACACAGGTTTAATCACGACACAATAATCAAAAGATCACAAGGTGAAATTGATCATAAGAACATAGTTTAATCAAAGACACAAGATTCAATCACGAAGACATAATCATAAGGTAAGACATTTGATCAAAGGTAAGACATGGCAAAGGTGAGTCACGGCCAACACATGAGGTCACGACACAACATAAGAACACCAAAAGATAGACCATGATTAGCGCAAATACATACTCTATGAACTAATCTGCAAGGAAAACTAATCCAAAAACTCACTTTGGTGCCATTGATGGTGCAGTGCAGAAGAACTTGAAGTCTGGAAGAAGAGCTCGCGCAGGAGAGGACCTTGGCGCTAGAAATGAGCGCAACACCGTGAGCAAGGAAGGAAAACTTGCAGAAGACAAGAAAAGCTCGCAGGAAGTCTTCTCTAGATCGCACACGCACAAGCTCACTCGCAAGAGGAAGAAGGAGATGAGGAAGGCTCTCGCACGGGATGAAGAGGCGCAAGGGGGAGTTTTCAGTGCTAGGGTTCGACAATGAGAGGTTTTGGAGGAGTTAATCGGTTGGTGGATCGGTCCACCAACCAGACTTTAATGCGATTGAACGGATCACCGTTCGATCTGAGAGCGCCAAGACCGATCAGGCTCTGGCCTGATCGAACTGGACTGGTCCTGATCTGTCAGGTGACCGATCAGGTAGGCTCCTGATCGATCGGCTGATCGATCAGGAAGCGAACAGTAGGATCGGATGATATTCGGGAAGCCCTCTGATCGGTCTGTGGACCGATCACCACAGGGTGCCAGATCGGTCTGGCGACCGATCCAGGCTAGCACAGAATGTTTGGTCAGAATTTTGTTAAGTCTCTGTGACCCCTCTGATCGGTCTGTGGACCGATCACAACAGGAGGGAGCCAGATCGGTCCGGGGACCGATCAGCCCTACGCCTGATCGGTCCAGTGACCGATCAGCCCTACGCCTGATCGGTCCAGTGACCGATCAGGGTTCCTGATATTGCTTGATACGATCTGAAACTTTCAGTTTCAGACTTCCAAGTGATTTTTGACAAGATCTGATGAAAGACATCGATCTTGGAAGTGATCCCTTGACTAAGATTGATCCCTGAACAAGGATCAAAGGTCCTTATAGGTTCAACAATCACTTTGCTCCACCCAAGTGGAGTCAAACTCAATCAACAATCATTCAATCAAATTCAAACAAGATTGTGCCAAATTCAAGTTTCCAATCAGGTTTCCTTGATTGGAATGTCCAAGTATGATCATGGAGCTAAATACATATATGTTATGCATTGGTTTTCCCCATACTTGGTCACCGAAGTGATTTTTATCTCGTCAACTTAATTTCTCAAGGGATGCATTGACATTTTGAGAAATTGAGTTGATCCTAACATCTCACCCCATTTCTAGCAAGCAAAACGTTTTGGTAAGCCCTATAGTTTGTGTGAGATGTTCCCAAAGTTACCCAATTGTATCCCAACAATTAGAAATAATCATGAAGGGTTTTGAATGCATTTTGAAAACTATGAAGCGCGACACATTCCCAACTCTCTTCTTAAGAAGCTAAACTCATTTTCGGGGAGTGGTTTAGTGAAAATGTCAGCGAGGTTTGACTTGGACTCTACATGTGAGAGTACAATATCTCCCCTAGCAACATGATCCCTAATGAAGTGGTGACGCACTTCAATATGTTTGGTCCTAGAATGATGGACTGGATTCTTGGTTAGGTTAATTGTGCTAATGTTGTCACACAACACTTGCACACTCTTGTAACTCAATCCATAGTCCTCTAGAGTGTGAATCATCCACAACAATTGTGATACGCTCTCTCCCATAGCAATATATTCTGCCTCGGTCATGGAGAGAGCAACACAATGTTGCTTCCGACTCGACCAACTAACTAAGGATGAACCTAAGAATTGGCAGCCCCCACTTGTGCTTTTCCGATCCAACTTACATCCAACGTAGTCGGAATCGGTATAGCCAATTAAATCAAATGATTCGGTACGGGGGTACCAAAGACCGATTCCAATTGTGCCTTTAATATATCTCAAAATCCTCTTAACAACGATTAAGTGAGATTCCTTGGCACAAACTTGATACCTAGCGCACATACCCACAGCAAAAAGAATATCAGGTCGACTAACTGTGAGGTATAGCAAGCTATCTATCATACTCCGATATTGAGTCAAATCAACAGGTTTACCACTCTCATCATTATCTAGTCTTGTGTTCGTAGCCATGGGAGTGGTCACCTCTTTCGAATCACTCATATTGAATTTACTGAGCATTTCTTGAGTATACTTCGATTGGTGCACATGGATCCCATCTCGGGTTTGCTTGATTTCAAGTCCAAGGAAGAAAGTCAACTCTCCCACTAGACTCATTTCAAATTCGCTTTCCATGTGTCCAATGAACTCATTTAAATAGCCCTTGCTATTTGAGCCACAAATTATGTCATCGACGTATACTTGGGCCACAAAAATATTGTCACAATCTCTACGTAGAAATAATGTAGGGTCTATTTGGCCTCTTACAAAGCCTTTCTCAATTAGGAATGTCGACAGCCGCTCGTACCAAGCTCGGGGTGCTTGATTAAGGCCATAAAGTGCCTTTTTGAGCTTGAACACGTGGTTTGGAAATTCGATACTCTCAAACCTCGGAGGTTGTTCGACATAGACCTCTTATCTAATTAAACCATTTAGAAAGGCCGATTTGACATCCATTTGATATAGCTTGAAGCCTCGATGTGCTGCAAATGCAAGTATCAATCGGATGGATTCTAATCGTGCCACGGGAGCATAGGTCTCATCATAATCAAGGTCTTCAACTTAACTATAGCCCTTGGCTATTAAGCGTGCCTTGTTTCTAATGATTTCTCCCTTATGGTTCAATTTGTTTTTGAAGACCCATTTGGTTCCAATGATGGTGGTCTTCTTAGGTCTAGGGACTAAGTCCCAAACTTGACTTCTTTCGAATTGACCTAGTTCATCTTGCATTGTAATGATCCAATCAGGATCATTTAATGCTTCATCAATTTTTCTAGGTTCAATTTCGGAAATTAGGGCAACTTCATTAGCCTCATTCCTAAAGAATGATCTAGTTCTAACCCCATGATGGATGTCTCCAACAATTTGGTCTTGGGGATGACTAGAGGCTAATCTAGTTTGCCTAGGTGTTGGTGGTGCTTCTTGAATGGGTTCACTAGACACAAGCTCAGCCTCAGGATCCGGCTGATCTATGGATTGTCTAGGCTCACCGTCATCGGATTCATCACCATCAACAACATTTGGACTCTCATTCAAACTTAGTCTCCTAAGTTCGAATTGGACTTCATCTTCTGGTTGACCATTGACTTTTGGAATTTCTTCAAAGACAACGTCAGAAGACTCTTCAACCACTCTAGATTTCTTGTTGTAGACTCGATAGACTTTGCTAACCAGGGAATACCCGACTAGTATTCCTTCATCAGCCTTTGCCGTGAACTTTCCAAGGTGATCCTTGGTGTTTAGGATGAACACCTTACAACCAAACACCCTAAGGTGTTTAACCGTAGGTGGTTTTCCAAACCAAAGTTCATGGGGAGTTTTTCCTAAGAACCTATGGATGAGGACTCAGTTTTGCACATAGCACGCTGTATTTACAGCTTCAGCCCATAAGTAACTCGGTAGTGAGTACTAATTAAGCATGCTTCGTGCAACCTTTTGTAAAACACGGTTCTTCCTCTCTACAACACCATTTTGTTGTGGTGTTCTAGGAGTGGAGAACTCATGTTTATAACCTCTATCTTGACAAAATTCTAAAAACCGTTGGTTTTGAAATTCACCTCCATGATCACTTCTAATTGTCTTAATTGTTGAAGATTTTTCATTTTCAACCCTTCTACAAAAAGAAATGAAAACATCTAAGGTTTGGTCCTTATATTTAAGAAAATAAGTCCATGTATATCTAGTAAAGTCATCAATGATAACTACAATCAAAAAGATCCATATGAAGTAAATCCAAAGCGGTAGATGTACTTACAGTGCTTTTACCTTTATGTGCAGATTTTGTTTGCTTACCCATTTGACATGCATCACAAAGTTTGTCCTTTTCATACTTGATGCTCGGTAAGCCATGAACTAATCCCTTGTTGGCCAACTTCCGGATGTTCTTCATGTTAACATGTGCAAGTCTCCGGTGCCAAAGGGTGGACTCCTCTTCTTTTGACATGAAACACTTAGCAGAAACATTAGTAGCACTTTTAAATGAAACTTGATAAATATTGTCTACTCTTGTTCCTACTAGTACCGTGTCAAAGGTGTCATGTTGTGTAACTAGACATTGACTTGGTTGAAAATCAATTGTGTAAACCGTGTCACACAATTGACTGACACTTAGGAGATTAAATGTCATCCCCTTGACTAGAAGGACATTTGAGATTCTAAGACATTAGGATATTTGAATGTCTCCTATTCCTATGACCTTAAGACTACCATTGTTATAAAATGAAACATTATCTCTACTTTTTTTGTGAAGTGTGGTAAACAATGTGTTGGAGCAATCGGCCCTAAGATGGTTTGGAGTGACCATGAGTTTTGATGTTTGGGCAAAGGGTTTAAGTTAGGTTTACCCTTGTATTTGATATGCGTATGTTGAGTGTGCAGGTTGTACAGGTTACGCATATGGACCTGACTGGACGACCTCAGTACGGTGAAGGATGGCATGGAGGCCAGCTGGAGGCTGGAGTGCGCATCTGAGGGACCATGGAGTGCAGGGACGATGAGCTGATGGGCGCGGACTTCGGGGCGAACGTGAAGGGTGGCATGGAGGCAAGCTGGAGGCTTGCGTGCGCATCCGAGGGACGAGAGCCGAAGATGAAGAGGGCGCGAAGGCAATAGTCGAGGCTGCGGATGAGGAGTCAGTCGAGTCGTGAGGGTCGAGTGCTGTGTGAATGTACTCGGGAAGGGATTCAGCTGGGGACCAGTCGACTGCTCTGGGAGCAGTCGACTGGTAGGTGGCTGGTGAGCTGGTAAATTCGAACGTTGGGAGTGTCAACGGTAGCGAGAAATCAGCCCCGAGTCCTATTTAAAGAGGACTTCGTGGTGGCTGAGTTTCTTGACGAAACTTGCTTGGATAGGGCAAGTTAGTAGTCTTATATCCTCAGGAAGTGTCCTTGGTGTTGTGGCGAGATTTCTCCACCCACAAGGAGCGACGAGTTCTAGCCGGAGGTTATCCGGGGTTTGATCCACCGACGGATTGTTGGATTAGTCACCCGACCGGGGTGGATACCAACTAAAATCGCCGTGTTAGCATTGGTTAGTGTTTTTATTATTGTTTTACTATTATTTTCGCTGTGCAAACTAACCGTGTAGGAACAAGAATTCGGCGAAACGCTATTCACCCCCCCTCTAGCGTACGAAATCGATCCTACAATTGGTATCAGAGCGAAGGACCGCTCTTGATCGGACTAACCGCCGAGGGAGCAACCACTAGAGGTGAAGAATCATGGAAGACAAACTTGGGGACTACATATACACTCCACCGATCTACGACCATGAAGACTTCGGGCGTTGGAAGTCAAGAATGGAGACGTGGTTGATGATGGAGTGGGAGTGCATGATGGTGCTTGATGAACCATTTGAAATTCCAAGAGACAAACATGGGAAGAAGCTCCGCCCAAGATATTGGACTCAAGAACAACAAGAGCAATCAAAGGCAAATGAGAAGGTAATGAGTATATTAATAAATCTTTTGCCTAACAACATTTTGAGTGTTGTAGGGAATTATAAGAATGCACACGAATTATATACCAAGTTGGTGGAATTTCATAAAAACCCTACACAAGGTCAAGTGGTGGAAGAGCCCAAGGAAATGGGCTCAATAGCTCACGAGGAGGAAGAAGTGTCAACCTCTTCAAGTGAGGAGGAGGAGCTAAGTGAAAGATCATTGACCTTCTCAAGAGAAGAAGAAGAAGAAGTCACCACCTCAAAGATTGAGGGGGAGGAGAGACTCTCATCTACACATGATCAAGAGGAAGCCTCCACATCGTCAAAAGTTGAAGAAGTAGTCAACGTAGCATCTACCTCCACCAAAGCCAAGAGAAAAGACCACATTACATGCTTTGGGTGTAATGAAAAGGGGCACTACAAGGACAAGTGCCCAAAAGATAAACAAGAGGTAACTTCTAAACCCGGGTCCATTCGATTTGAATCTAACATAAATTGTAGGAATGAAGGAGCCCAAGAACGGAGGAAGAAGATTAGATGCTTTACATGTGGAGAGATGGGGCACTTTCACACCAAGTGTCCTAGAAAAAGTGAGCTAAAGAAAATGGAGCACTTGAGGAGATGGGAGAAAGAAGAAAGAAAGAAGAGAAGAAGCCCACATCAAGGAGGAACACCAAAGGTAAGGAAGGTAACTTCTAACCTTAAGCCAAAATGTAATTCAATTTCAAGTTCTTCCTTGCATTCTAAAAATCATGTAAATCACTCATTCATGCATGCTAGAAATTATGAAAATTGCTTAATGGTACATAACTTTGGATTTAAGTACAATGATAGGAATAAGAATAACAAGGTAGATCACCACTCTAGAAAAAGCATGCATCATGATAGGCCTAAGACCTATGTATCCAAGGCTAAAGGCATTAACCCCAAGGAAGGGAAACATATGCCTAGGAAAGTGGATAGGTCTAGGAATGTCCAAGGTGGACATATGGACTCTAGGGTTCAAGGCCTAGAAAGGGAAAATCAAGCCTTGAGGGCAAGGCTTGATACATTAGAAAAAGCTCTAGAAAGATTCACGGTTGGATCTAAGGGCTTAGACATGGTGTTGGGTAGCATCAAACCCAACTATGATAGATCGGGATTGGGGTACCGATCTAAGACCTCCAAGGGCAATGAAAAGAAGTATGTTGGGAAAACATACAATCTTAGTAAGGAGGGAAGGTCCAAGGATGGCAAGGGGATGCCATCCAAGGGTAAAAAGAGTGACCTAACCAAGAGCAAGGTGTCCAAGGTTAAAAAAGTCAATTTTGTAGGCCAAGAGTCACCGGTGGCACACCGGTGTGGCCCAGTATGGATTGAGTCACCTAGGGAGGTGGCTAAGGCTAAGAGCTCAAGGGGGAGCTCTAGAAGCCTTTGGGGTCCATGGTAGATGGATCTCAAAAGTTTCTCCCTTAGGAAATTAGGTGAAATGTGCCAAAAAGNTTCGTGCCAATCATGGGATTTGGAGTACATTTATTTGGAAATATATTTTTCCCAAGTAGATATTGGCTTCACAAATCTCCCCACAAAATTTCATATGTTTTGGAGACTTGTAGAATTTTTAGGACATTTCTGAAAGTCGAACTAAAAATCTGAAAATCAGGTGGCAGTCGACTGCCCATTTGGGCAGTCGACTGGTACATGAGAGTAGGCATAAAAAGGGGAGTTTCGACAATGAGAAGTTACAAGATTGTTATGGGATATGATGTAGGGTTAAGACTCATGGTTATGACTTCATAGTCCTTGAATAAAGTGTTATCCCATGATTTGATAAGAATTTATTGGATTTTATGGAAATCAAGAAGGATTGATAAGGTTCCCTAGGTATCCAAGATTTAGAGATTAAACAGGGAACATTGAGGACAATTCCATGTGTCGAATTATGATTTGTAGCTTTGACAAACACATGGAATTAGAAACATATTTCCAAGTTGATACAAATGCCAAACCTTTTAGGAAAATAAAGGATGTACCAAAAGTTAAGCACACTTGATATTTTCATTAAATCATTTTCTTTTAGGATAGGGTATATCCTAGCAAGTGTACTTGCAAATCTTTAGAGTTTTTAAGGTTGTATTGAGTTCTTTTTGGCACCAGGGGAAAGGTTGCTTGGGAGCAAGCCTTAATGGTTTCCAAAGGAGAAGAACTTGGTGTTGGGATGGGTATAACTCAACATGGTGTTAGGGTGTCAAGTTGGGTTGAACTTCACCATGGGAAAATGAAAATTGGGAGAAGACATAGATTGAAGGGGAGGTTGCCTCCTTGTTTGCCTTGATTTTCATTGAAAATTTTAGATTTTGTGTCCAACTTGGAAATGGTGATAGATACATTATGGAATGTATTTTTCCCAAGTAGGTATGGGTACCACAAAGTTCTCCACGAAATTTAGGAATTTTTGGAGAATTGTGGAATTTCTAGCGCGTTTCTGAAATTCGGCCAGAAAACTAATTATCAGAATATCAGTCGATTGCCAATAGGGGCAGTCGATTGGTCAGGGCTGGTGTGAGTATCCAGCAGCTGACTTGGGTCCAAATGACAAGGAACAAGTGTATGGGGGTCTAGTACACTATGTTTAGGGTCATTGGGAATTTAAAGAACCAATAATTGGGTAATTATTGGGTTCTTTTTGATGTATGACAAAGGGGGAGAAATATTGTGTTTAAGTGGGAAATCAATATCTTTGCTAGAAAGAAACCCTAGGTTTAGGGGGAGCATGGATGCTCCCTTGGCGTAAGGGGAACCTTGGAGAGATTCTTAAAAAGCCTTTGTAAGTCCAGTGTAAGGGGGAGCTTGGGAGAAGCTTTAAAAAATCCGGTTTGGTAGAAAATCCTAACATGGAGGGTTAGGTGGTAAAAGTCCTAGCTTGGAGGGCTAGGTGTTGGAAAATCCTAGCTTGGAGGGCTAGGTGTTGGAAAATCCTAACTTGGAGGGTTAGGTGGTAAAAATCCTAGCTTGGAGGGCTAGGTGTAAAATTCCTAACTTGGAGGGTTAGGTGTGGGATGCCTTGGGATAGGATCCAGTTATGCATTGCATATGCATTCATTTAGCATGGTTTTTGCTATTTACTACTATCTTGCTTTCCTAACTTAAACGGATTGCCAAACATCAAAAAGGGGGAGATTGTTGGAGCAATTGGCCCTAAGATGGTCCGGAGTGACCATGGGTTTTGATGTTTGGGCAAAGGGTTTAATTTAGATTTATCCTTGTATTTGATATGCGTATGTTGAGTGTGCATGTTGTATAGGTTACGCATATGGACCTGACTGGACGGCCTCAGTACAGTGAAGGATGGCATGGAAGCCTGCTGGAGGCTGGCGTGCGCATCTGAGGGACCATGGAGTGCAGGGACGATGAGCTGATGGGCGCGAACTTCGAGACGTACGTGAAGGGTGGCATGGAGGCAAGCTGGAGGCTTGCATGCGCATCCGAGGGACGAGGGCCGAAGATGAAGAGGGCGCGAAGGCAACAGTCGAGGCTGCTGTGGAGGAGTCAGTCGAGTCGTGAGGGTACGAGTGCTGTGGGAATGTACTCGGAAAGGAAAACCATAGGTAAGTGAATAGGGCAGTCGACTGATAAAACTCACAGAAGGGTTCTGGCCTGAGGCCAGTCGACTGCCCTTGGGGCAGTCGACTGGTAGCGGCTGGTGAGTTGGCTGAAATTCGAACGTTGGGGGTTGCAACGGTCGAATTTAGCTAGCACCAGTCGACTGCCCTGAGAGCAGTCGACTGGTAGCGAGAAATCAACCCCAAGTCCTATTTAAAGAGGACTTCGTGGTGGCTATGTTTCTTGACGAAACTTGCTTGGATAGGGCAAGTTAGTAGTCTTGTATACTCAGGAAGTGTCCTTGGTGTTGTGGCGAGGTTTCTCCACCCACAAGGAGCGACGAGTTCTAGCCGGAGGTTATCCGGGGTTTGATCCACCGACGGATTGTTGGATTAGTCATCCGACCGGGATGGATACCAACTAAAATCGCCATGTTAGCATTGGTTAGTGATTTTATTATTATTTCCGCTGTGCAAACTAACCGTGTAGGAACAAGAATTCGACGAAATACTATTCACTCTCCCTCTAGCGTACGGACAAACAGTCTATCACAAAGCTCTTGGTGAAACAAATGCAAGTTTAGTTTGATAGCTAAAACAAATGTTTCTCCCGGTGAAGAACTAAATGGAAACATGGAATTTCAGAATCTGATCACACTAGTTAATAAACTTACAGTAATATTCAGACTATGGATAATTACTTACTATTTTTAATATGACTATAAATCTACGTATGAAACTCATATCAGAAACAATTTGATTAAATTAACTCATTTCTAATTAATTTTTAATAAGAATGAATATGACTTAGAAAAGTATCATATATTTACTTATTCTATTAGTAATTCGTTAGACATTCGTGCGTGACGAATGCATATGGCATGCGCCTTTAGCTTGTATATCGTGCACGTAACCAATCTTAATTAAATAGCTCCCAGACAAACACAGGTTGACATGATGAATCAATTATGGCAATTTGAATGCAGACTTTTTTGTGACCACTAAAATCATGCATTAAACAAGCTCTTCCTAATTGTAAATGTCGAACAGGGTCGTAGCAATCCGCGAGCGCCCGCGGCTGGCTGCATGCGGCCGTGCCAAGCCGTGACAAGCCGCGCGGGGCTGTGGCAAGTTGCGATCGCGCCCGCCTGCCCTAAGAACACCACGCCGCCGCGGAAGCACAAAATAACGAAGAAAACCCGACAAATGTAGCTTAGCGCGCGTACCTGGGATCGGAGGAGGGTTCGTCGGCCGAGAAGCATCGGAGACGGGGAGAGTGAGGGGTTTGACCATATCGCGTGGCCGCGCGGGGGGGGGGGGGCGTCGAATTTTTAACCTAATATTGCGACGGAAGTAACTTGTCCGTCGCTAATTAGCAACGGACAAGTTACTTCTGTCGCTATACCGACGGATTTGACCAAGTCCGTCGCTATAGTTAGGGGTTTGACCTGAGGCGCAAACCTAGCGACGGATACTATCTATGCGTCGCTAATAGCGACGGACAATAACAATAGTCCGTTGCTATTCGTTAATATTTTTGTAGACGTATATAGGGGAAGAGTCTTTTCTATCAGCTCTTGCATATGTGCTCTTCAATAGAAGAATAAGCCTCCGGGGCTATAGTGCAGCGGTAGGGCGACTAGTCGCTATCCCAGGCATTTACAGTTCGATCCCCAACTATGGAGTATTCGTAGGAATTTTTCCTCCAAATGGGATGCGAATCCTGGAACGCTAGGTTTCTAGACCGTCCACTGCGAGCGCTTCCCGATTTACCCTGACGGTCGGTAAGAAACTTCCGTGAGGTCGGATTGAGCGCTTCCCGATTTACTCTAGCGGTTGGTGAGAAACTTCCGTAAGGTCGGATTGAGTGCTTCCCGATTTACCTTAGCGGTCGGTGAGAAACTTCTGTGAGATCGGATTGATCCTCCGAGATTGAAAAAACCTTGTTAATTATTTTTTTTCTTTAATAGAAGAATAGAGGAACCTCTCCGTCGCACTTTTGGCTCGATGATAGACACTCATGCACATTCATAGATACGGGAGTTAATTCGAAAGGGACGTGGCAGTTTTTTCTCCCATGACCTATCTAATTCGTCGGCAAGAGGACTTCAAAATCTAGACTACTAGAATTCCATACCCTCGACTTGGATTTCAAGTGATCTGACTATTGATTTTCGGCTCGAGTTTCAGGCGAACGGACTCCCCGACTCTCAACTCGGATTCGAGACGACCTGACTTCCGACTCTCAACTTGAGCTCCAGACGATTTTAACTCCATGACTTTATCCTAACAACCTTCCCGACTAGATCAAGACACCTTGATTATCAGAAACTAACACTATAAATTTTGATCACTAAAAATACAGAAAACATAGTCATTGCTCACGAAGGAAATGAAAAACGCAGTCATTTACTCCGAAATAAATCGGCCATACCTATCATTTATTTTCGCAAAGGTGGGAAACGAACGCAAAAAAAAATGGCAATTTACCAAAGGGCGTACGTAACAATACGAAATTACCAAAGGGCGTCCCATGGTTTTTATGTTACCAAAGGGCGCAGCCCATTAAGTGAACTTCCTATTATATCCTTGGCGCCACAATAGACCTTTTCCATTTCCATTTTCGAGACATCCGAACCACTTTTGCAGTAAAATAAGAATATGTGGTTCGGATGGCAAGGTAGTGGAAATATTCTCAGCCTATATATATAATACTACTTGCAAAAGTCGAATCATCACGAGGGTACGTATATATTTCGAGCTTGCACAACTCAATCGATCAAGGCAGCTGAGGAAGATAGGTGTTGAAGGAGAAAAAGCAAACAACAGATTGGTAACAAATACAAATAGTAATGTACGTATGATTGTCATTTTTGATATTGTATCAGACCTGATTTTATACTTATCAACTCTTGCTACAATTTGTATGTTTAATAAGGCTCTCTGAAATGTGTAAGGGTGATATGATTACATAATAAGGCTCTCTGAAATGTGTTAAAATGAAGATAAAAAAAATGCTTGAATTTGACCTAGGGATGATATATTACCATATCAGGCCCTAGAAGGGCCAGAAATTAAAGGAGTTAAATCCCTAGGAGTGCATGATATCATTAGATTTCAGGCCCTAGGAGTGAATGAAATATGTTGTTTGGCAGGGGCTGAAAAAAATGAATTCAGGTCCACCTAGGGCCTGAAAAAAAGGAATTCAGGTCCACCCAGGGCCTGAAATGAAAAGATTTTAGGTCCTTACAGGTGCTGAAATCATTGGATTTGAGGGCCTGGGAGGGCCTGAATCAATATAATTCAGGCCCTGTGATTTCAGGCCCTGGGAGGCACAAGGGGGTGGGCCTGAATAAAATGATTTCAGGCCCAGGGTGGGCGTGAAATAAATCATTTCAGGCCCACGGTGGGCCTGAAATGATTTATTTCAGGCCCACCGTGGGCCTGAAATAAAAACATTTCAGGCCCAATAGACGACCTGAAATAAAAACTAGGCAGGGCCAGGGTGGGCCTGAAATCACTTCAATCCACGCCCAGTTTGGGCCTGAATACCTCCATTTCAGGCCGAGGGTGGGCCTCAAGTGGGAAAATTTCAGGGTTTTTCAGCAAAGTTAGAGGTTTGGGCCTTCCTAGGTCCTTGATTATATTTTTCAAAGTTTGCTAAATGTAATTGTAATTTATTTTTCAGGGATGATAATGATGTTGACGAAATTATCTCCGAAATATGGAATACTCTTGATGATAATGCTGTCACGGGGAATGGATCAGAAATTACAAGGAATTTGACAATTGATCTAAATGAAGAAGCAACTAATATAGAAGGTGAGGGTTTGAATTCTTCTTCAAGAGTTGTTGAATTCTTTGAGGCAACTTGGAGTGGGGAGGAAGGAATTGAAATCCTGAATGCAAATGAATTAGAACCCATTACAAGTGTACTAGAATTCCAAGCCGATGATATGCAGATTGAGGAATATGAATTCCCCCCAGATGAGTACAGTGACTTAGAGGAGGAGTTTCCATTAGCTGAAGATCCTTATATTTTAAATTCTCAATTGCTTACTGGGCCAATTGGAGAGTTAGAGGCAAGAGATGGGCATGAATTTTTTGTGGGGCAGATATTCCCATCTAGAGAAGAATTCAAGAATGCACTTGTCAAACATGCCATGATTAAGCATCTGAGATATAACCCAGTTGACACCCGAAAAAATAGAGTTAAAGCAGTGTGCTTCAACCAACCATGTACATAGAGAGTAGTAGCAAGGGGGGAAGTAGAGTTCACTGTTACAAAATATATAAAGGAACACCAATGCGGAACTGTTAGGGAAAGTGCTGATCATCATGCATGCTCTTCATCATTTGTTGCTTCTTTTGTTGAAGAGCAATTTCTTCATAATGAACAATACAAACCAAGTATGATTATATCATATATTAAAGCTAGATTTGGAGTGACCATATCATACAGAAAAGCATACATAGCTAAGGAGAAAGCATTGAAAAAGGTTGTTGGAGATTATGATGAGGCTTATAGAGATCTTCCACAATATCTGCGTGAGTTAAGAGCTAGAGATCCTGAAACGTATGTGGCACTATGCAGGAATGGTGATAATCAGTTCCAGCAGTGTTTTTGGGGTTTTGGTGCTTGCCGAAGGGTTTTCAGGTCTTATTTGCGTAGACTTATCGGAATTGATGCCACACACCTAAGAGAAAAGTTTCCGGGAGTAATGTTGATTGCAACGACGATTGATGGTAATGACAATGTTCTTCCAGTTGCCTTCGCAATAGCTGAAGTTGAATGTGGGTCTGCATGGGAGTGATTTTTGGAGCATACAAAGAGGTTCTTTGGTGTCGATGATCACTCAATCACCATAGTATCAGATAGACATCGGGGCATTATATCAGCAGTTAGAAAAGTCTACCCAAACGCGCATCATGCCTTTTGTTGCCACCACATGTGTTGTAATTTGGTAACTGATACTGGGAGTAGAGCTGCTGTAGGTTTGTTTTGGGCAGCAGCACGAGCCAACACAACACTCTAATATGATATGATAATGCAGACATGCTTGAAAACATCCAGTTGCCCATAAGTGGCTTCACAACATTGACCCTAAAAGGTGGGCAAATGCACACTTTACAGGGAGAAGGTACAGAATGCTTACCACGATTGTGTGGAGAGCTTAAATGCTTTGTTCAAGTCTACACGTGAGCTTCCCATAAACAGATTAATTGATAATACAAGAAGAAAAGTTGCTCAATGGTTCTATAATCGTAGAGAGCAAGTCTCCAAATGGCAGCTTGCTTTGACACCTAATGCTACAAAAGAAATGGATTCAAGGAGAGAGAAAGCAGAGCTTATAAGGTTCACCCTTACTCTCAATCAGAAATGGAAGTAGAAACATGGGGCACTTCATACATTGTTGATTTGGAAAAAAGGTTTGTCATTGTGGGGAGTTTCAAATTTCAGGACTTCCTTGCTCACATGCTATTGCCGTAATCATTTACAGGACATGGATACACTTCCTTATTGTGAGCATTTTTTTATTCTGAAACTTGGAAGTGGGTTTACATGGATCGTATTTTCCCTTGTAGAAGCAAGCAGTTTTGGCCTACTGGAGTAAACGACATTACAGTTCTATGTCCCGTAGCCTTGTGCAGCCTGGTAGACGAAAGAAGACACGGATAGAGTCCAGACACAATGGCAAGGTCAAACTAAAATGCAGCCGGTGCAAACAACTTGGACATAATAAAAGGACATGTAGAATGCCGCCAGCCCCAGGTCTTGAGTTAATTGGTATATGTAGTGACCCAATATCTGAGTGAAGTGTATATTTTGTATGGAGGATAATGAATGTAAAGATTTGTATATTTTACAGCTATAGTATTGTCAAAAAACTAGTTGTGTTAATGTTGTGACTTGAAGAAGTATTTCAATATTATGATACATTTCTTCTTGTGTAATGTGATGTAAGCAGAATTGAGCAGTTGTGAAGTTTTCGGATTTTGAAACCCACAAAAATGTAATTTCTGGTCTTGAAGTCCTGAAGTCCTATGGTTTGTGAATATATGTCATTTGAGACCCTTTGTTTGTTGTTTGCTTGTTGAATCATTGTCTGTGCCAACTGATACTGTATTAACACGTAATTGATAATCATTAGGACTATATTTGGAGACCAAAAATACCATCTCCTAGCTATCTAAACTTTAACTACTGGTAATGAGCTTTGAGAATTCAAAATATCATAGGTCCATGAAACAAACCTCCTGCTGTGCCAAATTCTGAAAAAATGAGGTAATGATGTGGATGGAATTAAATTGTGGTATGCAATGTCTATGTAGGTACTCTTTTTTTTGTTTAATATTAAAAATAATTTCACAACATGTATATTTATATAAAATATTTAATCATTCTAATATTGAATTATTTGAAATATGAAATGAGATTATTTGAATTCTGAATATTATTGCGTCAGGCCCAAGCTGGGCCTGAAATGGAATTATTTCAGGCCCAGCGTGGGCCTGAAATCATCTCATTTCAGGCCCAGCGTGGGCTGTGATTTAAAAATAGGGTAGAGGAAAAGTAAGGTTCAATATTGCTTATAGTATCGACAAGAGGATAGATTATAGATTACAGTTTTAGACAATAATAAGGATCGAAAGCAATGCTCCATTGGTTTATCAAAATGGTTTACATACATTTTAACTATAAACATATATTGTTTGTCATTAAACTTACATTATACAACTGAATCATTTTGTTTCAGGCACTGACTGGGTTTCCTAAAATGCTTTTGTATCAGGCCCAATGTGGTCCTCATTTCAAATGATTCTAGCAAAAACAAGGTTCAATATTACTGAAAAAATTCGACAAATTTACAGATTACAGATCATATATGAGACAACCCAATAATCCGAAGCAAAGTTTCATTGATTTGAGAAGGAGTACATGGATTGTATAATTACAAATACAATGTTTGTGCTGACAATTACATATGCATAGTATGAACAAAAACTCTAGTTACAGATTTAGCTTCCAACACTTGTCTCTCATTATTTTATAGCCCACTTGAAATCGATAATTTTTCATATCTTTTGGCTAAAATCTGTAGATCTTTGGAAAACTAGACTTTCTGCATACCGCATCATGAAAAAGGCACAATCCGACCTGAAAAACCAATATTGACATTGTTGTCATCTTATAAAATCAACTATGAAATGCATTGTTATTTTTAACAAAATAAACATCCTCTTACGATCTGGATTGGGTGGGTCCTTGTACAACAATTTTAGTAAACTCTGTCCCAGATATGGCAGGCAATCCTTTATTCCATGTCTTGTAATAAGGCAGGTCATATTTTTGAAAAACGCCACCTACACAGATATGACATTAGTAACAATTATATTGGTATGAACCTTTTGTTGAGGTATATCTATGAAGTAGAAAACTTACAGTTTTTTCAAATTTAGCAGTGTACCCTTCTGTGGCGCCGAGAGAATTATAATGATGGATACAACCTTCCACGAGGTCAATAACCATTAGATGCCAATGATCGTCTGCATTATTTAGAGGACATATGATATATCTAATCGGCTTATCCGTATCAGTAGCAATAGTTTGTTCAAAAGCGTGAGCGTGAATCCCTCAAAAAGATCCTATGGTTATTAAAAAGTAAGTGTCAGTGGACTAAATCATAGAAAAAAATAATAATGATTAAGTAGCTAATTCACTTACATCAAACCCCACCCCACACAATATGGAGGGCTGGTATGGTGAGTTACACGCTTTTGCTTCATTTCCAAGAATAGTCCAGTATGCATTGATGCAATCCCCGGTAGTGTAGTCATTCCAATCAAATATTGTCAAAAAGATAGCATATCTAATGTAAAGGTCCATTGGACCATACTGGTTTCAACTCATACCTACATGCAAATAAGATAAGCAACTTAATGAAATTCTTGAAGATTCAATTTTATTAATGAATGTCAATAATCATCATTGTTTTACAATATTTTTCCAAATGCAATAGCAACTAACTCACTTTAATTTACTAAGCTTTAATAATGTTTCAGCAATCTCTGAATCTTTAGGCTTCTTCTTAAAAATTGCCCTGGAATTCCTCAAGTTTTGCTTTTGACCTTTTGAAATTCTTTAGCTTTAGCTGCGTGATGTTCAGATATGTTTGTTTGTGTGGAGGTCTCAGATTTATTTGTTTGCGTTGTAGTATCTGAGATTGATGGGCAGGAGCCGCGTCATCTTCATCATCATCTTATCCTATCCTCATCCTCATCCTGAACAACTTGTTTCCCTTGCCTTTGGGCTGGTAGTCTTGTGTGAACTGAGTTTTTTTTAATTTTTTGGCAAGTGGCTCATCTTCATCTGACCCTTTGCTTTGCAATTGTTCATACACTTCTTGATTCTTTGGTTACACTGAAGTATGATCTTCTCTCTTGCAGCTAGTTTTTTTCATTACGCTCCTCTTGTACTTTAAGCTGCGAACTTTGTCACCAATTATTATATCCTTTTCAACAATGATGTCATCCTTTTGTTTAAGTTGCGACTCCTTCTCTGCAATGATTGTTTCTTTCTGAGCAATAATTTGATCCTTGGCACTGATTTCTGTTGCTGTCTCACTTGTGGCTTCCTCCAAACTTTTAAGTGCTATATTTAAAATCGTGCTGTAAGGTCTCAATTTGTTCTTGTTTTTGTATACATATATTGCAGGCTTCCGTTTGTAAGGCCTGTTGCCTTCCTTGTGGTGCCTGGCTTCCTTCTGGTGCCTGCTGTAATTCCTCAGAGTGTACCTCAAGTGGTTGAGTTGGAGGATAGTAGTC
>JAGFNQ010003939.1:489382-514490 GCA_024364735.1 Boesenbergia rotunda
AACCTAGAAATACAAATTGAGATTATGTGAGAAGAATGATAAAGAATGTATCATCATACATTAATAAAATCCTATTTATTTTTCAAATTGAATAACCCTTTTTATCAATTCGGGAGATCGTAGGAGCATCTCCAAATAGATTGATATCCAACCATAGATAAGAGCAACCATGGCTGTGGCCATCAAGTTTTTCTTAGCTATGAAGGTAGGTAATTATACCGATTACATATCACATATATGTAATTATACCGAATACGTGTCTTGGATAGTTGGGATCCTCAAATCCGGGGGGTTGTTCTACATAAACCTCTTCCTTAATGATCCCATTAAGGAATGCCGACTTCACATCCATTTGGTGAAGTGTAAAACCCATGTGAATGGCATAGGCTAGTAGGATTCTAATTGATTCTAACCTTGCTACGGGGGCTTAGGTCTCATCATAATCTAATCCCTTAACTTGGTTAAATCCCCTAGCTACTAATCTAGCCTTGTTTCTAGTGATTTTACCTTGGTCATCTAATTTGTTCCTAAAAACCCATCTCGTGGTCACAATGGTGCAATCAGTAGGTCTAGGAACTAACTCCCAAACTTCACTCCTCTCAAATTGGTTTAGCTCTTCTTGCATGGCCAAGACCCAATCAACATCTCCCAATGCTTCATCAATGGTCTTGGGTTCTAATTGGGAGATTAGAGCTATTTGACTAGTTTGATCCCTAATGTATGACCTAGTCCTTACTCCTTGAGTGACATCACCCACAATTTGGTCAATGGGATGATCATGGTGATGTCTCAAGGGTCTAGAGGTTGTAGGTTCATTTACTCCTTGTTCCTCATCCTCTAGTATGTTTCTTACTCCCCCTTGATCATTGCCCTCCACATGTAGGTCTTGAAGTCTTTGGACAAGGGGTTGGACTTCTTCTATATCCTTATCAATAGAAGCCTTTCTAGGGTAAGTACTAGTGGTTTCATCAAATTTGACATTTGAGGACTCCTCAATCACCTTTGTCCTCTTGTTGTACACTCTATAACCCCTACTAGTCAATGAATACCCCACTAAGATTCCTTCATCGGCTTTTGACTCAAATTTTCTTAGGTCGTCTTTGGTGTTTAAAATGTAAACTTTACATCCAAAGACCCTAAAATAGTGGACTTGAGGTACCCTTCCATTCTAGAGTTCAAAGGGTGTTTTTCCTAAAAACCTATGTACTAACACCCGGTTTTGAATATAGCAAGCGGTGTTAACCGCTTCGGCCCAAAGGTAGCTAGGAAGAGAATATGCATTAAGCATAGTCCTAGCGGCTTCTTGTAGGGCTCGGTTCTTCCTCTCAACCACCCCATTGTGTTGAGGAGTCCTAGGGCATGATAACTCATGCTTGTACCCATTTTTAACACAAAATTGTGTGAAGTTAGTGTTTTGGAACTCCCCACCATGGTCACTCCTAATTCGGTTTATTTTGATGTCCTTTTCGTTTTCTACCCTTTTACTAAATCCTATAAATGTGTCTAGGGTATCATCCTTATGTTTCAAGAAGTAGACCCAAGTAAACCTAGAAAAGTCATCTACTATTACTAAGCAATACTTACTCCCTACAAGTGATGGAGTACTATGACAATCAAATAAGTCTATATGTAAAAGTTCTAAAGGCAATGAAGTAGTAATTAAAGTTTTACCTTTGTGTGATGCTTTTGATTGCTTACCCTCTTGGCATGCATCACACAACTTGTTCTTTTCGTACTTGATCATTGGGAGTCCCTTCACCAATTCTTCCTTGGCCACTCTTGCAATGTTCCTCATGTTGATGTGTCCAAGTCTCCGGTGCCATAACCACCCTTCTTCTTCTTTGGATATGAGACACTTGACAACATTGTTAGTAGCATAAGATAGATCAAGATAATACAAGTTTGCTTCTCTAAACCCTTCTAATATGATAGTATTTGATTCACATTGTTTTATTACACATTTCTTAGCAAGAAATTCTACTCTAAAATCGGCATCACATAATTGACTTACACTTAACAAATTAAACTTCATATCCTTAATTAAGAGTACTTTGTGAATTGAAATAGTGGGAGATACCTCAATTGTGCCCCTACCAATGATCCTTAACTTTCCACTGTTCCCAAAGGAGACCGTTCCTTCTCTTAGGTAGCTAATAGTGGTGAATTTGCTCACATCTCCGGTCATGTGTCTTGAGCATCCACTATCTACTATCCACAAGGTTGGGGCCTCCTTCACCTTTACCTAACATGAAAAACACACTCTTTTGGTACCCATATTTTTGATCCAGAAGATTCATTTAAAAATTTCTTAGGTACCCATGCCTTCTTGGTGGTTCCCTTAGCCTCTAATCTCCTAGATGCACCAACCCTACCAGTAGGTGAAACAAAAGCTACCTCCTTGGTCTTAGGCCTATAACCTAGTCTGGCCTTGTTATATACCGCCCTTTGACTGTTAATGATCATATCAAGGTTGCTTGATCCTACTTGGAATTTTCTAAGAGCCTTTGTGAGGTCATCTACTTGTTTCCTTAACTCCTTATTTTCATTTTCAATATATGAGACATGTGAAGAAGTAGAGCTAGCATGCAAATCCTTAAGTTTAATAGCTTCTACTCTAAGCATGGCAATTTCTTCCTTAAGATCCTTAATTTTGCTTCTAGCCTTAGCTAAGTCCATGTTAGTGCTAGTAATGATTTTCACTAAAGTAGAAGAGGGTAAGCGGTGTACCTCACTTACCGAAGCTTCTGAATCTGATGATGATGAGGTGGAGGAGCTCTCATCTTCACTACTTGAACTCCGTTCATCGTCCGATGGGTCTGAGTCTTCTTGAGCCATAAGAGCGATGTGTGAGACTTGCTCTCCTTCATCCTCTGAAGATGAGGGATCGTCCCAAGACGCCTTGAGGTTCGTGACATTCTTTTCCTTTCCCTTCGACTTCTTCTTGTCACTCTTCTTCCTTTCTTCCTTCTTGTCATCTCTTTTCTTCAACTGGGGACACTCGTTCTTCATATGTCCCTCTTGGTGACAGTTGTAGCATATGATCTCCTTGCCTTACCCTTACCTTTGGCCCCTTGCCTAGCATATGATTTGTTAGAAAAACTTTTAAATGCCTTACGAAATTTTCTTACCATAAAAGCCTCTTGGTCACTGTCCATGGAGGTGCTTGACTCCTCCGAGTCCGAGGAAGATGAGTAGATCGCCTTCTTCTTCTCCTTTCTCCTCTTCTTCTCCTCTTCTGCAACAAAAGCAATACCTTTCTCTTTTGCCGAAATATTAGCTTGCTCGTGCAGTTCAAATTCACAAAATAAATCGTCTAATTTGACTAAGGATAAATCCCTCGATACCTTGTAAGCATCAACCATGGATGCCCACAGGGTGGTTCTCGGGAAGGCTTGTAAAACATACCTGACGATGTCCCGATTTTCTACTTTCTCTCCAATTACATGGAGCTCGTTGATCACTTCCTTTACCCTTCCATGCAGCTGACTGACTGTCTCGTTGCTCTTCATGGAGAGTGATTGCAGTTGGGCCACCAACAAGTCCTTCTTGGCTCTTCTGGACTCGTTTGCCCCCTCGTTCAGTTCAACTAATTTGTCCCATAGTTCTTTGGCGCTCTTGAATGACCCCACTTTGTTCAGTTGCTCCTTAATGAGCCCGCACTGCAGTGTAGTAGTGGCCTTGGCATTTGATTGCGCCCTCTTCATCACTTCTTTGGACCAAGTTCTCATGGGTGTACGATCTCCTCTTTCATCGACGGGCGCCTCGAAGCCATCTGCAACACTTATCCAAGTCTCTATGTCATTCATAAGATAGTATTGCATTCTACCTTTCAAGTATGCGAAGTCGTTACCGTCGAAGAACGGTTGTCGTGCGGTGGAGTATCTCTCTTGAAACGCCATTTCAGATGTTCTGGTTGATTGTTAGATCTTCCAAAACGCACCAGCTCTGATACCAACTGAAGGATCGATGTGGCGTGCAGAGGGGGGGGGGTGAATGCACTTTTTCGGATCTTGAACTCTGCAATCTTGTTAGCGCAGCGAAAATAATATATAAAAGAAATACAAAAACAATGCTAACACTTTCAGTTACTTGGTATCCACCCAGATGGGTGACTAGTCCAAGGATCCACGCCGCGAGCACCACTTTTCACTATCGAAAAGTCTCCTTGAGGTGAAGAAACCTTTACAGCAGTAGCTTCCTCTTTACAGATGTAGAAATACGATGAAGGAAGCAAAAGAACACTCTACAATTTGGCAGCACTTCGTTACTGTATGGAACTGTATAGACACGTGTAACGAGGCCTCCTTTTATAGGTGAAAAGGACAGATTCACAATCTGTCCAGAAGCCCACCAGTCGACTGCCCCTAGGGCAGTCGACTGGCCCAGCAATAAATGCTGGCCAACGGCTAGCAACGGCTAGTGAACAACTAGCCAACGACTAGTTTTTGGGGTATACCAGTCGATTGCCCCAAGGCCAGTCGACTGGTCCGAGGCTGCGAACTCTCTGTGGGTTTTGGCAGTCGACTGCCTCCAGGCCAGTCGACTGCCCTGCCTCCCAGCTCAGCTCCAGCCACTTCAAACCTTCTCCTTCGCGTGTGCCTTCAGATATGCTCCCTTGGTTCGCCCTTTGAAGTCCTCTTCCTCTGGCTATCGTCCCTCGGATGCGCACACAAGCCTTCCATTGGTTTGCCTCCATGCCACCCTTCACGTGTGCCCTTTGAAGTCCACTTCCCGGCTTGCCCTTGGAGCTCTCCTCCCTCGGATAGGTCTTCCAAGTGTGATTTTCCAAGTCCTGCAAACTCAATCACACAAATCAAATACAACATAACACTCTAACTTTAAACCTATTTGCCGACACATCAAAACCATGACCTTCCAATTATTTAAAGGGTCGGTTGCCTCAACACAAAGAACTAAAGAACTAGACCAACAGAAGGAAAGCCAGCCAAAGAAAGGAAGAACCAGCTGAACCCTCAAATGACAAGAACAAACCAAACGTGATTTGCTACGAGTGCAAGAAGAAGGGTCACTACAAGACGGAGTGTCCTAACCTAAAGGAGACCAAGAAGACAAGAAAGAAGAAAGCACTCTAAGTAACGTGGGACGAGTCCTCCTCCTCCAAAGAAGAAGAGGTCCAACAGTTGAACCTGCTCGCACTAACCGCCTCAGAAGAAATCGAAACAGAGTCAGAATCGGAGCCGGACGACGACAAACTTACATTCTCAGACGATGACGAAATAACTGTAAGTGGGTTTTTCAAGAAATCAGTTAAGTGAGTTAATTTCATATCTTTCTCGAGATTTGGCGAAAGCTAAACTCTGAGTCAAATCTCTCCGACAGGAAGTAAAACTCCTAAAAGAGAGAGCTGACTCTCGATCCTTAACTGAGAATGTTCAAGAAGGAACCTCTACTCAAGGTGAAAAACTTGAGAAAGAGAACTCTTTCATGAAAACTCAAGTTAAGGACCTTAGATCAGCCTTAGAACGGTTCACTTCTGGTTCCAAGGGTCTTGACTTGATTCTTGGAAAATAGAAGTCGGTTCTAAATCGATCCGGACTAGGCTATAGAACCAAATCTCGACAAAGATACTACTATGCTGTACTGAACCAGTCCAGACCTAAAGTTCAGGCATGGGTACCCAAACTGTGTCTGAACAAATAAACTGAATCAAATCAGTATTGGATCCCCAAGGACAAGATTCACATCTTGCCTAATCACTACCGAGCCTTTAGTCCAGGGGGAGCCAAATTAAAAATAATTTTTATAGTTAGATAAATTTCAATTCTTGTTTTCTAATTGCATGATTGCTTGCTTGTTTAATTTCTGCAATTTACCATGCTTAGACTTAGGAATGGTTAGTTTAAGGACTGAACCAACTTAACTTAAATTTGAACAACATAGTATTGGGAGGCGGTGAGATGATAGTACGTTAGGGAAGCCAATTCTAATACGGTCAAGTATACTCTATTTGGTCTCTTTAGACTGGTGAAACTAGCCGAAGCTATCGATCCAAGACCCAAACTAGTTAGACCAAAATTCACCAAAAAGTAATTTTGAAGATGAAATTTCACTAAAAGGCTTTGTCTAGGAAAGGGTTGATGATCCAATAATGCTACGACCAAAGAATGCCTTGTGCCTCGCCAAGACCTGAAAGCCAATTTTTGAAATTCAAATTCAATTTACTCTTTGTTAAATTCGAATCTAACATAAATTTTCAGTTAATTTTAGATTCAAATATCTCTTTTCAAAATAAATTTAAATTGGGTTTAAAAATTAGTTTAAGTCTTTCAAAATAAATCATAATTTTTTAAAATAATTCTATCTACCAAAACCTGTCTCACAAAACCTATAAGGCTAACGTGATTGATAACCCTAGATTTGGGTGAGACAGACTAGACTTGAAAATCAATTTAGGCTATTCCTAATTCTAATTGGATCCAAATCAACAAAACTCTTTGTGTAGGAACATAAAGATTTGGACCAATGGATGTTGGATAGCGGGTGCTCCAGACACATGACTGGAGATAAATTGAAATTCACCAAACTCAAGTTCAAGAACCTAGGCTCAGTAGCATTTGGCAACAATGCTACACTCAAGGTAATTGGGTTAGGTAATATTGAACTTAAATCTGACTTTGTGATTAAGAAAGTTTTGTTGGTGGAAAATTTCAAATTTAACTTGCTTAGCATAAGTCAATTGTGTGATACTGGTTATGTAGTTACCTTTACCAATTCTAACTGCCTAATTAGAAACCTGCAAGTCTTAGAAATCATGCTTAAGGGTATTAGAAAAAATAATGTTTACACTATAAACCTACCTCTAGTACCCAAATGCATGTTAAATCAGTTAGAACAATCAAACCTCTGGCATAGGAGATTTGGTCACACAAATTTGAGAATAATTTCAAAAATCGCCCAACTTGGCCTAATTAAAGATATCCCTAAAATTAAAAATCATGAGAACTTAATATGTGAATCATGTAATCAAGGTAAATAAACCAGGTCTAATCACAAACTAATTCAATCTGATCTAACTCAAACCACACTTGAGCTCCTGCACCTTGACCTATTTGATTCACATTGAGCCAAGTCACTAAGCGGAAACCGGTACTGCTTAGTAATAGTTGATGATTACTCTAGGTTTACCTGGGTTAGGTTTCTAAAGACCAAAGATGAAACCCTAAACCTATTCAATGACTTTTGTAAGTTAATTGAAAATCAAAACGAAACCAAAATCAAAAGACTTAGGAGTGACCACGAGGGAGAGTTTGAAAATCAACGGTTCGAGGAATTGTGTAAGGTAAATAGGTATATACACGAATTTTCGTGTCCTAGAACCCCCCAGCAAAACGAGATAGTTGAGAGGAAAAATAGAACCTTACAGGAAGCCGCTAGGGCTATGCTCAACGAATTTAACCTAGCTAACCAATATTGGGCAGAATCGATTAGTACAACTTGCTACATCCAAAATAAGGTACTAATAAACAAACGATACAATAAAACACCTTATGAATTATATTACCATAGACTTCCTAATCTACACTACCTAAGGATCTTTGGGTGCAAAGTCCATATCCTAAACACCAAGGACTATCTAGGTAAATTCCAGTCTAAGTCAACCCCTGGCATCTTCCTAGGATATTCAACAACAAGCAGAGCCTATAGGGTCTACAACAAACAAACTAAAAAAATTGAAGAAATAACAAACTTAATATTTGATGAAGAAATCAACTCAAAATCTAATAATCCAGATTTAACTGCACCAAATACTGATCAAGAAGATAATGAACAAACAGTTGAACCTTTAATTGAACCCTTTAATGAACTAACTATTGAACCAACTTCTGAGTCAATTGAACCCAATATTGAACCAAATATTGAATCAAATTGACCAGCCGGACCTGAGGCTGAACCAAGTTCTAGAAAAACCAAGAAACCCAGACTTAGTCACCCTACTGATCAAATTATGGGTGATCCAACTTTAGGAGTCAGAACCAGGTCTTCCTATAGAAACCTTAGTCAGATAGTAATGATTTTAAAAATTGAACCTAAGACTATAGAGGAAGACCTACATGATCCTGATTGGATCATAGCGATGCAAGAAGAGTTAGCCCAATTTGAAAGAAACCAAGTCTGGGAACTAGTACCTAAACCTGAGAGCAAATCCGTTATTGACACTAAGTGGGTTTTTAGAAATAAGTTAAATGATCAAGGAGAGATAGTCAGAAATAAAGCACGCTTAGTAGCTAAAGAATTCAGTCAAGTAGAAGGGTTAGATTATGACGAAACCTATTGTTGGGACCGGGTGCATGTTGACAAGGATACGGGTTCGTAAATTTTAAAATATTTACGTGCAGCGGAAGAATTAGCATAAATAATTTCTCAAATTATTTTAACCACGTATCTAGCATGCGACCTTATGATGTGTGGACATGATCATAAATTAAAATTTTGCAGAAAAGTAAACTAATTTACTTTATACCTCGCGTAACTCGAAGTAAGCAAGGAGATCCAACTGTAGCGTCCCTTGGAAGCTTCGCCTCTATTCGCGTCCACGCCGAGTTCTCTTTGGGATGACTTCGCAAAGCCACGAGTTTTGTGCCAACGAGAACTACTAGATTCTCCAAAGGCACAACTAGAATATCAAGAGAGAGATATGGAAACTAATCACCAAGTAACGGAATCAAGATTCCGTGAAGGGAGGAAGGAGATGCGACCCGCTTCGTCTTGGTGGTGGCTCACGGCTAGGGAGGTGGCGACGGCCCTAGAGGGAGAAAGTGGCGCTGGCCCTAGAGAGAGAAGGGGCACCGGCCCTAGAGAGAGAAGGGGTGGGTGCCGACCCTAGAGCGAGAGAGGGAGAGAATGAGAGAGAGAGAGAACTTCTTAATCTCTTGATTAAATTGCAATTCAAGGCTTGCCTTTGGTTCCTTTATATAGTCGCCTCTCCATTGCCAAGTCTCCCTTTTAACGGAATTAACGGAATAAATTTTCATAAGAAATTTATCTTATAAATTTTCTTATGAATTATTCCGTTATGCCAAGTTTTATTATAACTAACTTTATAATAAAACAAATACATCTCTCCTTTTAATTATGAAATTAAATTTGTATAAAATTTTCTTATCATAGAAAAATCAATTCATAATTGATTTTATAAATTAAAATTAAACCAATTCATGGTTCATTTTAATTTCCATAAAAAGAATAAATTTCTATAATTTTCTTTATATAAATTTCTATATATAAATCTCTTTATATAAATTAATTTATTTATCCATAATTTTATAAAACAAATCGCACTTGATTTATTTAATAATTTAAACCAATTAAATTGGTTTCCCTCTTTAATATGGCCGGCCAAACCATAGAGGGTGGGCACCCTCTTTGGCCGGCCACACCAAGCCAATCTCCTCGCGAATTAAACTCATTTAATTCGCCCAATAAGCCTTCAAAAGACTTAGCCATTTTAAGCTTCCCATGCGCCTCTGATAAATTCAGATTCGACTTATTTCTCTTGATCGGAAAATCCAATTTTCAACTCGTTATAAATCCCTCGGATTACTCGTAGTGCGTGTGACTAAATAGGCTTTCGATTTATTTTGGCTGTCTATAATTCATCAATCATAGAATGATCATGAGTGGCACCTAGTAGTACATCATGATCCACAATTAATCGAAAGATCAACGGTTGACCTAAAAAATTATTCTGAAACCCTTCAGCAACTCTAATGAATCATGCCTCATTCCCTTCACCATCTTATACCCACTTGGTTCAGGACAAGGTCTGTGTGTGTTAGTCCCCACTAGGCTGACTACGTCACACCTAGCCCAAGTAACGTTCTCTCGTCCTTTGAATTTCTAATTACTCTCATGTATTTAAGGGACTCATACTCTAAACATGACGTGCTCTGGCCAGAGGCTTTGAGTAACAATCCGATGATAGGCCTTGGGTATACATCTCCTCGCAAGGAGTGGTGAATCCTTTGTAGGCTGTTCAAACATCTTCGGGCACTTCGGCTTATACCCAACCATCCTGGGTCCACACCTCCTTGGAGATGCTTGCTTAAGATGTTAATGTATAAGTCTCCATGACCAAGATGACTTGAACACCGCAAGTCAAAGGAACATCGCACTTAAGCTGCGGCAAGAACATCACTGAGATGTCTATGTATAGACTACCATGTGAAGTTTTACAGCTAGTCACTCCAATGAACTAGTTCCCTTAACTAGCATCCATGTTTATCTCCGGACATCCCAATGTCACCAGCCAGTGAGAATCAGCTGATTAGAGAATAACCCATGCTAGTCTCAACAGAATTGATAGTGTCCGTGTTTATCAATTCATCGACTAGGGATATTTTCAATACTTCACAATTGCACATGTAGAGATAATCATTAGTTGTGATTCCATCACAAATTCTCTCATGCTGTGAATTGTATTGCGGACATTCAGTAGGTGAGTTTAAGATCCCAATCAAATACACAAATATCTATACTCAAATAGTGAATTTTCATTTATTAAAATAAATGATTACAATCATAAGGCGATTGCCTTAGGACACTTCTCTCATATTACTAACAAACTCCCACTTGGCCTAATGCCAATCGCTACGGTATCCAATACCACAGGCTCTAACATGACCCTCAAATATGCTCTGAGACAAGGCCTTAGTTAAAGGATCCGCTAAATTCCTTTCAGTGGAAATTTTCTCAATTTGTATATCATTCCTACTTATAATCTCTCTGATCAAATGATAGCGGCGAAGCACGTGTTTGGATCGCTGATGAGACCTTGATTCCTTTGCTTGTGTAATAGCTCCATTGTTGTCGCAGTAAACCGGTATTGCTTCATCAATGGTTGGAACCACACCAAGTTCTGAGACAAACTTCTTGATCCAGACTGCTTCCTTTGCTGCTTCCAAGCTGCAATATATTCCGCTTCCGTGGTAGAATCCGCTACGGTGTCTTGTTTGGAACTCTTCCAGCTTATTGCGCCTCCATTCAAAGTAAATACGTATCCAGACTGAGATTTGGAGTCATCCTTATCTGTCTGGAAACTGGCATCTGTATACCCACGTATTACCATATCTCCTTCTCCATATATTAGGAACACATCCTTAGTTCTTCTTAAGTACTTAAGGATTGTCTTGACAGCCGCCCAATGATCCATTCCTGGATCAGACTGGTATCTGCTGTGACGCTCAGAGCATATGATACATCGGGCCTAGTACATAACATAGCATACATGATAGATCTATCGCGGATGCATAAGGAATCTTATTCATGCAAATCCTCTCGTCTTCTGTGCGCGGACACATAGACTTTGAAAGGTTGATCCCATGCCTGATGGGAAGGTAACCTTTCTTGGATTCCGACATGCTAAACCTTTTTAGCACTCGGTCTATATATGTAGACTGCGAAAGACCAAGCAACCGTTTTGATCTATCTCTATAGATTCTAATCCCAAGGATATAGGTTGCTTCTCCCAGGTCTTTCATGGAGAAAGTTTCGGACAACCAAATTTTAACTGTTTGTAAGACTGATATATCGTTTCCTATAAGTAATATGTCATCGACATATAATACTAGGAATACGACTGCACTCCCACTAACCTTCTTGTACACACAAGGTTCGTCAGGATTTTGTGAGAAATCAAACTCTTTGATTGTCTCATCAAAACGGATGTTCCAGCTCCTGGATGCTTGCTTCAGTCCATATATGGATCGTCGAAGCTTGCATACTTTGGTTTTATCAACCGATGTGAAACCTTCAGGTTGTATCATGTATACATCCTCAAGCAGGTTTCCATTAAGGAAAGCTGTTTTCACATCCATTTGCCATATCTCATAATCATAATGAGCTGCTATGGCTAGGAGCATCCGAATGGATTTAAGCATAGCTACTGGCGAATAGGTTTCGTCATAATCAATTCCTTGTTTTGACGATATCCTTTTGCCACTAATCTAGCCTTAAAGGTAACAACATTACCTTCCATGTCGGTTTTCTTCTTGAAAACCCACTTGCACCCTATGGGCTTAATCCCTTCAGGTGGGTTAACCAAGTCCCATACTTGATTTTCGTACATGGAATCCATTTCCGACTTCATGGCTTCAAGCCATTTGTCCCTTTCTGAATTTTTCAGAACATCTTCATAACTGATAGGTTCGTCATCGCTTATGAGTAACACGTCGTTCGATTCACTTATGAGAAATCCGTATCTCTCTGGAATATTGCGTGTCCTATCAGACCTACGAAGAGGTGGTGTTGTTTTAGGTTCAACTGATAGCTCATCATTATGAGTTATTGGTTGTGGGTCTAGACTAGGTGTCTCTGTAATGTCTATTGGAGTTTCTTGAACTTCATCAAGTTCAATGCCACTCCCACTGTTTTCTTGTAAAAGAAATTCTCTTTCCAGAAATACAGCATGCCTTGAAACAAACACCTTTTGTTCCAAGGGATGATAGAATTGGTAACCCTTCGTTTCCTTAGGGTATCCAATAAATAGACATTTATCAGACTTAGCATCCAATTTGTCTGATATAGTCCGCTTCACATAAGCAGGACAACCCCATATCTTAAGGTGAGTTAAGTGAGGTTTCTTACTATTCCATGTCTCATATGGAGTAGTAGAGACTACCTTGGTCGGGACTCTGTTTAGCAAGTAAACAGCTGTCTTTAGTGCATAGCCCCAAAAGGATTTTGGAAGAGTTGCATGATTCATCATAGACCTAACCATGTCCATCAAGGTTCGGTTACGCCTCTCAGATACACCATTATGCTGTGGTGTATATGGCGGAGTCCATTGGGACAATATCCCATTGTCCCTAAGATAATCTTGAAACTCTTGACTTAAGTATTCACCACCCCGATCGGATCGAAGTATCTTAATACTTTTGCCAAGCTGTTTCTCTACTTCATTTCTGAACTCTTTGAATTTCTCAAAAGCTTCAGATTTGTGTTTCATCAAGAACACATACCCGAATCGTGAGTGATCATCGATAAAGGTGATGAAGTAGCTATAGCCTCCTTGTGCAAGAGTTGACATTGGTCCACATACATCAGTATGTATTAGACCAAGCAATTCTCCCACTGGATTACCTTTCCGGAAAAGGGTAATTTGGTCATCTTGCCTTTTAAGCATGATTCGCATGTATCAAATGAACCGGGTTCAAATGATTCCAGAATTCCACATCGGTGTAATTTGGTCATGCGTTTCTTACTTACATGGCCAAGACGACAATGCCACGTGTAGGAGTCTATTCGATTATCTATTCGAGCACGTTTGTTGCTAACTTCGATATTGAAAACGTCACCGGATAAATCTAACGTGTAGATACCATTGCACAAAGTTCCATTCCCATAAAGAACGCCATTTAAAGTTATGTAACAACAATTGTTACTAAAAGTTAAATGATAACCCTTTTCATTCAAACATGAAATAGATACAATGTTCTTTATTAACGAAGGAACAAAATAACAATTATCCAATTCTAAGACACGTCCAGTAGGGAGCTTTAGCAAATATGTTCCGATGGCAACAGCAGCAATCTTTGCTCCATTTCCAACTCGCAAATTCGCTTCTCCTTTGACGAGTCTTCTTCTATTCCTTAGCCCCTGTATGTCATTACATATATGTGAGCTACACCCAGTATCAAGTACCCAGGTATTTGAGGAAATAGAGTGACATTCAATAACGAAGATACCTGAAGAGGATGGGGCATCGGATGCCTTCTTCTTCAAGGACTCAAGATATACCTTGCAATTTCTTCGCCTGTGACCCTCCTTGCCACAATGATGGCAAGTCCCTTTTGGTGTCTTTTCAGTCTTTTTGGCCTTTTTCTTCTTTCCTTTATTCTATTCTTTGGCCTTCCTCTTAGAACCTTTCTTCGAGGAACCAACTAACAGTACCGTCTTTTGATCCTGCTTTACAGAAGGCTCTACAGTCTTCAGCAGGTTGAGCAACTCAGGAATGGTAGTCTCCAGCTTGTTCATCCGATAGTTCATCACAAATTGTGAATAACTTTTGGGCAAACAATGCAGAATTAAGTCAATACTTAGTTCATGATCCATTGCAAAACCGAGTGTGCTCAGTCGCTCAATGTACCCCAACATCTTTAACACAAACTGTGAGGCAGAAGTGCCTTCCTGCATCCTAGAGGTGAAGAGGAGTCTGGAGACTTCGAACCTTTCGGATCTCGCCTGCTCTTCGAACAACTCATGAAGATGGAAGATGATGGTATAAGCATCCATATGCTCATGCTGCTTTTGCAGCTCAGGTACCATAGAGGCTAGCATGATGCAACTCGCAAGTTCAGAATCGGTCACATGTTTCTGATAGGCCACTAACTGGTCTGGAGTTGCACCCTCTGGAGGACGGTTGGGAAGTTGATCTTCAATGACATAAGCAAGCTTCTCTGCCTTGAGGACTATCCTCAGGTTTCGAAGCCAGTCCATGAAGTTTGGCCCAGTTAGTTTATTGGTGTCCAAAATGGAACGCAAATTCAGAGAAGACATGATCGAGTGATTAACCTAGAAATACAAATTGAGCTTATGTGAGAAGATGATAAAGAATGTATCAACATACATTAATAAAATCCTATTTATTTTCAAATTGAATAACCCTTTTTATCAATTCGGGAGATCGTAGGAACATCTCCAAATAGGTTGATATCCAACCATAGATAAGAACAACCATGGCTGTGGCCATCAAGTTATTCTTAGCTATGAAGGTAGGTAATTATACCGATTACATATCACATATATGTAACTATCACTTTATGCTATCAACTAATTGAATGTTTGCATAAATCATTGGGTTGTTAACTCATTAACAAGTATGCAACATTATACATAGCACCCAACTGCACCTCTCTTTACATCGACCTTGGCTGTGGCACAACAAATCGATGCTCCAAGCTTAAGGCTGACCCATTAATCAAGAAATAGTTTTAATATGGTTGGAGCTCATTCAACCGTTTAGTCAGGCTTGGATGTGTCCAACAACCAAAACTAAGGATTGACCTCTGACTCCAACTATATTATTCATAAACTAATTCCATGGTTTGAACATGTTGAGGTTCAAGCCGGGCATGGATGTGTCCATCAACCCAAACGAGAAACAAAACTCCGATTCTAACCATATTAATGGAAGGTGTTGGCCTTAATATTTTGTAAGGGGTTTTGGGTCTCATCCTTTCTTTTCTAAGCACATTCATGACATATAATTATGTCATGACTAACGATTTCCTTAATAAAGTATGTATGTGACTTAATTTATCAAGTCTCATTAATTGAATTAGGAACCGGATTTCCTAATTCTAATTTCATACTTTATTCAAGGAATTGTTTTGGGAAATAATTTCCTAAATTGTCATAATCAATTTCGGAAATAATATGTTTAAGACTTTGATTTCTCTAAATCAAATCTTATTAAATTAAGAGACAATTCCCTTAATTCAACCACATATTATTTTCATGAAAATATCTTTTAAGAAAACTCTATAGGAAACCATTTTCCTAATTAATTTTGGAGACAACAATATGTAAGAGCATCACCTCTTAAATCAAATTTCCAAGATTTGATCACATATTTTATTCATGGATTAATTAATTACAACAAATTATTTTCTAAGGGTGGCTCCCCGAGGCTCAGATACCCAAAGAAAAGTAATTTGTCGTAAATCCAATTTGGTCCGCTCCCCGAGGCGTAACCAAATTAAACATGACAATTTTATTCAAAATGGGAAATTAAATTACAACAACTAACTTTAAATTGGACGGCTCCCCGAGGCTCAATCCAAAATAAAGAATTTTGTTAATAATTTAAAACCAATTCGAATTTAATTGTCAATTAATGATCCATAAATTTGTCTAGACTTTCTTGAAAGAAAGTGCCCAAAATTGCGAGATTTCATAATAGGTTTTCAGAATAATTGTAAGTTTCTGGTACAAAGAAAACTTACATATTTCCAAAATTGGAAAATTTCCAAAATAGGAAATTTCCAAAATTGGAAAGTTTCCAAAGATGGGAAGTTTTCACAATTATCATAAAATTTCAGAAACTAGGATATTTCAAAAGTTTGCGAAATTTCATGAGGATTTCCAAACTTTGAAATTCCTAAATCTAAAATTTATCATAATTGGAAAGTTTCCATAATTGGAAAATTTTCCAAAATTGAGATCATGACAAAGTTTTCCGCAAAACAATTATATGATTATGTCGAACACTAACCGGCTCTGATACCACTGTTGGGACCGGGTGCATGTTGACAAGGATACGGGTTCGTAAATTTTAAAATATTTACGTGCAGCGGAAGAATTAGCATAAATAATTTCTCAAATTATTTTAACCACGTATCTAGCATGCGACCTTATGATGTGTGGACATGATCATAAATTAAAATTTTACAGAAAAGTAAACTAATTTACTTTATACCTCGCGTAACTCGAAGTAAGGAACGAGATCCAACCGTAGCGTCCCTTGGAAGCTTCGCCTCTATTCGCGTCCACGCCGAGTTCTCTTCGGGATGACTTCGCAAAGCCACGAGTTTTGTGCCGACGAGAACTACTAGATTCTCCAAAGACACAACTAGAATATCAAGAGAGAGATATGGAAACTAACCACCAAGTAACGGAATCAAGATTCCGTGAAGGGAGGAAGGAGACGCGACCCGCTTCGTCTTGGTGGTGGCTCACGGCTAGGGAGGTGGCGCCGGCCCTAGACGGAGAAAGTGGCGTCGGCCCTAGAGTGAGAAGGGGCACCGACCCTAAAGAGAGAAGGGGTGGGCGCCGACCCTAGAGAGAGAGAGGGAGAGAATGAGAGAGAGAGAGAACTTCTTAATCTCTTGATTAATTGGAATTCAAGGCTTGCCTTTGGTTCCTTTATATAGTAGCCTCTCCATTGCCAAGTCTCCCTTTTAACGGAATTAACGGAATAAATTTTCATAAGAAATTTATCCTATAAATTTTCTTATGAATTATTCCGTTATGCCAAGTTTTATTATAACTAACTTTATAATAAAACAAATACATCTCTCCTTTTAATTATGGAATAAAATTTGTATAAAATTTTCTTATCATGGAAAAATCAATTCATAATTGATTTTATAAATTAAAATTAAACCAATTCATGGTTCATTTTAATTTCCATAAAAAGAATAAATTTCTACAATTTTCTTTATATAAATTTCTTTATATAAATCTCTTTATATAAATTAATTTATTTATCCATAATTTTATAAAACAAATCGCACTTGATTTATTTTATAATTTAAACCAATTAAATTGGTTTCCCTCTTTAATGTGGCCGGCCAAACCAAAGAGGGTGGGCACCCTCTTTGGCCGGCCACACCAAGCCAATCTCCTCGCGAATTAAACTCATTTAATTCGCCCAATAAGCCTTCAAAAGACTTAGCCATTTTAAGCTTCCCATGCGCCTCTGATAAATTCAGATTCGACTTATTTCTCTTGATCGGAAAATCTAATTTTCAACTCGTTTTAAATCCCTCGGATTACTCGTAGTGCGTGTGACTAAATAGGCTTTCGATTTATGTTGGCCGTCTATAATTCATCAATTATAGAACGATCATGAGTGGCACCTAGTAGTACATCATGATCCCCAATTAATCGAAAGATCAACGGTTGACCTCAGAAATTATTCTGAAACCCTTCAGCAGCTCTAATGAATCGTGCCTCATTCCCTTCACCATCTTATACCCACTTGGTTCAGGACATGGTCTGTGTGTGTCAGTCCCCACTAGGCTGACTACGTCACACCTAGCCCAAGTAACGTTCTCTCGTCCTTTGGATTTCTAATTACTCTCATGTATTTAAGAGACTCATACTCTAAACATGACGTGCTCTGGCCAGAGGCTTTGAGTAACAATCCGACGATAGGCCTTGGGTATACATCTCCTCGCAAGGAGTGGTGAATCCTTTGTAGGCTGTTCAAACATCTTCGGGCACTTCGGCTTATACCCAACCATCCTGGGTCCACACCTCCTTGGAGATGCTTGCTTAAGATGTTAAAGTATAAGTCTCCATGACCAAGATGACTTGAACACCACAAGTCAAAGGAACATCGCACTTAAGCAGCGGTAAGAACTTCACTGACATATCTATGTATAGACTACCATGTGAAGTTTTACAGCTAGTGACTCCAATGAACTAGTTCCCGTAACTAGCATCCATGTTTATCTCCGAACATCCCAATGTCACCAGCCAGTGAGAATCAGCTGATTAGAGAATAACCCAGGCTAGTCTCAACAGAATTGATAGTGTCCGTGTTTATCAATTCATCGACTAGGGATATTTTCAATACATCACAATTGCACATGTAGAGATAATCACAAGTTGTGATTCCATCACAAATTCTCTCATGCTGTGAATTGTATTGCGGACATTCAGTAGGTGAGTTTAAGATCCCAATCAAATACACAAACATGTATACTCAAATAGTGAATTTTCATTTATTAAAATAAATGATTACAATCATAAGGCGATTGTCTTAGGACACTTCTCTCATATTATTAACACCTATGCCCTAGTAGCTAGACTCGAGTCCATTAGGATGTTGTTAGCCTTTGCATCCCATAAAGGATATAAACTCTATCAAATGGATGTTAAGTCAGCTTTTCTAAATGAATTTATTAAAGAAGAAGTTTATGTAGGACAACCCCATAGTTTTGAGGATTTAGAAAGGCCTGACCACATTAACAAACTTACCAAAGCACTTTATGGACTAAAACAAGCACCTAGGGCCTGGTATGAACGCTTATCAACCTACCTAATTTCTAAAGAATTCAAACAAGGACAAATTGACTCAACCCTATTTATTAAAACCTCAGGAAAAGAAATCTTTATTGCCCAAATCTACGTCGATGACATAATTTTTGGGTCCACCAACTCAAACTTCCTAAAAGAATTCGTTAAAATAATGGAAAACGAATTTGAAATGAGCTTATATTTGGTGAGCTCAACTTCTTTCTAGGGTTACAAATTAAACAAACTAGGGATGGAAACTATCCCCATCAATCTAAATATGCTAAGGAATTAATAAAGAAATTCAAAATGGACAACTCTAAAAGCATAAGTACCCCAATGGCCACAAATGTAAAAATAGATAGTGACCCTGATGGTAAACCAGTAGAACTTAACCTTTATAGGAGTATGATTGGAAGTCTACTGTACCTTACAGCCAGCAGACCTGACATCCTTTTTGCTGTAGGAATGTGTGCTAGATACCAAACCTGTGCTAAGGAAACACACTTAGCAACCCTAAAAAGAATCCTAAGATATGTCAAGGGCACTCTAAATGTAGGGATTTGGTATCTTAGGACCTCAGCCTTTGACTTGTTAGGATACTCAAATTCTGACTACGCTGGTTGTAAATTAGATAGAAAGAGCACAAGTGGAAGCTACCAACTGTTAGGAAATAGTCTAGTAAGTTGGTGCAGCAGAAAACAATACTATGTAGCTCTATCCATAACTGAAGCTGAGTATGTTGCCTTAGGAGAGTGTGTAGCACAACTTTTATGGATGATGCACACTCTTAAGGACTTCCAACTTAACTACACCCAAACTCAAGTCTTCATTGATAATATAAGCTCAATCAATCTGACTAAGAATCCAATACAACACTCTAGAACAAAACACATAGAAGTCAAACACCACTTTGTAAGAGATCACGTAGCCAGGGGTGAGATAGTCCTTAAGCATGTAGATTCCAAATCTAACTTAGCTGACATATTCACCAAACCCCTACCTGAGTCTGAGTTCAACTCACTAAGAAGGCAGTTAGGATTATGCCTGGTAGAATAGGCTTACTTTACTTTTGGTTTTCTTACTGTTTTTTGTTAAAAATCAGTTTCTAAAAACTTTACTTGATTGCAAAATCAGTCTTTAATTAAGTTGAAAATCTTTTTAGTTTTTTTAATTCTTTTGACTTAGTTTTTTTTTTAAAACTACCCCCTTCAAAACTAGGGCTTTTTCGCAAATTGACTTAGCCTAGGCCCTAACCCTAGAACTGCATGCACCTATAGATCTAGAAGCCAGCATCTCACAAGCACCTTAGGGTACTATTGATTGATAACCTAGAATGGGTTGAGATGCTTAGGTCTTTGCCTTAATTCAATATGCTTTAAGTCAGTGCATCTGCAGTAATTGGGGCACTAAATACAACTTAAACAGTAATCAGGTTGAGTGTCAAGTTTAGAAAATCTAACTTGAACAAAACACTTAACTTGACTAACCCTAGCAAAAATTACTGCTTATAACAGTTAGTAAGTAGCTAACTGGGTTAGACAGGACCCTAAAGAGATAATTGAAATTGGTCTAGTTTAATTTATATCTTGATTTGGTTCAGTACAACACATTCACTCTTTTTGCAATTTATTTATGCAATCTATTCATTCTTATTTGCTATATTGCTTTGTTTTTGATATATGGCAAAGGGGGAGAGATAGGGAAGGAGAGAAGCATTAAATTTTTTTTTTTTCAAAAATTTATCCTTTCTTCAAAAAGCTAAGTTCTTTTCAAAACTGTTTTCAAAGTATTAAAGCTAAGTGTTTTCAATGTACTTAATCTATTTTTTTTTCCTTAAAACAGCTTCAAAAATATGTGATCTAAATTAGTTTCATAATTGATTCTAAGTACTTGACCCAAGCAGTTTTCAAAAGCATTTTCTAAGTACTTAAAACTCAAGTTATGTTCAAAACTTGTCTTGATACTTTAACCAAACTATGTTCAAAATTCTCTAAGTACTTATCTCAAACAGAAAAAGTACTAAAGAGATTCAAACTTTTCTTAAAATTTTAGAAAATATTCCACTATGTTATTAACTTATTTTTGTGTGGAAAATACTTTTCTAAAAACCGGTTTCAAAATGTTTGAAGTATTGAAAAATTAATTCCATTATTTTGACTTAGAAATTTTTCAATAGAAAATTTTCCACTAAGTTATTAACTTAAAAATTTCTTTGTGTGGAAAATACTTTCCTAAAAACTGCTTTCCAAATGCTCTAAGTATCAAAAAATTAATTCTATTATTTTGACTTAGAAATTTTTCAAACCCCAGGAAACTTTGAAAAACCTAGGGGAGATTCCTTCCAGGGGGAGGAAACTAAAATGTTATATCAATTGTCTTGGTTAAAACTTAACTTTTTGAATCGGGTTGCTATAAATCAAAAAGGGGGAGATTGTTGGTGTAGACAGCACCCTAGTCGAACCTGGGTTTTGATAATGGCAAAGGATTCAAAAGTTAAGATGTTATGTTTATCTAACATGCTACTTGCGTGTGCAGATTGATGTCCTAGCGAAGGACTGCTAGGCACCTAGCGAAGGACAGCTAGGCATCGGAACCCTAAGTCCCAGTGAAGGACTGCTGGGCACCTAACGAAGGGCTGCTAGGAGTCGAAGACCTAGCGAAGGACTTCTAGGCAACAGGCGAAGGCCTGCTTGATGCTGAAGCCCTAGCGAAGGACAGCTAGGCATCAGGCGAAGGACTGCTTGGAAACGAAGACATGGCGAAGGACTGCTGAGCAAAAGTCCAACCAGAGGAGCCGGTTGGCAACAGGTAAATTCTCCTTAGAGGAGTAGGTGAGGACGCGTTCCCCGTCGAGGGAACAGTAGGCGTCGGCTCGACCTAGAGCTCCATTTTGGAGACCCAAAGTCAGAACCAAGACAGCTAAGGTTGTACGAACCAAATAATTTACTGCTTTGTGTTGTTTTAGACTAACCCTGAATGCAGGATCGAAGGAACGAGTTTCTGCAGCTCAGAACGCCCCAAAGGAGAGGGGCAGCAGCTAGGCAGGGTGCCCTGGAGGTCTCGGGCGCCCCCAAGGTGAAGGCAAAACAAGCTAAGCAAGTAATGCTTCGGAAGCACACCGGGGAGGGTGCCCCCATGCTCCCGGGCGCCCCGATGATTAGGGCGCCCCGAGCTCAAGCTAACGAAGCGGATAAAACTTATCCAATCGAGAAGCTAGCTGAACGAGTCAACCAGGGCACCCCCAGCTTCCCGGGCGCCCCGGCAAGGTTCAATCCCGATTTTGGAGGGATTAAAGCTGACCAAGAGAGTTACTAATCAGAGGACACGTGGAGGGCTCCCCCAACGTCCCGGGCACCCCCAGACCTTCTATAAAATGGGCTCGACCCCTGAGGCTTCAGAACAACTTCTTCAAACTCCAATACGCTCTTCTACTTAAGCGCTCTGCCCCGGAAACCTCCCAATTCGATATACAAGCGCCGATGACGTCCCTCTGCTCAAAACTATAATCCACAACGGGCGTCGGTAACAAAGAGCTGACTTTTTAAGTTTACTGTACCTTAATTGTAAATCTGTCTGTAAACCTTTTTGCGCACATATAGAATTGCCCACAGTAAACGGTCAACGGCCGTGGGCGTTGGAGTAGGAGCCAACCGCGACTCAGAACCAAGTAAATCGCTTGAGTTCTTTGCATTGTGTTTTAAATTTCCGTTGCTAATTCTCTTAATCTCGAATCCAAAACATTTACGATATTCACCCCCCCCCTCTGTCGTTATTCTTGATCCAACAGGTGCTACGAAAGAATACACCGGTGGAATGGGAAGAACGCATAAGGACCATCCAAGAAATAAGAAGCTAGGTGGAAACTTGTTCGAGGAGAAGGTTGGAGTTGGGTTCAGGTAAGCTCCACTTCGGACTGGAGCATCACCCAAGCGTGCGAAGAAGTGGATGATCGACTATCCCAGGCGCCTCTAGTTAACAGGAGGCGCCCTAATGAAGTGAAGACCCGAGGAGCCTCCGATGGATCTGAGGCGCCTTGTATGAGCGGCACTTGAGGCGCCTCCAATGAACTAAGACGCCTCCAAAGACTTGGAGACATTACGACCAGATAAGAAGCGAAAATCCATGTCAGCCCACTCGAAGCACCTTCAATCAAATGAGGCACCTCCAATACTGACAAAATAGGGAATAACCATTATAGTGGTGATAAAACTTAGTGTTGGAGGCGTCCTAGATCAATGGAGGTGCCTCGAGTTGTTACATTAGCAAAATGGTCATTTTAACTAATGAACTATAAATATCGCAGTATAGCTAGGAGTTCAATAATACACTAAATATTTCATTTTTTAGCTTCGTATTTTGCTTCGTGCTTTCAAATGCTATAAGAGGCTACTTTGCTCTAACCTTGTCAAAGAAGGAGATTAATAGTGCTTCCACAGCATTGGATTAAGAATGATCAAGGTTGTAAACAAATAAACCCATGTCTCTTACTTTTTAAGCTATTCTTTTTAATTAATTAGTGTGTCTTTAATTATCAAGTTAGCAAGAGAAAGGTTGAATTCTATTTGCCCCCCTCTAGCCGGTTCACCCGATCCTACAAGTGGTATCATAATTCAACCGCCTTAGAAGGACTAATTGTTAGTGCAATTTGCACTAATAATCAAACATATATTTTGATATATGACAAAAGGTTAAAGTAAGATGTTATGTTTCTCTAACCATGTTACCAAGTGTACATGATTAAAAAGCTTAGGACCTAACACTAAGTTGAAGCCCAAGTAGGTTGATATATGGCAGGAAGTCTAGTTTGATCCACGGGCCTAACAACTGGCTGAATCCCAGGTAGGTTGATACTTGACATGAAGTCCAGTTAGGTCTACGGGACTTGACAACCCACTGAGGTCTAAATGGGGCATATGGCAAGAAGACTTGGTGGGTTAAGAAACTGAATAAATTTACAAATGATAAGTAAGGTAAATCACTAGAGGAGAAAGTTCAAGTGAAGACGAGTCCTAGTGGGACTTTAGGCACGGTCTAGCTTAGACCCATTTCAAATGTCTAAGTTGAGGCATTGACTAGATCTTGTGTTGGGGTTGCAAGGTTGCAAGCATAGTCCCACATCGAAAACACATGAGAAAGATCAGAGGCTTATAAGGAAAAAAGATATCTCCATTGGCATGAGGTCTTTTGGAAGAGCCCAAGAGCAAAACCATGAGGGCTTAGGTCCAAAGTAGACAATATCATACCATTGTGGTGATATATAAATTCCTTTCGGTCCTAACAATTGGTATTAGAGCCAGGTCGCTCTTCACCGGACTAACCGCCGGAAGAAGCACGAGCTAGAGTCTGTTAGGATGTATACTAAAAGTCTTGCCTTTATGTATTAACATATACATTTTAAAAGAGAATCACAACATCACTGTTGCATGTTTATATTAGTATGTGCATAACTGTCTGATACTTTGGATTGAAGATAACATAGTGTGTGATGACACACAGAAGATCATGTTATCAGTTTCTTGTAGAGTATAAGTAGAGGCTCACAACCAAGATGGAGTAGGACAAACCATCGGGATGGTTGTAGTGTAATTAGGTGTGGTTTATCTTGATCATAGAATTACACTAGTACACTTTGTGTGCATTGAGCAGGCAGGACCAACATAGAGGTGATCTAATTTATACTAACTTTATAATTGGATCGGACCTCGATTTATTATGAAGTACATGCTCTGAATCCCGATATAATAGCGGACACATGTACTTAGTAATTATTTCTTTGATTTACCAATGGGCGAGATTTATTATGCTAAATCGATAGGCCCGATAAGTTGGGAATAATATTATTTAGATGGTGTGTCATTGATTATAGATGGAATCCGTATCCTGGTGAGTCGGGATGATGATGCCCCCTTGATGAGCTCATAGGATTCATCATATTAAATCCTGCAGGTGGACTTGGTCCAACATGATGATAAGGATGAGTGGTACTAGTCAAGGAGTTAGAGGTTGATTAATTAAAATTATCAGTAATTTAAATTAATCAACGGGCATTCGATATCTTAAACACTGGGAGATGTTTGTACTCATAATAGGTGGAGCCCATATGAAAATATGGGAGTTGGTGAGGTAGTTCAATGGAGAACCTTTGGTGGAATGATTCTTCATTAATGGATCGGGTTCGGATCCATTTGTAGGCCAAGACCCAACTCCTCCTCATGGTCCCTATCGTAGCCCTATAATACCCCATGGTATCTTGAAACCAAGGCATCCAATTATTCATCCACCCTAATTCTCTCCTCTCTTCGTCTCTCTCTCCCTTCTCTGTCCTGGATCACAGCGGCAAGGAGAA
>JAGFNQ010003940.1:0-47723 GCA_024364735.1 Boesenbergia rotunda
GCAACTCAAATGACAGCCCACCGAGCAGAGAGACACAAAAAGATGAATTGATGCAAGTAAGTGAAGAAAGACAAGCTTGCAAATCCATCTACTCCAACCATCAGTGCAGAAGTCAAGGCCCGAGAATGAAGTATCAATCACCACCTTGGCTCCATACTTGGCGCAGACAGAAAGAATTTCTTTGATCTCATTGTTGCTATATAACAATCCTGTAGGATTAACAGTGGGCCCACATAAGTACAACCATGGCTTCCTTACAGTTCCAAGCACGCTTGAAAGTGTATCTGGCACGAGCTTAAAACCTACTTCTAATTTTGTGGGGACAATAACAACATCTGCACTCATAAACTTTGCTGCAGAGACATAACTACCATTTGTGCCTGAGGGGAAAAGGAAGGTTCCCTGTTCCTCAATACAACAAAGAACAAGCTTGTTGAAGAGGGATAGATGAGAATTTGCAAATATGAACTCTGAAGAAACATCACATTGGAAACCATAGATACTCTGTACCAGCTGCTCAATTGCAGGACGAACATTAGTCTCAGAGTCGACCATATTTTGTCTAGAAAAGCTCTCAAAGATGAATGCCTTTACAACTGAAGGTAATGGCAAAAAGTTTTGATCTACATCCATGTGAATCAATGGAGAGTTCTTTTCATCAGTAACAGAAAGTTCTGCTGTATTTAGGGCCGAAATAGCAGAACTTGCAAATCCTATCAACTTAACTATGCTGCTGTTATCAAACTCCCTCTGCAAAATAAAAACAAGACACATCGAAATAGATTAAATCTAGCATAGTAAGTAATATTCTTGCACAATAATTCAAAAAAAGTCAAGTAACTATAAGCACTTCTGTGTTGTGTTTGTCAGCAAACGTCAAAGAAAGAGAGAGAGAGAGGAAGAGAACCTCCACAAGTGGATGACGATCAGGTAGCTGAAACGCAAGCAACTCATGGAAGGATACAGCCATAGTAGTATTGACTAAACAATGCTGTATGTCCTTCCATTAACTCCACGGTCTTTGATAATGTCTTGTAGATGGTTGAATCTTCAGATATAGTGAATGCCACTTCCAAATCAGAATAAACCTGAGATGTTAAATTACACAATCCAGAAGTGAGATCTTTAATGATATGATCTCAAAAATGTAATGATATATATTCATGCATGCTTACAAACAACAAAAACTACTTAGCGTGATGCAATTTTAATTGTTGAAGAACAAAATGCTACTAAACATTAGCATTTACCTGATTTTTCACTAGGCCGCACAGGATAGCTGCATGTGATGGAAGACATTTTCCAGCTAAATATTTCAAAACCCCATTTGTTCCAGGAAGACTAGAAAGCTCAAAGTAGTCTGATATATCCAGAAATAAGCGAGTTCCAATATCTCTTGTTGTATTCAACAAATTTTCAAATGCAGAACTTGTAATTGCCTCAAATTGAGCCATGCCAGTGATAACAACCTGAGGTTTCAGTTTTTTTATCAATTCAATCATCAGATCAGATTGGCGTGGTGCCTCAATTACTGTAATGGCCTTTTGATCATCTCCAGTTCCCTGAAAAATGTTTAATAAATAAGTATAGTCAAAAGGCCTGTATAAACTCTGTTAGCTTCCAGTAATACAAATAGCACTAGCATTGTCAAACAGTTAAAATGATAGTGAAGTGCAGTTAAAGTGATAGTGAAGCACTATCCACCCTGCTCTCTCTGCTGTAAAACTGATTCCACTGATCCATACTGTCACCTACCCAAAGTTTCCACTAAGCAGACAATTCCAAATTTAGTATTTAATCAATCAAATTGGGAAAAAAACAATTCTTTCAGAATTACATGCTGGTGATGTAATTTGTGAGTGTTGAATACTTCCGAAGATTCCCTTGATTGGAGAGATTGAAATTGATTTTTTCTTTTCCCGCCTTGAGTATATAAATACCTACATGTAAGCAGATTACATATACAGAAAGATTTTCTTCTTTCTCTTTTACATGGTATCAGAGCCAGGTTAATCCTTCTCTGACCTAGTTTTTCTTTTTCCTGCCGCCACTACCAGAAACCCTAATTCAACTGAGCCACCTGTTGTTGTGTCACTACCAGCCCTCTACTTTCGGCATCATCTAATCTATTGGATCTCACGCAGTAAGAGTAAGCAGCAGATTAGAACTTCTTGATCAACTAACTGGTTGCTTCTTGATCAACCGACAGCTTGGAACTTCTTGATCTCAGGTGTTGTTGGATCGTCGGATAGGGAATCAACCAGCACTATTCTAATCTATACTATTTAGGTTTCTATCTCTGAATTTCTCCTACAATGACGTCTTCTGATTTTAAACATAATTTGGCTCTATCACTGTCAAATTGAATGGATCAACTATCTCCTATAGTCGTGTTCATTTAAACTATTCTTGGGTTCTCACAAGAAGGATCATATTTTTCTGGCCCTCCTGACTCTAAAAATCCGAAATATTTAGATTGAATTTCGGACGACTATTCTATTATGGCTTGGCTTCTCAATAGTATGAAGGAGTTCATAAGCACTAATGTTATGTTCGTGGGAACTGCCAAAGAGATGTGGGTGGTTTTACGTGGCGTGTATTCGAATGACAAAATGTTTCTAGAGTCTTCGAATTATATGAAAAACTCTTCTCTCTTCGCCAAGATGGTTAATCTGATAGTAACTATTTTGCTACTCTTAAGGGGATTGCTGATGAAATTCTGCTATACAATTCTCTCTCTCGAGACACTCAGACTCGAAAGAATCAGTGGGAGGAATTTTTGATTGCAAAGTTCTTATCCGGTGTAGATTCTATTCCGCGTCTGGTTCAGGATAATACAAGCGATAACTTTCCCACGTTATCGAATGCACTGTCTTAGGTTCTTCGTGTGAACACTGGTCGTCCAATTTTCTTCATCTTCTGACACTTCGACTATGGCTACTCATGGTAGGGGGTTCTTTCGGGGTCGCGATCATGATCGTAGAGCCAAGGAAAGTTTGTTCGTGTGTTCATTGTAGCCGGTCCAACCATGCTTTCGAGAAGTGTGGGCGAAATTTGGTAAGTCTGACAATGTTAATAATGCATTTACCAACCATCACCACTAGCGATCACAATGATTGATCTCGATTTCTCCTAATTATGAGAAATTGAGAAATTACTTCGCTCTTCTGCTAGCATTCCCTTTGTCACTGCTGCCTCATCCTTTACCGGTGTGTTTGTCGTGTCTCATGATATGTCTTGAATGTTGGATTCCGGTGCTTTTGCTTATATTACTGGAAACAAGTCTGTTTTCTCTTCCACTTTTGTTTCTTCATCTTTATCTCTGTCCGTCTAGCCAATGGTACATATTCTTCGATTACGGGAATAGATGTTGTTAGGCCCAATGCAAATATCACTCTTGATAATATTCTCTTTGCACTTCAATTTCCTATTTACTGTCCATAAGCCAACCAATAAAAACTCACAATTGTTTTGTATCTTTTTATCCATCATATTATACTTTTTAGAATTTGCAAACGAAGAGGATGATTAGTGGAGGACATGAGCATGATAGCCTGAGCACTCTCAACAACTGTCTCTTTATTGGTGGTATTGTCGTCTAGGTCACCCATCTTCTTCCACTCTTAAAAGTTTAGTTCCTATTTAGTCTACTGATTTCTCACCAGTGCAAGTCTTGTGAGTTCGACAATCACCATCGTACTTCTTTTCCTTATAAAATTGATAAGTGTAGTTCTTTTGCATTTAAACTTGTTCATTATGAAGTTTGGGGACCTAGTAGAGTTGAGTCTAGAGGGGGTTTTCAGTATTTTATAATTTTTATTCATGATTATTCTCACATGAGATGATTATATTTAGTCAAAAATAAGAGTGAGGTTTATGAGGTGTTATTTATAATGAAATAAAAACCAATATTATGTTGTTTTGAGCATTTTTTGTACCAATAATGCATTTAAGTTCACTCAGAAGACGGTGTCTACATTCTGTGATTCTCACGGCATAATTTATCAAATCGCTTGCTCATACTCTTCCCAACAAAATGTCATTGCTGAACATAAACATCGTCATATTTTAGATGTAGCTCGTACTCTTCTTTGTCACATGCATATTCGAAAGTTTTTGTAGGGTGATGCTGTTCTCACAGCCTGCTTTCCCATAAATAGGATGTTGTCTACTGTGTTACATAGGGATATCCCCTTCTCTTGTCTTTATCTTGACAAATCTCTTTTCTCGGCGCCTCTTCACATATTTGATTATGTTTGCATTGTTCATAATTTTATTCCTAGCTTGGATAAATTGTCTCGTCACTCTATTAAGACATTCTCTCACACAAAAGGATATAGTTCTCTTGACCCACTCACAAAACACAATTATGCATGTGTTGATGTTACGTTTTTTTGAGTCCAAAACATACTTTTCTCCCCGTCTCGATCAGACATATGATACATTAGCATCTCCTCCATTACCTATCCCACCATTCATGTCTCCCACTACAGATGCTCTGTCTACTAGACCATTACTGGTGTACACATGGTGTACTCGGCCAAAACTAGATTCATGTTCGTCACCTCCTCTTCTTGCAACTCCTAATGCTCCTTGCCCCTTCGATATTGATCTACTTATTGCTCTTCGTAAAGGAATTCAGTCTTGTACTACCCATCCTTTGTATAATCATATCTCATTTGATTACCTTAGTCCTGCGTTCCGCACTTTTGTTGTTTTTCTATCATCTACAGAAGTTCAAACTTCCTACTTTGAGGATTATCAACACTCGGTTTGGCGAACTGCAATGATGGAGGAAATGTTTGCCCTTATCTCTTGTGGTACGTGGGAGCCGGTGGCTGCCTACCTTCTGTTGATATTGTTGTCTGTCGTTGGGTGTTTACCTTGAAATTTAAAGCTGACGGCACTATTGATGGATACAAAGTTCGTCGGGTGGCCAAAGAATTTATACAAGCTTATGGTGTTGACTACTTTGAGACATTCTCTCCTATTGTCCGCCTGAACTTTTTTAGAATTATGTTCTCATTGGCTATCAATCAATCTTGGCCAATGTATCATCTAGATATAAAGATTGCCTTCCTTTATGGCGATTTGCACGAGACCATTTTTATAGAGCAACCTCTAGGTATGTTGCTCAATGCTCACGGGGAGAATGGTCTGCAGATAGAAAAGGGCTATTTATGATCTTAAACAATGCCCCAGAGCCGGTTTGACAAATTCACGTTGTTGGCTTCAAACAGTGCAAATCTTATCATTATGTGTTTGTACGATAGAACGCATATGAGATTATTATTCTTATTATTTATGTTGATGACATCTAATATCCGAGAATGATATATGTGGGATAGACGAAACTAAGAAATATTTACCGCAACACTTTGTGACAAGGGATATGAGACGTTCTATGCATTTCTTAGGAATTATAATCGCTCACAGTAAATCTGGAGTTTCATTATCGCTCACAGTAAATCTGGAGTTTCATTATGCCAACGGAAGTATGCTACAAATTTACTGAAAAAAACTGGATTGATTGGAACCGGTTGATACACTTATGGATATCAATTCAAGTGTTTAGGATGATACTGGAGAGTTCTTTGAGGATAAGGTAAAATATAGACAACCTATTGGGAAACTCATCTACTTAACAATAACAAGACCTGACATCTCTTTTGCAGTCTGAATAGTTAGTCGTTTTATGGATAAATCCAAGCAAGTTCACTGGGATGTTGCTATCAAGATTCTTATGTACATTAAGAAATCTCTGGAAAAAGATTTATCATTTAAGAGAAATGGACACATAAAGATCGAAACTTATTCTGATCCCGACTAAGCTGAATCTAAGACTAATAGATGGTCTACTTCTGGGTATTGCATTTATGTAGGGGGAAATATAGTAACATGGCGAAGTAAGAAACAAACTGTTGTTGCTAGGTTGGCTGTCAAAGTTGTACGAAGCCATGACTCACATCGTAACCAGATGTTGTGGCTAAAGAATTTGCTTGAAGAATTAGAGTTCACCTATAATCTACCAATGTAATGTGATAACCAAGCAGCTATTCACATTACACGTAACCCGATTATTCACGAGTGCGTAATGAGCCAGAAAATTACTACTCCAGTCACATCAATCATCCAACCAAATAGCTAATGTCTTCACTAAAGAAATAGAAGGAAAACGATTGGCAAAACTGTGTCAAACTGGATATGATTGACATACATGCTCCAGCTTGAGGGGGAGTGTTGAATACTTCTGAAGATTCCCTCGATTGTAGGGATTGAGATTGATTTTTTCTTTTCCCTCCTTATGTATATAAATACCTACATGTAAGTAGATTAACATATACAGGAAGATTTTCTTCTTTCTTTTACAGTGAGAACAGAGAAAAATCACTAGTGTGGCATAATCCACCAACAAGAATTTTGTATGCACATGCAGATGATAGTAACGATTGGATAGGGTTATATAATAAACTACAATTTCTAGTTCACAAATACATAGGCAAGAGGGATTCTTATCGCGCTAGCTAGGGATACATAAAAATAGGTATGAATATCAAGAGGAAATGGTCAAACTAAGGAAGATACAATTTTGTTTGTCTTATAGAAAATGTCTTTTTATTTGTAATTGGTCTTATTTGACTTGATCCACTAATAGATCCAATACCCACTTCATAAGTATTGTTCATGTTACTTGGATTAGGATATGAGTACTTGATACATGTATGAATCTAGATGTTTATATGCTCAATGGAGTCAAAAGTGTGGCTTGGGTGAGAGTATCAAGAATTCAAGAGTATCAGACAGTCAACATATGTTTGATAGAAGGTTCTGCATATTAGAGAGTATTTCATAACCATACACTCTTTTATCCAGGAGTTGTCCAATTTTGGTTCAATTCCATGAGGCTTTTTGGATTAGTGTATCTAGCAAAAATGTATCTTTTAAGTTTTCAAAGATTTTAAGCAGTTCAAGCTTTTATCTGTAACAGTCTCTGCCTTTTTTGATAATTAATAACCAGTAACCTAGAGATGACTTTCAGTAACTACGAAGTAAGACTGACTTCTTTGGTACGAATAAGATGACTTATCTGCATATTGTGGGACAGTTTAGACTCTGACGCCATACATGCAGAGTGTAGGCTTGTAGTGTGAATGTAATTTCTGTACAATTGTCATTTAAAAATACAACCAATAACCTAGATCTTGGTTCTATTGGTTTAAGTTTTTTGATCTAGTAACTACACATCTTCTAAGCTCTTTAACTTTTTCAATGAAATTCAGATTAGTTATAGCTTATTTTCTTGTACTTTGTGTATGCCTAACACCTAGAACTATATAATGGTGGGAGCCGCATGAAATGAACTATTATCCTCCAGAAGCAGCCACTTGTTGCCAAAATATACTTCATTAAACCTCCGAGGTTAGTTATGAATGACTCTTCATTAATCTCCATCAGCCGCTTCAATTATTTTGGACCCCCATATGATCAATTCTGGTCATGTTTTATTATATCCATAGAATTGAGCTGACAGTACACTAATGTTCAAACCTGTAGAATAGTAAATGTAGTTTGTGTTGGAGCAATCTAGGTGTCTTAGATTTTGATTTTTGGACAAAAGTTTAAGTTAGGTTTATTGTTGTATTTGATATGCATTGTGAGTGTGCAGGATACAGGTACAACAAGGAAAGTCCAAGTGGGATCTTGGCAAAAGAAGATCCGACAACAAGGACCGAGGCCCAAAAAAGTTCCAGAAGACAAGTCGTGAAGGATGGAGAGGCATCCGAGGGACGCAAGGCTGATCGAGGAGGCTAGAAGACTAAGTCTAGGTTGGTCGGGCGAGGACGAGTGCAGCGTGATTGTACTCGGGGCTGAAACCCTAGGTTTAGGGTTTGGGCAGTTGACTGCCGCTATGAGCAGTCGACTGGTAAAGGTCACAGAAGGATCAGTCGATTGATCTTCTGTGTAGTCGACTGGTGTCAACTGGAATTCGAACGTTGGGCTGTAACGTTTGAATTCGGGTGGAGCAGCCGACTGGTAGGCACCAGTCGACTGATAACGACTAGCTCAGCAACTGAGTTATATTTAAGAGAACTCGGGATGACTGGATAGGGTTAGTCTTCCTTGAGCTCTAGTGTTTTTTGATGAGTTTGAAAGGCTGATTTTTCAGACAAGGACAAGAGGAACTGAAACTGTCTCTTTTGGTTTTGAGATGGGCTGTGGAATTATGGTTGGTGAATATTGAGCTATGAGGAGGGATGATTGGAAGAGAAAGTATGGAAGTGGATGATATGGAAGGGAGGTCTGGTGGCAAAAATTGGACTCGGAGGAATGGAAGTGGCTGCTGCTTTGTTTGAATGTGTATGGGCTTCTGTAGGACCGGGCCATTTCTGTTCCTTAATACTCAAGGCTTTCATGAATTATGGCTGGGTGATTATTTAATCGAATGTGAAGGCTGGAGTATGGAAGTCCTCTGACGTGGATGAAGATTTGGTGGCATTTAATGAGATAGTGTGGAACATTGGGTGCATGGATACTTTTTTGTTGCTGATGACTGGAAAGCTTGGGATGTATAGCTTGGACGCGGTGGCTGATTGGAAGGGGAAAATAAAGTCTTCTGGAGTGCAAAATGGAATGTCAATAAGCTGCTCAACATGGTGAAGGGTGATGGTCTAATAAATAATTCGGTTTTGATAAGAAGGTGACTAGTAACTGTACAAATTTATTTTCATACAGTCGGTTTATTTTGAATTGCTATACTTGTAAATCAGTCTGGTCCTTGTAACTCTATATTAGAAGGTTAGGTTTAGTCCCCCTTCTAATATGAATTTTATTTCAGTAATAAGATGCTCCTTTAATTCAAAAAAAAAAAAAAGCTACATGAGTTAACCAGAGGTTTTCCGGGGATTTATCCACCAACGGATCGGGATTGTCCACCTTACGGACTGTCATGGAGTAGGAGCGTTATTTTCGAACCACGTTAAAGGTTTTGTGTTAGCGGTTTGTTTTCTCTGTTAGTTTAATTTGTTTTTGTATTCCGCTATACACTAACAAAATGTAGGAGAAAACCGCAATTGAGGGTGATCGGTTATTCATCCCCCTCTAGCCGGGTCATCGATTCTCAACAATATGCACAATCATTTCTCACCATATATACCTGAATCTTGTGGTTTGTTAAAATTTTTGACACCAAAAATAACAGAAGACAGACTATCCTAATTACAACACCAATGTGGCTTTCATGCATAAAACCTAACTCAATCATGCTGACTTTAGCCTAAACAGATTTATTTTCACTTGCTTTAAACAAATAAGAATTACAGTAATTCATGCGTGAAATGACAAATCTATTTTCTCCACAATCCCTTAGAGCATTGTGTCTAAAGTATTTTCTTCTTATAAATATTTGTTTTGATAGGGTACAAAGACTCAAACATGTTGCCAAATATTTAGTAAATGGTTTGACATTCCATAAATGTGAAAAACGCATAATTCATGTTAGTTTAAATGATATTCTGGAGTATGGAACAAATGATACATTTGATCACAAACTTAAAATACTACTGATCCTAAACAAGAAATTATGATACGTGGAATTTTAACTCTAAGGTTGAAAAAAATGCATTCTTAATGTTCAGATTTTTTTAATGCATTTTAGCATATTTGAGGCTACAAGAGAAGTTGTACAAGCACAAGCGAGGCAAGAGCTAAAGTTGATGCAAGATCAAACCTCAATTTTTAAAGATGTCAGCCATTGCTTGGGCAAGTTCCTGGTCAAATGTTCATCAACAATAGCAAGTTGTGGAGAGAATAGCCGAAGAGCATTCTCAATTGCCACAGATCTTGAGGGGAAAACTGTAACATTCTTGTAAACAAAAAGAACATATGAAATTAGTATGACACACTACATGCATTTTGGAGAAAAACAAAGAACAGAAAGCAAAGGCATAAAAAGTCAACAACAGAAAAAGGGAACTCAAGTACAGAACAATTGGAATCGCATACAACATTAATATCTAAATGATAAATTTGTACCTAGCATTCAAGTCTCTAAGAATAATGTCACATCAAAAAACTTGAGTTCAACAAGTTAGATCTCCCTGCATCACGGAGCTAAGAGAGAATACAATTAAAGCATTAGGGAAATTGGAAACTTTTCCTTGCATCTTATAACTTTTATCTTGCTTGCATTCTGGTATATCAACAACTATTATGAACAACATCCATGGAAAATGCTTCTCACAACAATGGACTGTTGCAGAGAGACCCACTTTCTCCCTTAATATTGATTTTGGAAATTAATATATTCATTTGGCAAAAGGTCATATGCCGACCCCGGATGCCCCACAGCCATTTGTAGAGAGGTAAATAAGGAAATTGAGCAGGCCACCACATGGGAGGGTATTTCTCTCGATTTCACCGGATATCAAACAAGGAATCAACCCTTGTTTGATTTGGCAACACTATCATGTGGTGACCAACTCAGCCAGAAATTAATGTATTCATGATGGCTTTGCAAAAGACAAATGAAAATGATTTAATCATAGATATTTCAATAGGCCATCTGGCAAAGGTAGTTGGCAGGACTGAATTTGCAAATGATGTTGGCAATCAATGAATTCATGATAGCTATGGAGGCAAATGGAAGTGGTTTAATCATAGCTATTTCAATAGGTCATCTGGCAAAGGTAGTTAGTAGGACTGAATTTACAAATGATTTCATGTGTTCTTCCTGGCAGTGATGGATTGCATGGTTTTAAAAAGCCTTCGCCAGGTCCACACATGTGACCATCTAGGTAGATTCTGAAGGGGACTACTGCATGTAGCATATGATACCTAGATGAGCAATTGAGCAAAAAAATCCTATTTGATTCGTTTGAACCAATTTAGATTGTATCAAATTGACTTGAGATCCTAAGTTATTCTATTTATTTAGTTTGTAGCTTAAAAAGTTTAAATTTTATGTGTGTGTGTGTGTGTGTGTGTGTGAAGGGGACTACTGCATGTAGCATATGATACCTAGATGAGCAATTGAGCAAAAAAATCCTATTTGATTCGTTTGAACCAATTTAGATTGTATCAAATTGACTTGAGATCCTAAGTTATTTTATTTATTTAGTTTGTAGCTTAAAAAGTTTAAATTTTATGTGTGTGTGTGTGTGTGTGTGTGTTCTACATTGTTGTATTTTAAGGGGTTTGGATTGTATGATTGACTTGTAAAATTTTCTATGAAAATATGAATTTCATGTGCCAATCATACACTTTATCGTATATATGTTAGTCATTTGCATGTGTTTGTGCAGTGAGTCTGCATATGCATTATGAAGGCTTGGATAAAAGACACCATAAAAGAAGCTATAAATACACTGCCTTGGATGAAACACGGTCAAATTGCCAACTAGCCTCCTAAAGGCCTAGCCACAAGTGGGATGGACCAGGGGCTTTATACAAGCATTCCCATAATTGGTAAGGCACTATACTGGCCACTAATCTCTTTCCCACTGGCCTTCCTTATAGAGTTGAAATGGAGATAATGAAGTTTTTGGAAGAGACTTGGGCTAACTCATCCTACTTAGCTTTCATCTTTCCAGAATTCATCCAGTTAGCCACTATTTTCCATTTGCAAGGACATCAGAAAAAAGGATGCAACTGCAAACAGGAATGTCGTCTTTATAGTATCAATATCATCATTCAGTCTGCAATTTCTAGTTACATTAATTGACGATGAAACTCACAAACAATAAGGATGAGATTATATGGTGTTTCTCTAAATCAAGTACCTATACTGCTATGACTGCTAACAATACTATAGGGGTACTAAATGTATTGACCAATACCACCAAGGAAATGTAAACTATCAATGAAATCCTTTTATTTTCTGGTTGGCTTCTCTCTCTTAACATGAAATCCAACTTATTGAGGAAGGATTCCAATTCAAGATAAAGGTGACCATCACGGAGAAGAAGAGAAGAAAATTGATCACATGATCCTCAATTGTAACTTGGCAATGCCAGTCTGGTAAAACTGGATTCTCGACTGAAAGCTACTCAGGAAAAGGTACACCTACCATATTTAACAAATTGGAAAGAGGCAATGCTTGGGACGTGTCAAGAATAAAATTGCTTTGTTGGGTGATGATCTTGAAATGCGTTTGTGGTGAAGCCATAATCAATGAATGAAAGCACTAACATAGCATATGAAGACTTAATACTCATCCACGATGTTTTATGTTGTTCAAGACATCAAACTTTTCCCACAAAATTTGTGAGAAATGACATGTATAACTCCCTAAGAATGTTTTTTTTCTCTGTTTCAAATGGGTCGCAATCATTGTGGCCATATTTCGAGTCCTGTCAAAATTCGTGAGAAGATATTGGGCCTTGAATACTTGTCCTTGACAAAAGGTTTCACAATTCATAACATAAAAAATTTGAGAAAGACGTGTAGATCAATTATTAAAGTCGTAGAGCAAACTACATTTCCTCTATAATTCAAAAAAGAAGGGGAAATCAATATACTGTTGTCGAATAGTGGAATAAGATTGATATAGTTGATCCTGAGTATTTGAGACTCATGGCTCTTGTTGCAGTCATATTCTATGGTATGATTCCACGTACCCAAGTGTAGCATTCCATTCATATTGTTAAATTGCAAAATTACACATTAATACAAACATAATAAGAACAATCTGCAGTGAAACTTGGGTAGAAAATTAGTTCTTACATCCGCAGTTATTGGAATACGATGGTAGACCTTCATGAATCCAGCTATAAGGCTCCTAAAATCTGTACTTCCAGCTGGAGGTTGATATGGTAGAAAAGTATTTTCTTTTAGTACACTAGCAAGATAAGCTAGAAATGGTATCTTTTCGTCAGCAACAGAATCATTGTCAAATGACAAATCCAAGGAGCTGCTGAGTTCCTGGAATCCATTTTTTATAAAATCGAATATGATTTTCACCTGCCAACAGACTTCAGATTGCAGTTACATGTGCAGTACAAATTTCTCTCATAAAATAAGAACAAAATTGTGCACCTGATTTGGTTGACGAAGATTACAACTATAGACTGACAAAGCATGTGAAATGCGACCACCAGACTTTGCATACGCAAAGGCTGTGCGTGCACAAATTGGCTGATCACCAACAAGGCCCATAAAAAACTCAAAACGATGATGGCTGTTCTTCTCAATTTCAACTAAAGCTGAAATATCTGTATCAGCAGCCTAGGAAGAAGTTGAGTTTTCAGAAAGAATACTTACTACCAAAAGTAAACCATGGAAAGTGGATATAAACTGTAGAAAGCATATGTCTCAAAGGATACCTCTAGGTGTCTATATTTCATAACTACAATCAACAAGGCACTTAGCATGATAAGAACTTTCAATTGATTATACCTGCATAATTTTTGTCTGCCAGAGCTTTGTTATGGAGAAACCACGACGTTCAAACAAGCGTTTACAAACAACTTGCCCTGGACGGCCTCCGATATTGAATATCATGATGCCATTTGGTTTTATGACCTCGATTCCTTCCTCAACAGCTCGCGCAATTAAACCCAGGCCAAACTGGTCTTCAAGGACTCCCTAATGAATTATGTTGTGTAAGAGTTAATAGGCAAGGAAAATAAATACAAAAAAAAAAGTTCAACCAGCACAAGAACTTAAAGCAAGAAGAAACGAAATCTATTTTGGAGTTATAATGCTTTTATGCATGCTGTATGCAGTTAAAAATGCTGAATTAAACATCCTGCATATAATGCATAATTATACAGACAACCTCCATCTCTTTTCTAGACTCTCAAAATACATTGGAGTGGATGCTACATATCAATAGTTCCAGAACTTTCTGAAGATAACATCTTACTGATATAACTAGTGCTAAGAAGTCAAGGATTCAAGAAGACTGATGTCTTACCATTTATGGAAATTTTCTATCAGCTATATCATTCGTCATGAACCGAATAAATGAAATCTTGTGAGTAAATACATAAATGTATATCATGTTAACTTCACCAAATAATATGCATACTCAAATATGAATCATAGAAAGAAAAAAAAAACTGAGTTGTTTGACACACGGACACACCTATACCAATTTCTACGCAATTACTTGAGAGTTTTATTGTAAGGTTGTAAAATCAAAATATCTGCAATAAGAAGGAACTTCTTGGTATTGAATACGTACAAGATGAGAGGACTTAAGGAAAAATTTCTCAATATTAGAAGAAGTAAAGGAAGATATGTACTCATTTTATGTCCAATCTTATTTACACATCTGAGAACATTAAGTGCAACATCTGTTTACGACATATGAAGCATATTTAAGACAAGAACAACAACAACAACCAAGCCTTTGTCCCACTGAGTAAAGGCTACAATAGGCATAATCCTTATGTAAGCTACAATAGGCAAATTGGTTCAAAATTCAACCGACTTAATATAATCCATTATCAGAGACCCATTCTCCTAATTAACACCAAGTATACAAACACATAGCTTGTGTAAACAACGAATATCCACAACATAGATTATTGAAATGCTCCAATCATATATAATTTTTCTTCCTGTCTTAATATTAGTTCCCAATCATGCCCCCAACTTCCATTAGTGTACTTCTAATAATAAAATCTTTTTCCTTTCAGCGAATGACTTAAGACTGTTAGAGCAATACAGAAAAAACAGGATTTCTTACACAAGATAGTCCCTCTACCTATGTTTATTAATCAATATAAAATTATACTCAAAACCTTGTAATAAAGGTGACTAGTGTTTACAATCATATGCCTAGCACTCTTCCTCAAGTTGTCTCAAAGATATCATCAAAATCCATTTCATTATGGATATACTTGATCCTAGTATCTCAAGAACATAGTTAGCAAAGTCATTAGAGCTAACAAAAAGTGCGATAATTTCATTAGATTACACCTTCTCTCCAATGAATTTGCAATTAATATCTATCTACTTTGACATCTCATGAAACATTCAAATAGAGGTTGTCTGCGTGATAGCTTGAGAGTTCACCAAATATAAGGATGCTGAATAGAAATAAGCTAGTTTTCCCAAAAAAGAAAAGTGTTGTCCAAGTCTGGTGACTCGCTGAAGAAGAATGGAGTACTACAGCAGGAAAAGGCAATAGATTCAATCAAGAGTAAGCCCACAAGATTCAACATCAAGGAGGAACTTTACTAAATCTGGCAGTGATGAGGAATACAGCAAACATCATACTCATCAAGACAACACTCGCTAAATTTGGTAGCGAGGAGACTTGTGGAGAGGATCACATGGAAAGGGGAACATCTACAATCTCCAAGGGGGCACGATGTGGGTGTCATTAATAAGCATAACGTTCACAGAGGTCTATCCATGGACATCCTTACGAGGCATAATTTGGGCATCACGAGCAAGGATCACAGAGGTGTGCATGTAGGGGGTCTGAAGGATGTTAGAGGCGAGGTGTGCATGTAGGGGGTCTGAAGGTTGTTAGAGGCACGAAGGAAGAAAAAGCTCTTGAAAAGGCTCTAGCCAGGTGGTTTGCACAAATGAGAAACTATGTTGGCTCTAAATGCATGTTAGAATAATGAGGGAAATTAGGGTTTCTTACCATAATTGTTCCTTCTACCTATGATTACTATTTATTAATGTAAATTTACACTTCCAACCATATAATTAATGGTATTTACAATAAGACCTCTACAACAACAACAACAACAACCACCGAATTTTATCCTACTAGATGGGGTCGGCTATATTGATCCTTCTACATCATTGGGCTTTATCCCCTACTATATCATCATTTATATTTAAATATATTTTATCTTGTTTAATTGTTGTTAACCAAGTCTTTTTTGGTATTCCTCTTCCTCATTTTGTATGCACATTTGCTATAATACCTCTAGTATTTATAATTAGGACAATAACATAGGCAAAGAGTAGTCAAAACTTTTATCTAACATGAAATCGTTTATATCATCAAATAGAATTACATAAAGTTCCCTTTCAATATTGAATAACAAAAGCATGGTCACATTTATGCCTCTTAAATCTTTAGTGAATGAGATCTTGGAAAGGGTTAATGACAATTCCATTTTCATCACTTTAAGGTTAAAATGAATATCACATTAAAAAAACTAGTGAGCCTGCAAAGAAGCCTAGCAATGCCATCTAGTTACTAAATGAAAGGGGAAAAAATGATGGATTCTGACCTGTAGAGCACAGTAGTTACTTAATGAGAACAGGAATTCCTCGCTTGCATTTTCAGTGATCATCTTTGACATGGCCTCTGGATTTGGATTTAGAATCTGTTAAGAAATATATACAAGATTAAATATAATAAGAGCCTCAAAACATCTATATAGAATAAAAATAAAAAATAAAACAGATAAATGCAGTACGTAGTAGTTCCAGAGTGCATGCTAGAGTAATGTGATGTTACTATTTGGAGCGAAAATGTTGATGACAATTTTAAAGTTAGAATCACAAAGAATTATGCACTAATCTCAGAAATTTTTGTCTTGGGAGTTCTTGTTCAAACTAGTTTATAGTATCTTAAATGACCACATGAACATTAGTACAATTAACTATAAAAATATAAATGTAGACATAATTCATGTTCTGTGTAATAGTGTAGTTGTGCGGCATTACATCAGTTGCAACTAGAAACATTCAAAATATTTGTTTTATGTCATAGAAACTTTGCTCAGTACCTGAGGAATGCACCCAATAATACGCTCTAGTTGTAGCTTATTTTGCCTGCAGTAACCTAGAAGATCCGATTCATGAAATTCCACTCTGTCAAGTAGAGTCTTTCCTTCAGCATCATAGAGAGGAACTCCGTTGTCATCTAATGCATTTAAGAACAAATTTATCCACGATATTTTGACAGCTCTTGGATTGATATCAAGACCATAAACCTGTAGGGGGATATATTACTTATATAGGTGTTTTCATGAAGAAAATTAATCAGAATATATGGAAAAAGCGATAGTTGAAGCACACACAAGGAGAACGGTAAAAAAATGTCAAACTTCTCATTTACTAGCTATAACTTCTTATTGATGCACACTGAGGGAAAATTCATGTGCTTACAACTATTAATATCTAAGCAAGCTTTTTAGATTGGAAACATTTTCCATAGTAGCTTATTTCATATTTGTCTGCTAGCATTGCTTATAAGCATATGACATGAGAAAGAGTTCCCTCTTTATGCATACCAAAGGTCCACCATGGTTGCAACTAGCAAGGATAATAATATTCTAGATTAGATGTTTCCAACCTTGACAATAATCTAGATGCACAAAGAACACAAGTTTCAAGTTAAAACTAGAAGATCCCAAATTACATGATTGCAATTCAGTCCATGCAGGCTTCCCATTCTAACAAGGTATGCTTGATGTTAAACATTAAATTATATCAATGAATTTAGAAAACATCTAGGATAACAAGAGTGTGGAAGGAGCTTTAAATCTATCAAAAAGAAACAGAGCTGAATACTCAGTGATGTATGGGGAAAAAAGATCAAACCTTTAAAGGAGACCATCTCTGAGCAAGTGCAATGGATATCCATCCATTCCCACAACCAAGCTCAGTAACAGTCTTGTCCTTGAACATGGAATCAGGATGACGGTTTATGCCTTCATAGAATGTAAAAGACCAATCTTCTGGAACAAAAATGCTAGGGATCTCCACCATAGTCAATTTCTTTCTCTTCTGGTTGCCTGAAGGGTAGAAAATACAATAAATCCTGTGAGGAAGCTAGCTACGAGGGGAAAAACTCAAGTGTAAGTAGGCACAGAAGAGAGAGGTATTTGCAAAAACAGAAGATTGTGCACATATATTAGTCTATGTTTACTGATTTTTTTTTAATATAAAAACAGCATTAGACTATTTTTTATGAAAACAGAAGAGAGGTTTGTAAACATATATGAGCATATATTTATAATGCATAAGTGTACATAGATTGTGCAAATGATCGTAATATACTAGAAAAATATATGATTGCAAGTAGCAAACTGGAAGAATGAATATAGTTATAAAAAAGAAAGAAAGAAACAGAATAATAGGAAAGGTATAGCTCATTTGCACAAGAAGCAGTGACCCCTTTGTTACTTGACACCTCTGTTACCTTGCTTAACAAGGTATTTGACTTGATTTCATGTCAAGATTATGAAGCCTCCTAGTCTCTCGTTATTCCTTCCATGGTTTTATCTAGTGTGGAAAATCCAAGAGGAAATGATGGAAAGTCCTTCATAATAAATCAAAAATTGACAATCTGAATCTTTAGGCCGCCTTATCAGAAATATCTTACACCTTATTGGCTTTAAACAAAAAGATTAAGGATACTGAACAATACTTAGCTTTCCGCGAATTTCTCAAGAAAGGTAAACTTGAAGAAGAATGTTACTTCCTATGTGAGGCATTTGATCATCTAATGGGAGTATTATCAATTTGTTCTGTTCCATTCCTTTTCACACAAAACAAAGGTCAATTCAACTTTTGAATCAAAGAAAGTAGACAGTGACTGGAAACCTTGCAACCTTAAAGCTGTAAAATCTTTGGTACTCAAAACATTCATTTTTTTTGTGAACAACACTTGAACGAGTTAAAGACGGATTGTTGAGATAAAAGAAAATGAATATATCATGTTAGGCATCCATCGTGGTTGAAAAATCAATCTTTAAATGGAATTGTATGTGCAGTGCTCAATTTATGAATCAACCAAATAAAGAATGAATTAGAGATCAGTTCATTTAGATCAAAATGTAACATCTCAATACTTCCATATATAAATTTAGGATGACCATTGATATGAGCCTGACCAAGCCAGGAGTGCAAATAGATCAAGTGGAGGAATAAGTCCAGAGGAAGAATGAGACAATCAACAATGTGGATCAGAAGACCATGGCAACAAGAAGAGCAAGAAATTTGCAAATGAATTTGACAAGGTTGTGTTTGAATCTACAAAAATAGGAAAACATGTATTTCAAAGCACTGATTTAGAAACAACTTGATCTTCCTGTACCCCTTCTTCTGTGTCCCTTGTTTCTCTTTGTTGCTCACTGTCTCTACTGTGTTGTCATTCGTGTTGGGTCCCATTCTCATGTTGGATCACAAGTAAATATGCAAGAAATTTGACAACAATCAAAGATAAAAATCCCTAAAAGAGGAACACAAATTGGCACACCAAATAAGGACATCCGTGACAAAATATGGTCACCTATACCAAGAACCCAAAGGATCATCATTAATAAAGCACATACAAAAAGCTAAAACTAGTGATTGACACTAGTACCTGAATCTAGTGATGGAGGACAAGAACCATTTTGGAGGGCAACCAATGATATGAGCTTGGACCAAGCAATGAGGAAGAATAGACAAACCAAGAACCCAAAGGATCATCATTAATAAAGTACACACAAAAAGCTAAGACTAGTGACTGACACTAGTACCTGAATCTAGTGATGGAGGGCAAGCACCATTTTGGAGGGGAACCAATGATATGAGCTTGGCCAAGAAAGAAGGAAGAATAGGCAAACCAAAGGAATAAGTTTGGTAGAAGAATAAGACATAAAGAAAATGGTAAGACTAGATAACCACGACAACCAAAAGAGTAAAAATTTACAATCACATTTTATAGGATTATAATTGAATTTATAAAAGGATGAAAGCATGTCATGCGAAACATCATTGAGAAATAAATTTACCACCTTCTATCGTTTCTTCTTTGTCTATTATTTTTCTCTATGTTATCCATCATCTATACTATGTCATTATTGTTGTTGCTTCTCAGTTCTCTGGTTATGATCCCCTCTGTAGAGGCATCATCATCGTTACTTCCCTAGTCATGATCTCCTCTCTACAGAGATGGGCCCATAGAAATTGTCATTGTCCTTGCTCGCTGTCTACACATCTGTTGCTCCCTCAAGCGGCAATTTCTCTTCAAAGGGAACCTTGTTGTTCTTACCATTGAGTATGCACCCTAGAACTAAACTTCTACCCAAGATTCTCCTCGGAGTGCCTATCAAAAGCTATAGATGGAAATTGAGTCAAGGTACAGACTAGGCATGACCCAAACATAGATGGGTCTTGTGCATTTGGGTCATGCTTGAACAATAACTAGGTTTCTGTCAAGCGCTATCTTTGCAGGCACGGACCTAGCTAAGCCTGGCTTAGCATGGCAAACCACGCAGGACTTAGTACCCCCAACCCACTAATATTTTTCCTCACCTACCCTTATCAAATAGGTACCAAATGGCCAAATTGTCTTTATGACAGTCCAAAACAGTAAAATTAGGAAGTGCATTTTGGATTTTTGGCACTAAAACTATTAAAATTCCATAAAAACATATAAAAAGTTTTTAAATTTCTTGATTAATGTCTTGCACCTCATCTCTTATCTAGGGTTAATCTTCATATGAACCACTTTGATCTCCATAAGCTTCATTCTGAGCTGTGTCGACGGATAGAGTATTAGAGTTGTGCATAAACTATAAAGATCAAAGTAGAGTGGTTTGCCATAAATTGAAATTTCTCCCATTATTTTCCAAGCGACACTCAACTTTCATCTCTATATTTGTAGTCAATTCATTAAATGACGATTTCCTTTGTGAAATCAGCATTATTATGCATTTGTACCTCACCAACGAGGTTGGCCCATGGCTGAGCATGAATAATGGAGATCAAAGTGGAGTGTCTGCTCATACAGCAAAATTTGAAATTTCTACAACCCTATATTTTCCCCAATCTTAGTTTTTTGGTATTCTCCTATTAAATTTTAACAAAATTAATTTTACTTTAGACTTTTAAATATTTGAAGTTCAATTTTGCAGAAATGAGATTTATTTTGTTTTTAGGATTTTTCACATTTTCAGATTTTAAAATTTTAAACATTTTGATTTTAAAAACAAACAGAGCCTGTCTACCACAAGCTACGTCGAGGTCCCGGCCTGCCCCACATTTTCTGATGCGTCCCATTGACGCCTCTAGTGACGGGTACTGCAAGGGACTCCAAGCCCCACCACGTCTAGGGTGTGGTTCCACCAAATTGGCCGCATCAGCCATTCTCCTTTCTCTGTTTTTTTTCTAGGATGTGATCCCGTATCAGCCATTATCCTTTCTCTGTTTTTTTTTCCTCCCATCCCCTCGGCTAGATGGCTGGCTAGATGGCTTCCGAAAGAAGGAAAAGGTTTATTCACCACCCGCTATAGAGCTAGTTCAGAAGTTGTACTTCCTGTCGACTCCATCCTAATTCCTACACACACGACCATAAAATCCTGGCCCTCATGTTGATTCGAATTTCGAAGGAACGATCGAAATCATCGTAAAGACCATAAAGCACACAAATCGAAAACAAACAAAACAAAAAGATCTAGCTTGGTACGGCAAACAAAACAACAAAACAAAAGGATTTCTCTAGCACCAAGCTTCGATTGCAAATGAGGCAGACAGATCAGAAACCAAAGCTAAATTGAGTGCCGAATGCGCCACCTTGGAAATCATGGAGGAGGACGTCGTGGATGCGGAAGTGGTAGGTGCGGAAGCATTGTTCGCCAGCGTCCTCAGAGTCGAAGCGCTGCTGAAGTCGGGCGAAGAAGACGCGGGCGTCGGATCGCGTAGCGGGGTTCTCCAGCTTCTCCAAGAGCGACTTCAAGGCGGCGTAGGCGGCATCGCCCGACCTCTCGCATTCCTTCAGAAAACCCTCGATCTCCATCGCGATCGCCATTCGCCGAAGCGTGAGAGAGATACGAGAGAATAGAAGCGTGGAGTTGAGAACGAGAGAAGCGTCGGTCTGCTGGGTGTTTTACCAAGCCTGGCCGAAAAGAAGTTGTCAACGCCGACAATGTCGGGTGACGTCACCATGAACGCCAGCCTTACATGGCGCTGCGCCGTCGATGGAAGAACGGACGGCCAGGCGCACGCGTCTCCGCCAGGGTCTTCGACCGGGCACGATTTAAGTCGCGAGCTCCCTTTTATCACAGGCACCTTCTCGATCTGGTACGACAATACTTTAACATTTTTAATATATAATGTATTTTTTAAAACTTTGATTTGTTTAATATAAAAGATTAAATTTAAATTTATTTTTTAACTTAATAAATAAACAAGCTAAGCTTGACTTATTCATATTATTTTTTAAATATTTCTACGTTAAATATATAAAATGTGAACAGATGAATGACATTGACCATGTTTTGTTTTTATATAATATAAAAAGATAAGGAATTTGTACAGGGAAAGTTCTGTTAATGGAAAAATCAACATTGAATGCCACGCGCTGAATAGCACTGCCCATCCAAAAGAAGAAAAAACATGTGCTTCCGAATCGAGGGGATCTCCAAAGCTGATGGGACTCTATCCCAAAGGATTTCTATCTCGCCAATTGTATATCTATAGGAATCGTTCGATCATCAATTGAATATTATCAACTATTTTTGATCGTCGTCCCAAATTAAATGATATCTTGAAAAATAATAAATTGATTGGGATCGTCGCAATTGTGATCTCGTCGGATTCATCATGAAATCTGACGAGATCGAAATTGCGACTATTCTGACGGATTCATCGTACCGTCTAGGATTATAGTATAATTCGGGATGATAATCAAAAACTGCCAATGATACCCGATCGACGATCGGATAACTTATCGATCATCGCTAATGAATGTGGGATAGGATATAAAGATCCCTCTGAGACGTATTTGCTCCCTCTCCAACGGCAATTCTTCATATAGATTTTTTTAAAAGAATTATAATTTAATTCGAGATGATAATAAAATCATCAATGATATCTAATCGATGAGTAGATAATTCATCGATCATCATTAATAAATATGAGATAGGAAAAAAAAACCCCTCCCTCTGACATCGAGTATCTGCAACCACTCCAACGGCAGTTCTTCATACAAATTTTTTTTCAAAAATTGTGTAAAAAATCTGGCCACGGCCAAGTTTTTTTTTCTTGAAAACCATGATGCGCTGAGGTGGATTATTCGAACCCACGTTTTAACATGATGATGATAGGTCCCAATAAAAAAATATATAAATTTTTTTATATATAGAGCAGTTTTTATTGACCTTTGCAAATTTTTCATTTTTTTTTTTGACCGTTTGTTTGTCGACTGTAGGTTTTCGACCCGTTAATTTTTTTTTGTCATTTTTTCCCAATGGCAACGGTTAATTTGGATATCTATATATATCTATCTTCTCTTTAAAACTTTTCTCATTCATTTTACATCCAAATCATTCTATTATGATTTTTTTCTAATCTATTTTATCATTTTTCTCTTTAAAATGAATCCAAAGTATAGTAGATTTTTTAGAAATTTTTTCAATTCTTAAAATATTTCGCAAAGTTCACATAATTATCCGGTCAATATTCTTAAGTTTCCACTTATACGCACTACCCCATAAATTTTTCAAATGTTCCATGCATTCCATAACTTCTTCCAAATTTTCAAAGTTTTCAAAACTTACCGTCTCCTCCTAGTAATGTCCCTCAACCTCCATTTTATATATGAGTAATGATTGGGAAAGTGAAAATGGAAGAGTGAAAATCATAATGAATGACGTGGCACCTTGCATGCACGATCTCCGACGGATTCACCGTGCCCCCCAGAGTATAGTTTGATTCGGGACGGCGGCCGAAGGCCGCCGATGGTGTTCAAGCGATAATCAGACATGTGCATGTAAAGTGTCACATCATGCCACATCATTCACTATGATTTTCACTCTCCCTATCATTGCTCTTTATATATACTCTCCCAAATATTGGCAGTCCATAGCAAGTTAATTTGTAATGTCACCCCCTTCTTATATGAATTCTTCTCCACAAACATCAATTGTACTCTTGGACAAATCAAGGAGGGCTATCATAGATGTATCCGACATCGACAAACAATCAGTACCACCATCTGAGGTTCCAGAGTTGAGCAATGAAGCGAGTTTTGGTGTGAGTGACTCCAAACGAGCCAAGTGGTCAATGGACGAAGAGATACACCTTGTAAAGGCATGGATTAATATTAGCACCGATCCAATCATCGATTATGATTAAAAGGACCAAACTTTCTAGAAACGAATCGTAGATTTCTACAATAAGTATCGGCCTGCTAGATTTGTGGAGCGACCTACAGTGAAGGTAAAATCACATTTCTATAGACTTCATCCAATGGTGAATGAATTTACTGCCATATACAATAACTTTTATACATATTATGAAAGCGGGTGGAGCAATGAGAATAAGCTCATGAGAGCACATAAAATGTGGCAGAAAAATCATTGCAACAAGTTTTTCAACTATGAACATGTTTGGCAAGTTCTCAGAGATTATGAGAAATATACTCCACAAAAGGTTGGTCATCGTGTTAACAAATAATCCAAGACCTCAGAATCAAAGGGGCACACATCCTTATCCAATCTGGATACTCCTATCGACTTAGATGATTGTGAAGATCATACTCGTCCAATGGGGCAAAAGGTAGTGAAAAGGAAGGACAAATCCAAAACTAGAGACATTGATGATATGAAATTCAATAATAGGTGGCAAAAAATGTAAGAATTATAAAGAGAGCGGATTAAACTGCAAAAGTATGAAATGACAATGAAAGAGTATGAAATTTTTATGAAGGATACTAATGGGATGACAGCTTAAGTTACATTCTAAATTTTATGAAAATATTTAAAAGAGATATAGTATGTAGGAGATGTTTTTAAGATTATCTTTATAAAATTTGTTATTTTTTGTATGTCAATCTATATAATACATTTTTATCTATATTAATGTTATTTATATTGAAATGAGTTTTCTAAAATGAGGAGAAATAATTTGGATACGAGCAATAGAAAAATAAATAAATATTGGATGAGTTTAGGATATTTATCATCAAATAAAGAGTCGGTTTAAAAATAGCTGTTACATATTAGCCGTTATAAAATTGACCATTACAAAAGTAGTCATAATAAAAATAGCTGGTTTAAAAATAGTCGTTACAAATTGGTCGTTATAAAAATGGTCATTATAAACTAACCGTTATAAAACTAGTCGTTACAAAACTAGTCGTTACAAATGTTTCTATATATTTATGTATAGAAACTATAATCTTTCATTTTGCTAACATTGTTTTCCCACACCACATTGATAATATTCTTTTATTTTAAATGTCTTACGATCCCAATCGTTCTAGGCATTCTATTCTCCACGATCAATAGAGAAATTTTTTGACAGATTCACTGAAGACATGAATCAAATGACACTTATGCTACTTGAGCATGAAGAAATAAAAATTCTAGCAGCTCAAAGTTCTTTCGGGGGAACTCATAGAATGTATTTAAATTGAAATCGTGAAGTTGGACATGATCGCCTATTTAATGATTATTTCTCTTATCAGCCGGTATATCCTGATGAAGTATTCCAACGATAATTTTGGATGCGTATAGGGTTATTCCTTAGCATAGTCTGTTAGTACCAGTAGAGCTAGAGGGGGATGGCTCTCTTAAGTTGGTTTTTCTTCTTCGCAGCAGAAACTAGAAGCCAACTACCTCCAAATACAATATTAATCCTTTGATTTACTTGGTCTCCACCTCCTTGAGGTGACAAATCCAAGGGTCCACACCAGTGATCACAGATTCCACTATGAAACCTCCTTCTCGGAACAACATCGAAGGTGGAGAAACTCTTTTACAGCAATCTTGAAAGCTTTCATGTAAAGAACAACAACAAGGAGAAGAAGAAGAGAAATATTACAATTTAGACTTGGTTCCCCTTCCCTTGGTTGCTTAAAGATAGTGTTGAAAGCTTGAGCATAGAACTTGAGCACACAGCTGATCAGAATCGCAATGTAACAGTGTGTCTTCTTTTTGCTTCGCCGCCTGCTTTTAAACGTCTTCTCTGCATCTTTGTGGCATCTCTAATCGATTGGTGAAAACTCTAATCGATTACCATTTAGCCGTTAAACAGTACGGATCTCAGATAAACGACTGTGATTACGTTATTTTGAACTTTAATTGATTGGGAGCATGCACTGATAGGGGTGAGCAAAAATTCGGAAAAACGGAATTAACCGAACCAAACCGACCGAATTTTGAAATTCGGTTCGGTTAATTCGGTTTTCGGTTTTTTTCTCAAAATTCGGTTCGGTTTTTGGTTAATTCGGTTCGGTTTTCGGTTTTGAATTTTGTAATTCAATTAAACCAAATAAACCGAATAAGAATATTAATTTAATTATTTTTATTTAAAAATATAATTAAATAAAATAAAATCATTTTTTTATTAAAATCGAATAAAATTTTAAAATTTCGGTTAAATCGGTTAATTCGGTTAAAAACCGAATTAACCGATATTTTATCGGTTCGATTTTCTCAGTTTTTATCAAGAAATTCGGTCGGTTCGGTTATTTTAGAAAATATCGGTTTATTCGATTTTCGGTCTATTCGGTTCAGTTTTAACCGAATACACACCCCTATGCACTGATCGATTCGTCTCTTTAATCGATTCAACAATCGATTCAGGACAATTCTGTTCAAGTGAGGAATGTGTCCCAATCGATTAATCAATCGATTAAGCAGTGCCCTAATCGATTAACTAATCGAGCAGAATTCCTGAGCTGGAATTCTCGAGCAGAATCTCCGACCAGGTCTCCCGACCAGTATTTCCCGACCAGTATCTCCCGAGCTCCCGAGTAGTAGTCGGACGTCTCTCGACCAAGAAGTTGTTGAGGCCTGCGCAGCGCACTTTCCTTAAAACATATTTGTCCTCCTTCGACAGTGCTTTGAGGCTCTGATGACGTCTGTCTCTCAGGATACAACAGCGAAACCACGGGCACAACGGAGCACTCGTTGCTCGTGACGAACTGAGAAAGTACCCGAACGCTATCAAGGGAGGTCGATCGGGAAGGAGGTGGAAGGAGTCTCTTTATTCTCCACCTCTCTTTCTATTCACTAGAAACTCCCAATGTGGGACTAAAGTCCCACTCACCAAGGAGCTTTTTTCTTCCACATCTCCCTTTCCATTCACATGATATCCAACAATAATAATAACAAATAAAGATATGATAAATTATAGGGAAGTGATATATTAGATAATGAAAAATGGATATCTAAATTTAAATAAAATAATTTTTTTATTCTAAATTTTAAATTTTAGATAAGAAATATGATATGGATGCTTAACTTTTTTTTTTGAATGCAAAGGTCATCCCTTTTCACTATTCAATCCTTTATATTTACCCTTCTATCCTTCAATATTATTATTTTTTATTACTTTTCATCTAAATTTTAAATCAATTGAGTGTATTATAGCAACTATAATATAATATTTGTAGCTAGCAACTATTATACAATATTAGTATTAGCTACTATTTTATAATTATTATAATATAAATATTAGATAAATTAATCGAATTTTCATTATAGCATCTACGCCAACATGAATATTAGATGAACATGATTGAATCCATGCGATGATAACTATAAAATTGTAAGTTTTGTAACTGTTATAACATAAATATTTTTAAACATATTAATATGTGTTGTATTAATTAGAAAAAATTTGATTTTTTTAGGGTCATAAATGCTACTTAATAGAACTTTTTTATTTTTAATTTGATTTTTCTTATAAATTGACAATTTAGAAACCAGATATACATTAAAAATTATAATTTATCTATCCGTTCTAGGAAACCTATGATCTCCTAAAAATCTTTTGAGAAAAATTCATGTCAATTACTTCTCCGGTGAAACATATTTTATAATTAGAATTAGTGGAAATAAAGAGAAAATTCAAATAAAATTTCAATTTAGCCGCATGTCTTAAATATAGCAAGTGTTGACGGGGCATGATAATTTTATTTATTTATCTATCATTAGAAAAGAAGATGCTTGATTTTTTTAATTAATTGATATTTAATATTCAATTTAAATCAATTAATTTTATAACAATCAATTTAAAATTTTTAATCGACTATAAAAATAAATCAAAAAATACTCGTTATTAACCCAACATTTTTGACCAACCGTACATTAAAAAAAATCATCCACTTGAACATATTAAAATTAAAACAACACCATAAGACTAAGACTGCATCATTACTAGGACTTGATCCTTATTTATTTATCTTTAGAAAAGAGGATGCTTTTATTTTATTTATATATCAACTTATATTTGTATACTCATTTAAATATCACACCCTCACCTAACGACTTAAAATAATTGCATCGACAGTGCATGTTGGCGAGTTGCCTAATTTGATCATTACCGTCACTTTCAATAACTATTGCTCACATGGTTCTTCTGTTCTCATTTTTTTTATATATTTAGCTAACAAGTTTCTTTTAGGATGTGCGATGCAGCCCGGGTATACCCGGTCGGGTCATCGCCAACATCTTGGTCCCATATGTTAATGGATGCCCTCTAAATCACTGGGTCCCACTAAGCCCCAACCTCTTTTACCCGCACGCCCACAAGAATGCCCAGATTATAATGAATCTCCGTTGAGTGGGCTCTCTTCGGCCTAACTTCTGACATTCTCTGATGCAAGATCGCCCAGTAGGGTCATCACCCAGATTTCGATCTCATACGTCGGCCGGCTGCCGACGTCCTTCAAATCACCGAGCCCCACCAAGCCTTAGCCTCTTATACTCGCACGGCCACAACAGTAGGGCTGCAAACGAGTCGAGCTGAGCCGAGCCAAAGGTCGGCTCGAGCTCGAGCTCGAGAAAACCAAAGGAGCTCGGCTCGAGCTCGATCGAGCTAGTAAAATCGAGCTCGAGCTCGGCTCGAGTCGAGCTCGAGCCGAGCTCGAGCCAAATTCGAGCGGAAAAATCTAATAAAAATGGGGTAAGGTCATGATTCGAACTTGCAACCTCTGCTACATGAGAACCTCCACCGAAACCTTCTAACCACAAATACCTCATCAAGTTCTTATTTATTTATGGAAAACAATGTTATTTTAAATATCACACATTCACATTCATAGCTGTAAAAAAATATCACACATTCACATTCATAGATGTAAAAAAAATCACAGATTCATCAATGAAATATCACAAATTCACAGGCTTGTAGTGTTACCAAGCAGTTCTTTGTTACATGCATGAGGCAGTTTGTTGGCGATACCATCAACTGATCAACATGGCTTCCGATGAAAAGAAAAATATATGAACACTGGATATGCATTGTAGAGAATAAAGAACACAAATCTGGATTTTATACTTGCAAATTACAATAGCATTATCCCTCAAGAGGCTCTCCTCGTCCCTCTGTCAAAAAGTAAACTCTCTGTTTCAAAATTATTGTTTGCTCTTTTCAAGTCTTCATCAGTTCAAGAACTTCAATATAAGGGATAGGAGCATCAAGCATCACTTAAAAGAGCAGTTCATCTAAAAGGTATAAATGCCCAAAACGACAGATAATGTTGTCTCATCATTTAACTCAACTCTGCAACTAAACAATAGAATAGATCACATTTGGGAAGCTTAGAGATAGGAGCATCAAGCATCACTTCAAACTTCAAAGAGCAGTTCATGCAGAATTACAGATTAGAAGTTTAGAACAATGTCACATTGCCACTTAAAGTCTCAATCTTCTACAGGATATAAAATTACATAGAGACATTCATAATAAAACTCTCTAATCGTAGCTTTTCTACTAATCCTGTATCCATTCCCAATCAAGTGTTCTTCTCCAAAATGTCCTTGATTACATCTTCCATGTTGAGCTTCTTCATTAGTGTAAATTGTAAAGGGACGCCCCATATCCTACAAGGACAGCATGACACATTATTAGGATGAGAAATGCAAGTTTACTATGAAGTATGAACAAATCGATGACAATATGTGTATGACAATAGATGAATTGTACAATTAGATGGATGACAGTAAGCACAGTATGTGTCAAAATAATTCTACAAATTAGAAATCCATAAATTGTACAATTAGATGAATTGAATCAATATGAGATGGACTGATGGAGTGCAGTATGCTCCCATATCCTGCAATGGCAGTATGTGTATGACAGTATGCTTCCTTTCAATATAGAAGCATTTTAGAGTGCTGAATGGGATATATGTAGTAGTGATGTATAAGAATACCACTATACCAGTAAAGATACAGAAGTTTGACCGCCTTCCTCGCATATCTCAAAGCATCCTCGCCGCGGCTGTGAATATTGAATCAAGATGTCAATTAGTTAAAACTTAAAATATAACGATTTTTGCAAGATTTAGTGTTCTTAAGAATGAAAAGATACAAAATAGATGAAGACTAAACATGATACTAAAATATGAACTATGAAGATTAGCAGCCCCTTGCAAGAAAAAAATAGATTTACACATTTATACTTGTATTTTCCTTACTTGTGTAAAACAGATTTACACGTTTATACTTGTGTAAAAAAATGAAATTTACCTTACTGTAAGTCTTAAGAGGTAGATACTGGAAGAAAAATTTCTTGGTAAGTTTTCTCTCTCTGAAAAAGTAAAAATTAGATAAATAAGTGATGAAATTTAGTTTGTAACTTAGAAAACTAATAATAGAATTTAACTTACCTTAGTCTTCTTTTTCAGTTCATGTATGTGTCGAAGCCAATCACCCCCACATAATATAGCCTGCACTGCGTCTGGAGAGAGTGATGAACGATAAGAATCAATAACTCTTGTCCCTGCACTAAATGTTGCTTCTGAAGCCACTGAACTCACTGGGATTGCTAAAATATCAGCTGCCATCTTTGATAATATTGGATACTGCATCTTGTTCATCTTCCACCATTCTAAGCATGAAAATATTTTAGGAATCTCATTCTTCTTTAAACGACCCTTTTCAAGATAATCTACCAATTCAGATCGCTTAGTCTCTGAAGTTTCAACTTTTGCACAATAGTCATCAAAATCATCCCAACTATACACAGAACTTTGTTGACTTTTTCTAACACTTGAAGAGCCAAAACTCTCGGACTCAGATGGATGAGACACTCCTTTATTAGCTTCTTCAAAAACATACTCTTCATAAAGAGAATTAATTACTTCCTTAACTTTTGAGATATGCATAGAGGCATCAAATTCAGAATAAAGTTTAGGGAAGCAAAATTCAATTGCAAGTATTTTTTTGGTTGGATCTAACACAGCAGCTATAGCCATCAATAGATTACAATCACCCCAATACTTGTCAAACTTTTCTTTCATTTTTCTAGCTAGCTGCTTAAGAAACAAATCTTCATGTTGTGCATAAGTATCCAATGCTGTCTTTATTTTCTGAACTTCTTGAAGAAATAAATTTGAAGTAGGATACTCAGTACCTGAAATGATATGCGTGGCTGTCCAAAAAGCCTCTAACAGTGAGCAAATCTTTTGAGCTTTGTCCCATTCTTCTTCCTGAGGGCAGCAACCATAAAACTGATCACGTTCTTTAAACATCTGAAAAACCTCTCTGAACTTGAGTGCACAACTTAACATCTCAAAAGTCGAGTTCCACCGGGTTTTGCAATCACGAATCAATTTTTTATCCTTTAACTGCAATTGTTGCACACACTCTGCAAATTGTAGACGTCTTGCCTCTGAACGATTTACATATTCTACACTTTCCCTTATATTAATAATAATATCTTCAATCTCTCTCAACCCATCTTGAACGCACAAGTTCAAGATATGTGCACAACAACGAACATGAAATAAATTTCCTTGGCATGCCAATGTTCTAGATCTTCGAATCGTGTCTTTCATGTACCGAATAGCCAAATCATTACTTGAAGCATTATCAACTGTAATTGTGAAAACCTTGTTTTCAATGCCCCACTCTTTCATGCACTTAAAAATGGCATCAGAAATTTGAAGACCTCCCCTTGGTGGTGGAATGTTAATAAAACTTAAAACCCTCTTTTGTAAATTCCAACAAGAATCAATCCAATGGCCAGTGACAACCATGTATTCAATTTTTTGAGTCTTGGACTTCCAACAATCTGTTGTCAAACTTATTTTATCAACACACTCTAGACTTTTCTTCAACCTCTTTTTCTCAACTTCATAAATTTTCATACAATCTGCTTTGCATGTCGTCCTGCTAATTTTTTGCCATTCTGGCATTCCACGTCTCATCATTAAATTGAACCCCTCTTCATCAAGAATGGTGAATGGATGTTCGTGCATCATAATCCAATGAGCAGCAGCCTCCCTCATTTGTTCCATGTCAAATTTTCCAGAATGTAACGGAGGAATAGATGGTGAAGCTGAATCAGTGGGCAAAAAATTCAACTTTGTTTGTTGTTCAGCTGCTCGCATATGAATTTTCCTCTTAACACAATTTGATCTATGTCTTAAAAGACTTGATGTGGCTCCTGATTTACATACTGTAAAAAGAGATTGACAGTGTTTGCATTTAGCTTTCTTTGATCCATCCACTATGTCAAAATCATTCCAAACTTCTGAACTTTTTTTCCTTTTCTTTATTTGGAACTCCTCTTCCTTTTTTTCTTCAGCATTTTCTTGTGCTTCTTGACTAGTTGTGCCAATTTCCTTGTTGATCTCAAGATTAACCTCATTATTTTCAGCAACGGCACTGTTTACCATGGTTGGAATAGATGACTCTTCTAGCGATAGCGACATAACTGATCAAAAGATAATAAATTATAAAATGCTCAAACAATAATTAGAAGAGCATGCCATGGCTGAAAAAAGCTCAAAGAATAAATTCTAAAGAAGATAAACAAAGAAAACCTATTTTTCTTATAATTCAATATAAGAAGACTGGAAGCAACAGTATAATTCATTATAAGAACACTAAAGGCAATATAAAGTTTATTAAGAAGGCCTATAAAATTATAGGATAAATTCACAAAACATTGGAAGCAGCAATGGAATCTAGCAAATTTAGCCCCATGGGTTCTTAATGATTGACCTCCTAAGTCCTGACTCCTAACTGAATATCAGGCATTTTAACCTGATTGTAGTGGAGAAAAAAATCTTTTCAATCAACATACTATAAAGAATTAACATACAAACGATTATGATTCTTTTTCACTATGTTTGTTTGGAACATGAGCGTAAAATAAACCTTTCTCTTGTGAAAGAAAGGATTCCCCAGGTCAAAGTTGAAAGAATTTAATACAATCTAAATTCTAAAACCTTTATATGTAAGATGAGAAACTACTGAAGAACTCTATAGCTAAAGTAAGATCAAGAAATTAAATTCACAAGAAAACAAACACGAAAGAGGAACAAAACAAAGAGAAGCCTAAGAAGTTATTTGATAGTTTTCTCCCTTAACAATCATCAGCCATAAGACTTTCTTTTTTTTTCCATTGAAAAAATAAACAAACACAACACAACGCTTAAAGTCTTGAACTACAATTCCAAAAAGGAACTTGTTCGCCTCTGCAAGCAACTTGTCCCAGAACCGAGAGAGTCTCAAGGAGGAGAAATTTTCGAGTTGGTGAGCAGACACGGAGATGAGTTAAGGTAGCCGACAGCGACACGAAGGAGTGTTTTTGAGGCAGCGAGCGAGACAAAGGCTTTTGAGTTTTGAAAGCTTGGGAAACGCGGGGAACGAGGGTTTTCCAGTGAAGGTCGAAGGTCGAAGCAAATCACGACATCACGTAGCGGCGGCAACGCTGCGAGAGGTAGGGTATTAGCCACTAGGGTTTTTGTTGTCTTGAGAGTCGAGGTCGAGATTTGAGTGAGTTGTTGAGTTTTAATTTTTTATTAATTGATCTACTAATCCTGACCGTTCACTTCAGCATTCAGCTCAGCCCTTGGATTTATTGGATAGATCCCAGGCTTGGCTCGATATGGCTCGACGAGCCATCGAGCAAGCTTTGAATTGGCTCGGGCTCGGCTCGAATTGTAAACGAGCCAGCTCGAGCTCGGCTCGAGCTCGGTCAACTCCGAGCTCGAGTCGAGTTTTGACCGAGCGGCTCGCGAGCGGCTCACGAGCGGCTCGACTCATTTACACCCCTAGTCGGAAGATAGCCAAAAAGTTGGTTCCTTGTCAACAACGTGAACAGATGAATGACACTGACCATGTTTTATTTTTATATAATATATAAAGCTAAGGAATTTGAACATGGACAATTTTGTTATCGGAAAAATCCTCGTCAAATGCCATGCCCTGAATGATGTACAGAAAATAATCTATTTTCTTACATTTCGATTTAAAATATATATATAAAAAATCTTTCTTCTTCTTGCTCTTCCTTTCCATTAAGGAAGCTGATGATACGGAAAAACCTTCTAATTTGATCAGATTTTTTTTTCTTTATATGAAAATGCATCTCAATTACAATCTCGCGTAGAACTACATTTTACAGATTCCTTTATTTAGATATATAGATTTTCATCGAACAAAAATTGAAAAAAAAATAGATTAATTAAATTTATTGAAAATATATATTTAAAAAGATGGCGTATAAACGAAAAGTTTGAAGAAATAAAGAACTCAACTCAGTAATTTTAGATTTGGATTTGATATTGACATGAGAGTAATAATAAATTTAAGGAAAATTTTGATGCATTAAAAAATAAAATTAGATTTTATATTTTTGCAAACTGTAACAAAAAACCAATATATTATTTGTTAAAAAAATGGAAATATCGTTAAAATTATTAAATGCAATAGAAAAAATGAATTTAAAACTTGTTCCTTTTTTTTTTTGTCACAAATGCTACTTAATAGATTTATTTTTAATTTGAATTTCGTTACCCATTGATAATTTATAAGATTTTAGAGAAACCATATAAATACATTAAAAATTATAATTTATCTATTGAAAACTACGATCTCTTAAAAATCTTTTGAGAAAGTTTGATGACAATTACTTCCCCATTGAAACATGTTCTTAGATAGAGTTAGCGGAAATAAAGAGAAAATTCTTATAAAATTTCAATGTAATCACTTGTTTTAAATTGGGTAAGAGTTGAAAGCGGGTGATTTTCTCGAAGTTTGCAATAAGTATTCAATTTATGTCAATTAATTTTGAGATAATTGTTTGTCTCATGAAAATTTTTCATTATTCATCAAGATAAATCGATAAGTACTCACAGAGAGTGGCTCATCAATCCAGCTTTTTTAAGTCAACTGTCTATTAAGAAAAATTTATCTATTAATTTATATAAGTTAGGATTCAATTCTTAGATAGATATCTGAAAAATTAAGAAGATGTGTCACCATTGCACCATTCCAAAGGCAAAATACTTAAATTTATCATTCAAAAAGAGGATGCTTGAATTTTTTTTTATCTATCAACTTACAGTTTTAAACTCATTCAACTACCACATCTTTTATAAATGGATCGAAAGTGCATGTTAGCAACGTGCTTAACTTGATCATTACCGTCACTTTCAAAAACTTTTGCTCATATTATTATATTGTTGTCTTCTCATTACTTGTTATATTTTGTTAATGCTTAGCACAGACCTATTATTTGTCATCTAACAAGTTTCTTTTAGGATCTCCATGAGATTAAGCAACAAAGAACACCAATTCTTCTAATGTTAGTGGTAAGGTTGATGCATTTTATGTTTTAGGATTTTATATCATCATAAAAAAAAATATTATGTTTGTCTTATGCACAAATCAATTTTAGGATTTATGTTATTTAAAGTTAATTGGCCAATTTTAGGATTTATATTATTTGAATTTGTCAAATCATCATATCATTGGAGCTCTAGATGGTAATACAAGTATCCCTAAATAGATCAGAGGTAGCTAATCCCGAACCCACTACTACTAGGCAAACTAGGAGCCTAGGGGAAACTAGGAGCCCACCCATGGACGAACTAGAGTCCAAGCACATGTCATAAAAAGTAAAATACTTTCATAAATATTCTTTTCGTTTAACCTTGTATCAACTAGGCGATCTAGAGCCTAGGGGCGATCTAGGAGCCCACCCAATGGACGAACTAGGGTCCATAAATATAAATCAAGGGTAGCTAACTTCATAACATGCTAAAACTCATATTAGAGCTTCTTAACATTTTCTCGAGCACCTTGCGTGCCTAAAAACTCCCCCTTTTCATTTAAGGACACTTCTTAGGCACTTGACGGTACGTCTAAACCCCAAACTAAAGGGGGAAGCACGTCCAGCCCATCTAGTGGTGCCCTTAAAATCGGTAGAGGAATTAAATCTGCACATATGGGCATAAACTTGCAATTAGATAAACTAGGACAATCAATCATACGAACGAAGCTACTTATACCGCAGGTGAGGGATACTTACATCTTGCGCTTGTTCTTACAACTCTAGGGCGTAGGATTTAGGGAGAGGGAAGGCCCTTGGAGTCTCGGAGAGGTTCCAACGAAGAACAATATCCCCTAGCGTGCCCTCCTTCTTGAATCCACCTATCACAAGCCTTGGACTCCTCCTTGCTTTGCCGTGAGTGAGGGAGGAAGAAGACTCGAGAGAGGGAGAGGAAAAATCGCCAAGAGAGGGAGAGGGTCGGTGACAAGTGAGGAAAAGTTCCAATTAAAAACCCCTTAAGTTTCCTTTTATATTTATATGGAAAAATTTAACTAACTTCACCTTGTCCATCTTTCCCGCTAATCTATTCTAATGAAAACAAACTCATCCCACTTGATAAGCCTATTATCCTCTCACTCTAAAGGTCTAGGAGTCCAATCTCACTTAAATTTTTTTACTGTGTATTCTATTTTTATTTCTTTTTACCTTATTTATCCATGAAAATATTCTATAAAAATATCCATAAATTCAGAGTAAATTCTAGGATATATCTAAAATTAGTTTTAAGAATTTTCGAGCGTTACACTCTCTCTAAGTAGCATATGTCGCATCTTGATTTTGATTGATAGTTCAGTATGACTTTCTTATCTACAGAATATATAGGATTGCATAACTCCGTCACATCATATATATATAGGATTTTCCTTCAGTTTTCATGAGAATTTCTTAAATCTGCTTAAAGTTATCGAGTTTGTTCTTAGTAATGTGAAGATGGATGGGCGGGCTATACATGTTTGATTTTGGTTACGTCTGTGTCTCTTTGATTTTGATTAAAGAATCAGTTTTTGAGCTAGAGAACCTTTGAGTGAAATCATGCATGAAGGGCTTGCTGAAGACCATATAAGAATTTCTTCAACTGATAAACATATGTTAAAAGGTGTAGATGAATAAACTCAAACAGATGCTCCATAAACACAGTTCCCTCAAGATGATCATGAAGAAAGACATTGGAAAAATCTAATTGACATATTAGTCAGTTAGAGCTAATAACTATAGATAGTAATAATATGATTATTGTAATCTTAATAACTGGACTGAATGTATCATTAAAATCAATACTTTACTATATATTAATTGAATCTTTTTGTCATAAGATGAGCTTTATATTTTTAAGAGAGTCATCAATGGAAGACACATTTGGAACCCACAATATTTATGGAAGCAATGCGAGGAATTAAGCACCAAGACTCATTGCCATAAAGAGCATCAAATTCTGTAGTTACCACAGCACGTCGATTTAGATCCTTAACAACAAAAGTAAAACATATTGGTTCGATAGATTTTGAAAAGACTACAAAAACCCGTGGAAGGGAGGGTATTAGGTGGTTGTTGATGAGTATCGTGTATAAATATCACTTAAGAGAAATGTACGCCGAGGAGCATCTTCATTAGAATCACTTGTCGAAGAAAGCAAGGGGCTAGGCTGCAAATGTGAAGATGTATTATGTGGCATATCCAAGGAAGGAAGCAAATTATTTACATGATTGGATGTTGTATTGGAAGAACTAGAAGGAGAGACCTCAGAGATTGACGGAGATGCAGTTGGACCTAAAATACCATCACCTTTTGTATTAGTATCATCCTCGATAAATGTCGCATGCTTGTTGTAATATTGAGTGGTACTAAATATGTATCACTTATCTCTAGAGAAGAGGTTGAGGAAGCTATTAAAAAGGGAAATAAAGACTCATAAAAGATAACATGCCAAGAAATATAAATCTGTCGAGTCGGTATATGTAAGCAACAATAACTATAGTGCAAATTGTTATAACCAAGAAACATAAATGTTATGAACGAGAGTCTAATTTATGTTTAAAGTAAGGGTGTAATCAAGGATAATATGTGCAATAAAAAACTTAAAGAAAAGTATAGTCGGGAAAGTGATTATACAGTTTCTCTAGTGGACATTTTTTTATTAAGCTAGCAATGTAGTGGGGAAGACAATTTATTAGGTAAATTGCAGTGCTAATAGTTTCATCCCAGAATTTATGAGGAACTTATGCATCATTACGAACAGTTAGGTTGTTTTCACTATATGTAAATATTTTCTCTTAGTAAATTATTTTGCTCGGGAATACGAGGGTAAGAAACTCGATGAACAATACTATAAGAAATAAAATGACGATGAAAAGCTTGATACTCACATCCCCCAAGTAGCATGAAAAGCATGAATTTTGTTACCAAAATAGCATTTAACTTAGATTTGAAAATGATAAAATATGTCACGTAAATCATATTTTTGTTTTCAAGTAGATTTATTGAAATGGTTAATAAAAATGATATAATATAGAAATCTAAGGATCAAAACTCTATTTTGACAATTTATGTAATGTAATTTTAACAGGCTCAGGTCGGCCTGTCAGGCTTCATAGGCTTTATATTGAGTCTGAGTCTGGCCTGATAAGAAAAACAGACTTTCAAAAAAGTCTGATTATTATTTTATTTTTAAACAGGTTAGGCCACAGACTCCTGACAGACCGCTTGACCTATTTCCATCCCTAGCTATGGTGCAGCGGTAGGATGACTAGTCGCTATCCTAGGTCGTCCTGGGACGCTGGGGCGTGAACCTTGGGGCTTGTCAGAAGATCTCTAGCTACAATATATTTTGCAGAATTTTTTTTGTCAAATGGAACGTGAATCCTAAGACGTTGAACTTCTAAATCACCTACCATGAACATTTCTCAATTTACGTTGATAATCGATGAAAAAATTGTATATGGCCAAATTGATCACCTCATGTTCATCTACCTGATCCATTATTCTTCTTGTCAGGAGATAGACAAAAAAAGTTGATTCCTTGTCAACGTGAACAGATGAATGACACTGAGTCACTGACCATGTTTTGTTTTTATATAATATATAAAGCTAAGGAATTTAAACAGGGATAATTTTGTCGTCGGAACAATCCACGTCAAATGCCATGCCCTGAATGAAGTACAGAAACTAATCTATTTTCTTACATTTCGATTTAAAATATCTATAAAAAAAATCTTTCTTCTTTTTCTTGCTCTTCCTTTCTATTATGGAAGCTGATGATACGAAAAAACCTTCTAATATGATCAGATTTTTTTTTCTTTATATGAAAATGCATCTCAATTACAATCTCGCGTAGAACTACATTTTACAGATTCCTTTATTTAGATATATAGATTTTCATCGAACAAAAATTGAAAAAAATAGATTAATTAAATTTATTGAAAATATATATTTAAAAAATGGCGTATAAACGAAAAGTTTGAAGAAATAAAGAACTCAACTCAGTAATTTTAGATTTGGATTTGATATTAACATGAGAGTAATAATAATTTTAAGGAAAATTTTGATGCATTAAAAAATAAAATTAGATTTTATATTTTTGCAAACTGTAACAAAAAACCAATATATTATTTGTTAAAAAATGGAAATATCGTTAAAATTATTAAATGCAATAGAAAAAATGAATTTAAAACTTGTTTCCTTTTTTTTTGGTCACAAATGCTACTTAATAGATTTATTTTTAATTTGAATTTCGTTACCCATTGATAATTTATAAGATTTTAGAGAAACCATATAAATACATTAAAAATTATAATTTATCTATTGACAACTATGATCTCTTAAAAATCTTTTAGAAAGTTTGATGACAATTACTTCCCCATTGAAACATGTTCTTAAATAGAGGTAGCGGAAATAAAGAGAAAATTCTTATAAAATTTCAATGTAATCACTTGTTTTAAATTGGGTAAGAGTTGAAAGCGGGTGATTTTCTCTAAGTTGACAATAAGTATTCAATTTATGTCAATTAATTTTGAGATAATTTTTTATCTCATGAAAATTTTTCATTAGTCATCAAGATAAATCGGTAAATACTCACTGAGAATAACTCATAAGTTCAACTTTCTTAAGTCAACCGTCTATTAAGAAATTTTTTTTATTAAGTTATTTAAGTTAGGATTCAATTCTTGGATAGATATCTGAAAAATTAAGAAGATGTGCCACCATTGTACCATTCCCAATGCAAAATATTGCCTTCGGGGCTATGGTGCAGCGGTAAGGTAACTAGTTGTTAACTCATGCATTCGCGGTTTGATCCCCAGCTACGGCCCATTTTGTAGAAATTTTTCTTTCAAATGGGGCGTGAACCCTGGGACGCTGGGCTTCTAGACTGCCCACCGCGAGCGCTTCTCGATTTACCTTGGTGATCGGTGGGAAACTTCCGTCGGACCAGACCGATCACCCCAGATTCAATTTATGTCTGGTTCATCACCAATGCAAAATACTTAAATTTATCATTCAAAAAGAAGATGCTCGAATTTTTTTTTATCTATCAACTTACATTTTTAAACTCATTCAACTACCACATCTTTTATAAATGGATCGAAAGTGCATGTTAGCAACGTGCTTAACTTGATCATTACCGTCACTTTCAAAAACTTTTGCTCATATTATTATATTGTTGTCTTCTCATTACTTGTTATATTTTGTTAATGCTTAGCACAGACCTATTATTTGTCATCTAACATGTTTCTTTTAGGATCTCCATGATATTAAGCAACAAAGAACACCAATTCTTCTAATGTTAGTGGTAAGGTTGATGATGTTTTAGGATTTTATATGTTCATAAAAAAATATTATGTTTGTCTTATGCACCAATCAATTTTAGGATTTATGTTATTTAAAGTTAAATGGTCAATTCTAGGATTTATATTATTTGAATTTAACAAATCATCGTATCATTGGTGCTCTAGATGGTAATACAAGTATGGTAGTAAATGATAGGATACTTTTCTCAAGTAATCAGGTTCAAAATCCACACAACGCGTGCCTACAACGTTTGAACAATTAGTGATACTAGGGCGACACGTCAGGAGTCACCTCACTTCTTAAACTTATTTGGTAGCCAAAACATAGGGTCAGATCATCTATCCCAGAATTAGTAAGCTAGATACTTGATATAAATTTTTTTAAAAAAATCTACAAGGTAATATAAGCTTTTGAATCAAATTATTATGCACACTAAAATTTGGATATTCGAATCTTAAATATGCATCTCTTGTGTTTTATTTCATGAATCCACTAGTATGATATTTTTTTTAAGTTTATATAATAATTTTGTCAAAATTGTTAGCTGGTCTCAGATTACCCAAACATCAAATATGAATTTTATGTTGTGTTCTTTATATTCATTGGACATTACATTCTTTACTTTTGCACGTTTGAACATTTTAGAGTTCATTTAACAATTTTAGTAAAACTATTGCATGGACTCAAAATTTTTAAATCCCAAACATTAGTAATTTCAATAAATCTATTGCATGGACTCAAATTTTCAAATCTCAAATAGCAATTGTTCTCACTAAACTCTCTTTCCTTTTTTTAATTTTATAAATTTAAATTAATATAACAACTTTATCCAAAACTATCACGTAAACAGATATTATTGAAATTTCACATAACATACTCCTTGTACTCTTTGGAGTCTATAGTCATTCTATATAATTTTTTTCAATTTAGATTAGTTTATATTTATATAAAAATTTTTTAACAAAAGATATTATATAGATTCAAACTTCTTAAATTTCACAAATAAATTCTACGGTTGAAGAAATTCAATATTCTTTTTTTTTCAATTTAAAGTAATTCATGTTCATATAACAATTTGATCAAAAATATTATATAAATCAAAATTATTCAAACTTTCGAGTCCTTCATCTTTCTTTTTCAATTTAGATTGACTTAGACTGATATAACAATATTGGCAAAAAGTAATATATTTACTTAAACTGATCTAAATTCTAAAGGAGTAATCTTTTGTGTTCCTGAGTCTTCATTTAATTTGTAATTGGAAGAGAGAAGCATTTTTTTTCTATAGCCATGAGATGAAATACTTTGTATTGCCATTGGATTTATTAGCTGATTATGAAACTTGAATTCATCTAATACTACAGAATAAACGCGTATGTTATTAAATCAAACATAGTTACAAGCTTAGAGATATAGCAATCACATCAAACCTACTCCATGAATCTAAGCTAAATTGGTTTAAAGTTAGGAATTAATTTTCAAATAATAAACTTTACGTCCAACATTAATTAAATATAGTAATTATTAAGACTTTTAATAAAATTTAACAACTGACTTTAGTTCAACTCAGTAATAGCTTGAGTTTGCTCTTCATTAAACGAGTTCGAACATAAGACTTTGAGCTTTAACTCACTCAAGAATAGGAAACACATCCAGGATTCGTTTTACTGATCTTATTAGGCAGTTTTGCTTTGTATCAAATTCAGCTCCGCGCACTGTCCAAACAATGAAAGGCAACCACTGGTCTTTTTTGATCTATCTTGAACTCCTTGTTTTACCTGCGACAAACAAAGAATCTAGGTTTTTGATTACATTGACAATGAAGTGTGAAATATTTGCATCTAACAATTCTAACTTGTACCTTTTTGCTGTTGTTTTTTTTGGTTTTCCAACATAGGAGTCCATTGCAACCAGATCCTGATTTGTAATCCCTGCAACATAATCATGTAGTTTTAGAACCCCAAATCAAGGGACAATGAAGCATTATGAATTACAGAGAATTTTAAAATCTAGAGATACATTTGATGAGAAGTGCAGCATTAACCTGAGTTTCAATGTGACGATACAACAATAAAACCAAGCCTTATCCCACTAGGTGAGAGTTTCATTGTCGGGATACTAAACAAAAAGGGGTGGAATGAAAAGTTTTGGATTGAATTGTTATTTTCAAGAGTTAAGTGTTTGAACTATCCTTTGAAAATTAGGAACAACTGATAAGTAAACGTTAATGAGACTACAACAAATACCTTGATTTAACATAATAGATTAACTTACTGGTTCCCTTGGTGCAATAGGCTTGGAGAAAATGGATACTGATTGGCACCCCTTATTTGTTCATTGTAGCAGTCCTCAGATTCACATATTTTCAAAGCGTGGATTTCATGATCTAGTTCTTCAATCCTATTCTTTGATGTGGCATCAAGTGCGATAAGCGTCTGGATATTATTCTGACAAGTGACACTATTTTGCGGCCGAACTTGGTTATTCTCTGGTTTCGAGTGAGTTATATATTCAGGCGTGTACTTTTCTGCAGCTTGAAGCCAGGCACTTTCTAATCTTTGCTCATCCATGATTGCTTTCTGAGATCTTTGATCCGATCCATATTTTCCTTCAGCTGGAACTAGGAAGCCCTCTGCGGTCTCCAGTTTTTCTACTGCTTGTTGCAGTACATCTGAGTGATTCATAGTATTTGCTGACAAGTAAGATGTTCCTACAAGCCTACGTTTATTGGAAGGACCCCTTAAAGAACCTAATTCTACCTTATTGTTGCAAGCCTTTTGTGTTAAATTGCCTGTGGGAGATTCTGAAAAAGCATCGATAATGTTTTTTGGTAGAAGACCCATCCTGACTTTGACATTTTCAGCCAAGACTATCTCAAATGAGTTTGTGATACTGCTCAAAAATCTCTCTGCTCTGGTCTTTATCTTTTCATTCTCAAACAATATGAGGACGACCAAGGTTCCTGAAGAAACATCAAAGTTAGAACATTCAAAAAGACCAATTTCAATTAGGAACAAAATCAACAATTTATCTATCAGAAAGCAGATAGCTATCTATGAACCTGCTAAAGAGAGATGATAATGAAGGCGCCATTATAAAAAGTATATTATTCTTGTCATTTGCACTAAATCGATTGGAATACAATCTCTAGAAGAATAACAAAGGGCAAGCAAACTGGCAAATCCAACCGAACATCACATCTAAGTCTTGTTTGTCCCAAATATTTGAGATCTTCTGCATGAGTTTTATCTCTCCATTGAACTTTATACAAAAGTTAGATGGATAATAATGGTCTAATTAATTAAATCAATTTTATTTTATTAATGTTTGGTTAAAAAAAACTAAAATTACATCAATTACATGAAAAAGAAATAGCAAAGTCAAAGAGGATAATAGCTACAAATATGCAATCAAACTATTAGGGACCTCTATGTACATTATTTGGCCATACAACCTATTATAAGGTTCAGAGTGTAAAGGTATCATAACAAACATAAATCTACACAGAGAGTATTACCTAGTGATAACAAGGAAGAAACTCTAACTTCTACATGACATTAGAGCTATTTTGACTGGGATACCATCTAACCTGCAATTCTTACATTGCTTGCTTTCCAATATGCTGTCGACGCTCGCATGAGCTCCTCCTTACAGGATTCCTGAGAACGACTGTCAAGATCATCACCACAGTCTGTGGAGACATCGTAAGCCACAACCCATGTGGATCCTTCCTTTGTGTGAGATCCTACTGCACACAAGGTGGGTGCATGAGCATCCTGCTCGAAATTCTTACTACACTGAAGTTTATCATGTGTTGCGATCCCTGCACACAAGTCCTTTATGTGCTGCAACATCCCCACACCTCTCATGTGAACACATGGTAGTGTCAGTTGTACAATTTCGAGAAACATTCTCATTGGCCATCACTGCCTGTGTCCAGTATACCAACATCAATAAATTCCCTCTATCCAGACTTGAAGCGTAAGTTCTCCTGATTTACAGTGACAACTCCTCAAATTAGAGATTCTTAGACTTGAAGCATTCAATAAGATGCACCTTCAATTCAAAAGGTCAAATTCTTCGACTATCACCTCAATGCCTTGCACTACTTCATTAATATTTGGAACAAACTCATCAAGGCTTACTTATTTGGGCTTTACAAGCAAAATAAAGAAATAAAATGTAGTGTCAATGGCAATCATGTCAACCCCAACAAGGACTTGACCAGATAGATGTAGGAGGTAACTAGAATCAAGGGCGAAGATAAGCCTAGGAGGTGCTTATGGTCGATAGAGGTAGTAGCTTAGTGTCTGGATTGTTACAAAGAGAATTATAGTGGCATCTTGATGCAGGAGGAGATCCAAAATAATATTCAGATTTATATATTTAGGATTTTTTTAATTAGTTATATATTTTTATTTAGTTTGTTCCTAAATCTTAGGAAACCAAGTCTTGTTGGGTTTTTTTTAATTGGTTATATATTTTTTGTTTAGTTTGTTCCTAAATCTTAGGAAACTAAGTTTTGTTGGTTAAATTTGTTCCTAAATTTTAGGAGACTAAGTCTGGTTGGTTTAGAGTTTTTTTAGGGATATGAGTGCTATATAAACTCATGCTTAGATGATGTTTAGGACAAGTTTTTTTAGATATTGAATCAATTTGCTTCGCTTAAGCCACGTTACGGCTATATCTCTATTTTTCTCTTCTCGCCCTTGTTTTTCTCAATAAGGTTTAAGCCCAGTTTTGGCTACTCCTTATCTCGTTATTACTTTCTTATTTTTTTCTCGTAAATCCCTCTGAAACTTTTCGCCCGGCGTCAGTTGGTATCAGAGCTCATTAAGATCCAATGGAGGGTCATCGTGGACGTGGTCGTGGTCACAACAGGCAGGTTCCAATTGAGGAAGCCCAGCACCGTGATCGTAGTATCCAAGATATAATGATGATTGAGGATTTACATAAGCAAGTTGCGGAATTAACCCAGCGTTTGGCAGCGCGGGATCTTGAAGATCATGAGATCTCTGATGGTAACTCTAAGTCTCCTTTCGAGAACCCGTATCATCGTCGTGCTACATATCGGGAACACCATGGTCGAGAGGAACGATTTGGGGACTTTGGATTCCGAGTGGATCTTCCTGATTTTTTTGGCACATTACAAGCGGAAGGCTACATTGATTGGATCAACGAAGTAGAGAGGATTTTTGAATATAAAGTAGTACTTGATCACATCAAAGTAAAGTTGGTCGTTATCAAGTTAAAAGGTCGAGCTTCAGCATGGTGGGAGCAACTTCGACGATCACGGGAGAGACAAGGTAAATCCAAAATCACTGATTGGGAAAAAATGAAGAAACTAATGAGAACGCAATTTCTTCCCTTCAGCTACACCCAAACATTGTATCAACGACTCCATACCTTGAGGCAAGGAGCTAGAACCGTTGACGACTATACAGAGAAATTCTATCAGCTTATTGCTCGGAATGATTTGTCCGAGACCGAGGAGCAGATGGTAGCGCGATATTTAGGGGGATTACGTCAACCCTTACAAGACACCCTGAGCCTTCACTCACTCTGGACCATTTCGGAGGCCTATCAACGAGCCTTGACAGTTGAAAAACAACTAAACCGAAGACCGACGACTAGGAGCGATCAAAACAATCAAGTTGTTCGCCCTCAAGAGTCGCGCCCTTCTCAGCAGCCACCACAAGGTAACCCTAAGACCACTATCAAGTGTTTTCGATGTGGTGAACAGGGGCATCGAGCTTCGGAGTGTAAAAGATCCCCAAATAAAAAAAACAAGACTCTGCTAGTTGAGGAAGGCATAGAGGATGAACTCGAACAGATTGATGAGCCGATTTACGATGACGATATTGATGACGAGGTTCTTTATGGCGATGGTCATGAGACTCTCGTCATACGTAAGAGCCTACTGATCCCTAAGGAAGAATTTGAAGATGATTGGCTGAGAACCAACATTTTTCACACGACGTGCACGGTTGCAGACAAAGTTTGCAAGATGATCATTGATAGTGGAAGCTGTGAAAATATTGTATCCGAAGAAGCTGTTCAAAAGCTACAGTTGAAGACAGATCGTCATCCAAAACCCCACAAGTTATCATGGCTAAGTAAAGGAAGTGAGGTAACCGTAGATAAGAGGTGTCTTTTATCTTTTTCTATCGGCAACAAGTATTATGATCAAACGTGGTGTGATGTTGTGTCAATGGACGCATGTCACATATTGTTGGGACGACCGTGGCAATATGATCGCAGCGTCATTCATGATGGGCGGAAGAACACATACACCCTCAGCATCAAAGGGAGGAACATAGTATTGGCTCCCCGACGAGAAGGAACCCCTTCAAATTTGGTAACCAATAATTCTACACTACTTTCTATCCCCAGATTTTTGAATGAGATGAAGCACAGAGATGTAGTCTATGCTTTGCTTCCTTTCAAAAGCAATGTAATAGACCCGGACTCGGATCTACCAGCTGAAGTGCAACAACTCTTATCAGACTTCGCTGAGTTGATGGTCGAAGACCTTCCTCCAGGACTTCCCCTATGAGAGATATTCAGCACCAGATTGATCTTGTCTTGGGGTCAAGCTTGCCTAACCGACCGACATACCGTCTTAACCCTAAGGATGCCGAAGAGCTACAACGACAAGTTATGGAGCTATTGAGACAAGGCTGTATTCGCGAGAGTATGAGCCCTTGTGCAGTCCATGCCCTACTTGTACCAAAGAAAGACGGTTCATGGCGCATGTGTGTTGATAGCCGAGCTATCGACAAAATCACAGTGAAGAGTGGATACCACCAGATTCGAATCAAGCCAGGAGATGAATGGAAGACGACCTTCAAGACAGAACATAGGTTGTACGAGTGGATGGTCATGCCTTTTGGATTGTCCCATGCCCCCAGCACGTTCATGAGATTCATGCATCAGGTCTTGCGGCCTTTCCT
>JAGFNQ010003940.1:47899-70679 GCA_024364735.1 Boesenbergia rotunda
AGAGGATCCCAATGAAGTGAGCTCCATGATTCATGAAGAGGAGAAAATTGAGTCATCTACATCTTCAAAGTGAGGGAGAGAGTGAAAGATCATCAACCTCCTCAAGAGAAGAAGAAGGAGGTATTGATTTCAAAAATTGAGGGGGAGGAGAGACCCTCAATCATACAAGAACAAGAAGAAGCCTCTACCTCTACCAAAGCTAAATTGAAAGAGCACATCACATGTTTTGGTTGCAACGAAAAAGGGCACTACAAGGAAAGTGCTCAAAAGGTAAAAAGGAGGTAAAATCAAAAACCCATGTCAAGTTCCTTTAAATCTAACGTGGGTTGTAGGATTGGAGGAGCCCAAGAAAGGAAAAAGAAGATTGGATGCTTCACATGTGGAGAATTGGGGCATTACCACACCAAGTGTGATGCAGGAGGGGATCCAAAATAATATTCAGATTTATATATTTAGGGTTTTTTAATTAGTTATATATTTTTATTTAGTTTGTTCCTAAATCTTATGAAACCAAGTCTTGTTGGGTTTTTTTTGTTATATATTTTTGTTTAGTTTGTTCCTAAATTTTAGGAAACTAAGTTTTGTTGGTTAAATTTGTTCCTAAATTTTAAGAGACTAAGTTTGGTTGGTTTAGAGTTTTTTTTAGGGATATGAGTGCTATATAAACTCATGCTTAGATGATGTTTAGGACAAGTTGTTTAGATATTGAATCAATTACTTCGCTTAAGCCACGTTACGGCTATATCTCTATTTTTCTCTTCTCGCTCTTGTTTTTCTCAATAAGGTTTAAGCCCAGTTTTGGCTATCCTTATCTCGTTATTACTTTCTTATTTTTCTTGTAAATCCCTCTGAAACTTCTCGACCCAGAATAACCTATATTCTGCCCCGCGTCAAAGTGCCCTAGAAAAGGTGAGCTAAAGAAAATGGAGCACTTGAGGAGATGGGAGAAAGAAGAAAGAAAGAAGAGAAGAAGGTCACATCAAGGAGGAACTCCAAAGGTAAGGAAGGTAACTTCTAATCTTAAGCCAAAGTTTAATTCAAATTCAAGTTTCTCTATGGCATGATAAAAAATAGAATTCATCATTCATCCATGCATGCTAGAAACCATGAAAATTGCTTACTTGTGCACAACTTTGGATTTAGATATAATGATAGGACTAGGGTTAACAAGGTAGATCATAACCCTAGGAAAAACATGCATCATGATCAATTTAGAACATTAGGAACCAAGGAATCAAGGAATAAATCCCAAGAAGGGAAGACATATGCCTAGAAAGGAGGGTAGGTCTAGGGAATGTCCAAGGTGGACATATGGAATCCAAGGTTAAAGGTTTAGAAAGGGAAAATCAAGCCTTGAGGGCAAGACTTGATACATTAGAAAAGGCCCTAGAAAGATTCACGGTTTGGATCTAAGGGCTTAGACATAGTGTTGGGTAGCTTAAAACCCAATTATGATAGATCGGGTTTGGGCTACCGGTCTAAGACCTCTAAGGCCAACAAAAAGAAGTGTGCTGGGGAGACATACAATCATGGTAAGGAGGGAAAGTCCAAGGATGGCAAGGGAATGTCATCCAAAGGTAAAAAGAGTGACTTAACCAAGGACAAGATGTCCAAGGTTAAAAAGGTCAATTTTGTAGGCCAAGAGTCACCGGGGGAACACCGGTGTGGTCTAGTGTTTCTTGAGTCACCTAGGGAGGTGGCTAGGGCTAAGAGCTCAAGGGGGAGCTCTAGGAGCCTTTGGGATATATGGTGAATGGACCCTAGGAGAGGTGCTCCTAGAGGTCTAGATGGACTATAGGATGTGCCAAAAGAGTTGGAGATGGGCTTGAGTCTCAACTTTTGGGGTTTGACACATGGATTATGTGTTTCATGCATGGAAATATGACATTGGGGTCATATAGCATGAAGGTTGATTTTTGATGTATAAATGCCATGTAAATCAATGTTAGGGATGCATTGTGGGTTGGCATGGGCAGAGACATCAAGAGGAAACCAAAACTAGGCTTTAGGTCAAGGTTCTATTGAACTTTTTAGCTAGTTTTGGTTTTTGTGTCAAACTTGGGAATGGTGATAGATACATTTTGGAATGTATTTTTCCCAAGTAGATATGGGTACCACAAACCTCTCCACAAAATTTGGGAATTTTTGGAGATTTGTGAAATTTTTGGCGCATTTCTGAACTTCGTCAGAAAAGGCTGAAATTCTGTGTTTCAAAGTATCAATCGATTGACATTTGGGGCAGTCGACTGGTAAAGACTGAAATAAGTTTCAGCAGCTGGGTATGTGTCCAAATGATGCAAAACAAATGTATGGGGGGCTAGTACACATTGTTTATGGTCATTGGGGATTAAAAGAACCGATAATTGAGATATTATTGGGTTCTTTTTGATGTTAGGCAAAGGGGGAGAAGTGTTGGGTTTAAGTTGGGAAACCAAACACACCTTTGCTAGAAACCTGAGGTTTAGAGAGAGCATGGTTGCTCCATTCTTTGCATAAGGGGAACCTTGGAAAGGTTCTTAAAAAGCCTTTGTAAGTCCAATGTAGGGGGAGCTTTTGAAGAGCTTTAAAAAGCCCGTGTTGAATAAGTCCTAACTTGGAGGGTTAAGTGTGAAAAGTCCTAGATTGGAGGGCTAGGTGTGAAAAGTCCTAGCATGGAGGGCTAGGTGTGTAAAAAATTCCTAACTTGGAGGGTTAGGTGTAGGATGCCTTGGGATAGGATCCATGTATGCATTGCATATGCATTTATTTAGCATGGTTTTTGCTATTGACTACTATTTTGCTTTCCCTAACTTAAACGTATTGTCAACCATCAAAAAGGGGGAGATTGTTGAGGCAATCTGTGGTCCGAAGTGACCAAGTGTTTTGATGTTTGGGCAAAGGGTTTAAGTTAGGTTTACCCTTGTGTTCTTATATGTGTATGTTGAGTGTCCAGGTTGTACAGGTTACATATATGGACTTGACTGGACGGCCTAGGTATGGTGAAGGGTGGCATGGAGACAAGCTGGAGGCTTGTGTGCACCCGAGGGACCTTGGAGAGCAGGGACGATGAGCTGATGGGCGTGGACTTCAAGGCATGCGTGAAGGATAGCATGGAGGCAAGCTAGAGGCTTGCATGCATCCAAGGGACGGGAGTCGAAGATGAAGAGGGCGCGAAGGCAATAGTCGAGGCTGTGGATGAGGAGTCAGTCGAGATGTGAGGGTACGAGTGCTCTGTGATTATACTCGGGAAAGTCCTAGGGTCGAGTGCTGAGAGAAGTGTACTCGGGAAGAGAAACCCTAGGTGTGTGAGTAGGGCAGTCGACTGCCATTGGGGCAGTCGACTGGTAGAACTCACAGAAGGGTTTTGGCCAGGGACCAGTCGACTGCTCTGGGAGTAGTCGACTGGTAGGTGGCTGGTGAGTTGGCTGAGAATTCGAACGTTGGGGTGCAACGGTCGAATTTCAATGGCACCAGTCGACTGCCCTTGGGGCAGTCGACTGGTGGCGAGGGTTTCAGCCCGAGTCCTATTTAAAGAGGACTTCGTGGTGGCTGAGATTCTTGACGAAGTAAGTTTGGTTAAGGCTTGTTAGTAGTCTCTAGAGTCCTGATCGTGTCAAGGTGCTGTGGCGAGGTTTCTCCACCCACAAGGAGCGACAAGGACTAGCCGGAGGTTATCTGGGGAGTGATCCACCGATGGATTCTTGCATTAGTCACCCGTCCGGGGTGGATACCAAGTAAATCGGTTTGTTAGCAGTGCTTTCTTTTTGTTTGTGTTTATTATTATTGTTTCTGCTTGCGCATACTAACAACGTAGGAAGAACAAGCCGAAGAATCTCTATTCACCCCCTTCTAGCGGACACAATCGATCCATCAGGAAGGCTCACAATTTCGGAGAACGACAAAATAACTGTAAGTGGTTATTCTAAAGTTGAATTATCAGAGTTAATTGCTTACCTATCTAGTAACTTGGCGAAAGCCAAAATCCGAGTCGAGTCCCTCCGACAGGAAGTAAAACTCCTGAAAGAGAGAGCTGACTCTAGATCCTTGACCGAAAAGGTTCAAGAAGGAACCTCTACTCAAGTTGAAAAGCTTGAGAAAGAGAACTCCTCCTTGAAAACTCAAGTCAAGGACATTAGAGCGGCTTTAGAACGATTCACTTCGGGTTCCAAGGGTCTTGACATGATCCTTGGAAAACAGAAATCCGTTCTAAATCAATTCGGGTTAGGGTATCGAACCAAGTCGTGTCAAAGATCATACTATGCTGTATTGAACCAATCTAGACCCAAAGTTCAGGCATGGGTACCCAAACTTTGCCTGAACAACCAAGCTGAACCAAACCAGTATTGGATCCCCAAGGACAAGATTCATATCTTACCTAATCATTATCGTGGCTTTAGCCCGACAAAGGGTTCAGAAGTTAAGGTGTCATTGTGATCTAACAAGCTTACTGAGTGTGCAGGAAAAGTCCTAGGTACACTAGGCAAAGAAGTCTTGGTCGAGGACTGGGCAAGAAGTCCTGGCAAAGGGCTGGGCACTGAATGTTGGTGCAGGAAGCACCAGATCGAACCTTGTTTTGATATTGGCAAAGGATTCAAAGTTAAGGGTTAATTGTTGTCTAACAATGCTACTTGAGAGTGCAGGAAACAAAGTCCTAGCGAAGGGCTGCTAGGCACCTGACGATGGGCTGTCAGGAAACCAAGTCCTGGCGAAGGGTTGCTGGGCAAAAACCAAGTCCTGGCGAAGGGCTGCTAGGCGAAAACCAAGTCCTGGCGAAGGGTTGCTAGGCGAAAACCAAGTCCTGGCGAAGGGCTGCTAGGTGAAAACCAAGACCTGGCGAAGGGCTGCCGGGCAAAAGTCCAACTGGAGGATCCGGTTGGCACCAGGTAAATTCTCCCGAGAGGAGTAGGTGAGGACGCGTTCCCCTTGAGGGAACATTAGGCGTCGGTTCGACCTAGGGCTCCATTTTGGAGATCCAAAGTCAGAACCAAGACAGCTAAGGCTGTTTTAACTAACTTATTATTTGTTGTTTTGGACTAACCCTGGATGCAGGACCGAAGGACTGTGTTTCTGCAGCTCAGAGAGCCTCAAAGGAGTGAGGCCGTAGCTGAGCAGGGCGCCCCGGATGTGTCGGGCGCCCCAGAGTCAACCCAAAGTCAGCAGAGAGGTAAACGCCCCGACAGCAGCGCAATTGGGGGCGCCCCGCGTGTGTCGGGCGCCCCGCATGTCGGGCGCCCCGCGTGTCTCGGGCGCCCACTGTGCCACGCCACTGAAGGCGGCTGCAGCTCACCCTCGCGAAGCCTCGGTGATAAAATTTGACCAGTCAATCGGGCGCCCCGCGCGCGTCGGGCGCCCCAGTCAACTGTTATCCCGAAGTCGAAGCGATCAGTCACGACCGAGAGCACGCCGGATCAGAAGCCACGTGGGGGCGCCCCGAGCATCCCGGGCGCCCCCTGCCCTATATAAAGAGGGCCTCGACCCTATTCTTGAACAACGAATTCCTTCGACAATTCTACGCTCTTCTGCTTCCACGACACGCTCCAGAAAGCTGCCAACTCAAGCCGACGACGTCCCGCTGCTCCAGAACTTCAATCTTCACCGGACGTCGGTAACAAGAGTTGTATTTAAGTTTACGAGAATATTTTTATTATTATTTGTGTGTAAACTTTTGCGAACTTATAGAATTGCCCGCAGAAAACGGTCAACGACCGTGGGCCTTGGAGTAGGAGTCGACCCAGGCTCCGAACCAAGTAAACCAGCTGTGTTTGCGTTATTGTGTTCTCTTTTATTTCCGCTACGCACCCGCTCTTTTTAAATCCGAACGAATTCCGACATTCACCCCCCCTCTCTCGTATTTCTCGATCCAACAAGTGGTATCAGAGCGGGGAAGCTCAAATTTGGTGCAACCACCAATTTGGGAGTTTTTCGGATTTACAAACGTTTTTATTTTATTTCTTTTCTTTTTTAATTAACACCACTCAATCTTTTCCGCCTTTTTCAATTTTGAATTTTCATACTTTCACCATAAGTCTGATTTAATAAAACAAACAATTTTTGAAAATTTGTCATAAATTTTTTTTATTATTTTAATATTTTTCTCGAAACTCGTGCTACTTTAATTCGAGCAAATTTTTTTTTCCTAAACATTAAATTCCTACTTTTTCAAATATCAGAATTTACAAAATCAACATTTTCAAAAATTTATCATAAATTGCTTTTATTATTTTATTATTATTTCGCCTCGAAATTCGTGCAATCTTTATTTTGGGTTATTTTTCCCTTCTCCCGCACTACTAATCCAAGATCAAGTCTTGGTATATTTTTGTTGTTTCCTGTGTATGCAAGGATTATTTTAAATGGCCAACCAAGAATGGAACAGTGCCCGTCCACCACTCTTCTTCGGCGAGAACTTCAACCTTTGGAGAAGTCAAATGGAATCCCACCTGAAGGCCCACATGGACTTATGGCAGATCATCCAAACAGGGTTCTACCTCCCCACAGAGGATGAGTTATCAATTGAGTGGGACCAACTGGATGAACCAACCCTGAGGAAGATCGAGACGGATGCAAGGGCGACAGCAATCCTACAATGTGGCCTAACTAAGGAGCAACTCGAACTGATAGGTCCATTCGGATGTGCTAGAGAACTTTGGGAGAAATTGATCAATCTTCATCAAGAAATCTCAGATAAAGAAAAAGATCAGGTAAGTTATATTGCCCTTTCGGTCCAAGCACAGACAGCCGAGTCAGAGTCTGAACCTGAAGCTAGAGTCGAAATCGAACCAGCAGAATCAGACGACGAATTAACTGAGACGGTAACCAATTTCAAATTCTTTTCTAAATTAAAATTAAATAATCAAGCTGATACTGCAATGGTCGAGGAAGGTATAACTTTTGCAGGGAAAACTCCAAGAGAACCACCAACGAAGAAGCTTCAACCAGTACCCAAGTCCGACTCAGACACGGAATCAGAAGATGAATCTAGATCCGAGATAGCAACAATTAAGGGGGAGATTCCCAATAAGGAATCAAAAGGTAAAATTACAAATTTAAATTTCAAAAATCATATAATTTGTTACATATGCAGGGAGAGAGGGCACTACCAAACTAAGTGTCCTACTCGTAAGATTCAAACGATACCACCGACGGCAACAAAGAAACGAGCTCCAAAAGCACGAAAAAACAAGAGTCGCATTCAATGCTTCAAGTGTCAGGAGTTTGGGCATTACAAAGAGGAATGCACAGATAAACGTTACAAAGATCCAGGGCAACCAACCAAAATGGGTAACTGTAAGTTATATCCAAATCCACTCTTTACCTTGAATACTGATAGTTTAATTAATCTCCCTTGGTCAAATTTAGATATGGATGCATGCTTAGATAACTTGATGAAATCATGTATATTAGCCAAGTCAAAATTCAAAATGTTAAGACAAGAAAATGAGACTTTGAAAATTAAAATTGATATACAAGAAAAACTGATTAATAATTTTGCAAACTTAGAAAACCCAGAAATTTCTCCTCACTATGACATTATCTGAAGTTTTGTTTTGGCTATTCATAGGACTAGATAGCTTAAGGACTTAACCAATTACTTGAAATTTGAAAACATAGTATTGGGAGGAGGTGAGATGATAGTACGTTGGGGAAACCAACTCTAATAAGATCAAGTCTACTTGGTCTCTTTAGACTGGTGAAACCAGCCGAAGCTACCGATCCAAGACCCAAGCTAGTTAGACCAGAAAATGACCTAATTTAATTTGAAAATGAAATTTCATTAAAAGGCTTTGTCAAGGAAAGGGTGGATGATCCCATAAGGCTACGGCCAAAGAAGGCCTAGTGCCTCGCCAAGACCTGGAAGCCAATTTCTGAAATTCAAATTCAAATTATCTTTTGTCAAATTCGAATCTAACACAAATTTCAAATAATTATAGATTCAAACCTGTTTTCAAAAATTCTTTTTCAAAATCACTCTTTTTCTGTCTTCGAAGTCAATTATACTTTTTCAAAAATAAACATTTTTTTTCTTTTTCAAAGTTAAAATTCATTTTCAAAATTAATTTTTACCCTCAAACCTGTCTCACAAAAACCTTAAGGCTAACTGTTTGAAAACCCTAGATTGGGTGAGACAGGAAAATTAAGTTCAAATTAAAAATTCTTTTATGTTGTGTTTTCATTCAGAGAATAATTTCAACATAGTCAAACCAGGGTTAAACCTTAGTCAACTGAGTCAAACATGGTCAAACCTAGTTAATGCTAAAGACCCTTCAAGCACTTAGATAAAGTTAAGACAAGTCGAATACAAGGGGAGTTCTTTTTAGATTTATTCTCAAAACCTGATGCTCTAAAATTTAGTATCATTTCAGAATAAGGCCTTCAAAAATTACTCAAAATTCTTGGTATATTACTATCTCTTTGAAAAAATTATTTCAAAATATTTCTTTTCAAAAACTGTGGTATTATTATTACTTCAAATTGAGATGTCAAAAATTTATCTCCTTGAAAGTTTCATACTCAGAAGATTATTCAAAATTATTCTTTTGTTTTTAATAAACCCAAAAGACACAGAGGAAGGTCCACTTCATGATCTACTAGGACTCCTAGGATGTGTCAAATTTTAGGGGGAGTTTGATTCAAAAGAAGAATTTCTGAAATTTTTTTTGGTAATTATTTGTTTTGAAGTTATTAGATAATTCTTATAATTTAAATCAAACCCTAAAACTCAGAGGAAGATCGCTTGTAGTCAACAAGCTTCCTAGGACTGGGTCAAGTTTAGGGGGAGATGAAATTAAAAGAATTATTGAACATTTTCAAAATTATATGTTTTCATGCACTGCAAGTTCAAAATCCTTTTGAAAACTTAAATAATTTTTCTGTCAAAATACTATTATTTTACAAAATTCTTGTGGCTTTTGAAATTAATTTTATAATATTTACTTGGGTTGGAGAAAATTTTCCAGGACACTTAGGAAAATGTCCTTGTAGTCAACAAGGTTTCCTAGGATTGTGTCAGACTGGAAAATAAACCAAGTCAAGCAAAATATTGTGTCTTCAAAAGGTCATACATTTTTCAAAATGTACTAGCATATACTTTCAAAGTACTATCATTTTTTTTGGAGATAGTATTTACTTGAATTGGAGAACTTTTCCAGGACACTTAGGGAAATGTCCTTGTAATCAACAAGGTTTCCTAGGATTGTGTCAGACTGGAAAAGAAACCTAGTCAAGTAAAATATTTTTCTAAAAGTACTTATGTGTTTCAAATCATAATTTATTTCAAAAGTATTTATGTCTTCAAAAATGCATAATATCTTTCAAAAAGTACTGCTATTTTTCAAAATATAATGTTTCCAAAAGTACAAATATTTTTCAAGGCAAAAGTGTTCTAAGTGCGTGAAGCTTTTAAAGATTTGCCTACAAATACATTTTTTAAAATGGATTTAACCTAGAAATTTAAGTTTTTTTCTGCCTTCAAAATTATTCTAAGTATCTTTTTGCTTTCAAAATTCATAGGCTCTGATACACAAACATTTTCCTTATCACTTCCTTCAAAATATTTTTCTTAATTGAACTTAAAAATGGTCTAAGGAGAAGAATTTAACATTAAGGGGGAGAGATAGGAAAGAAAAGAGGGAATCAAATTTTTCAAATTTGAATTTCAAAAACATCCTATCAAAAATTTATTTCAAGTATTTAAATGAGTTTAGTACTTAACTATTTTTAAACCAAGTACCTGACACTTAATTTTTCAAACTTCTCAAAAGTACTTACTTTATACTTGAAAATTATCTAAGTGTAAAAAGTTTTGAAAATATTTTTACTCTGTTTTTGAAATACTTTGTCAAAAACATGAAGCACTTAGAAAAACTCATAAATCCCTGTTAGATACCTTGTTCACCCATGCCTGTTTTTGATATATGTCAAAGGGGGAGGAAAGGTCAAAGTTAAGAGTTGTAAATACAAGTATTCAGGGTTTTAGGGGGAGTATGAAAAATAAATATTTTTTTCAACTCTACATTTATTCTATTCATAAATAGTTATACTTCATTGCTTAACCTTTATGCTTAAACTGCTATCATTTTCCTTAACTTTGAATTGTGTTGCCAAAATCAAAAAGGGGGAGATTGTTGGTGCAGGAAGCACCAGATCGAACCTTGTTTTGATATTGGCAAAGGATTCAAAGTTAAGGGTTAATTGTTGTCTAACAATGCTACTTGAGAGTGCAGGAAACAAAGTCCTAGCGAAGGGCTGCTAGGCACCTGACGATGGGCTGTCAGGAAACCAAGTCCTGGCGAAGGGTTGCTGGGCAAAAACCAAGTCCTGGCGAAGGGTTGCTGGGCAAAAACCAAGTCCTGGCGAAGGGTTGCTAGGCGAAAACCAAGTCCTGGCGAAGGGCTGCTAGGTGAAAACCAAGACCTGGCGAAGGGCTGCCGGGCAAAAGTCCAACTGGAGGATCCGGTTGGCACCAGGTAAATTCTCCCGAGAGGAGTAGGTGAGGACGCGTTCCCCTTGAGGGAACATTAGGCGTCGGTTCGACCTAGGGCTCCATTTTGGAGATCCAAAGTCAGAACCAAGACAGCTAAGGCTGTTTTAACTAACTTATTATTTGTTGTTTTGGACTAACCCTGGATGCAGGACCGAAGGACTGTGTTTCTGCAGCTCAGAGAGCCTCAAAGGAGTGAGGCCGTAGCTGAGCAGGGCGCCCCGGATGTGTCGGGCGCCCCAGAGTCAACCCAAAGTCAGCAGAGAGGTAAACGCCCCGACAGCAGCGCAATTGGGGGCGCCCCGCGTGTGTCGGGCGCCCCGCATGTCGGGCGCCCCGCGTGTCTCGGGCGCCCACTGTGCCACGCCACTGAAGGCGGCTGCAGCTCACCCTCGCGAAGCCTCGGTGATAAAATTTGACCGGTCAATCGGGCGCCCCGTGCGCGTCGGGCGCCCCAGTCAACTGTTATCCCGAAGTCGAAGCGATCAGTCACGACCGAGAGCACGCCGGATCAGAAGCCACGTGGGGGGCGCCCCGAGCATCCCGGGCGCCCCCTGCCCTATATAAAGAGGGCCTCGACCCTATTCTTGAACAACGAATTCCTTCGACAATTCTACGCTCTTCTGCTTCCACGACACGCTCCAGAAAGCTGCCAACTCAAGCCGACGACGTCCCGCTGCTCCAGAACTTCAATCTTCACCGGACGTCGGTAACAAGAGTTGTATTTAAGTTTACGAGAATATTTTTATTATTATTTGTGTGTAAACTTTTGCGAACTTATAGAATTGCCCGCAGAAAACGATCAACGACCGTGGGTCTTGGAGTAGGAGTCGACCCAGGCTCCGAACCAAGTAAACCAGCTGTGTTTGCGTTATTGTGTTCTCTTTTATTTCCGCTGCGCACCCGCTCTTTTTAAATCCGAACGAATTCCGACATTCACCCCCCCCCCCTCTCTCGCATTTCTCGATCCAACACTGAAGACCTGACCGAAAGTTAGGCAAAGAAGTCCTGGTCAAGGACTGGGCAAGAAGTCCTGGCGAAGGACTGGGCACCGAAGACCTGACCGGAAGTTGGGCACAAAGACCTGATTAGGTGGATTGGGCAAATGTCCAACCGGAGGAGCCGGTTGACAAAAGGTAAACTCTCCTGAGAGGAGTAGGTAGGATGCGTGCCCTGTGCGAGGGAACAGTAGCCGTCGGTTCGACCTAGGGTTCCATTTGAGAAATCCAAAGTCAGAACCAAGACAGCTTAAGCTGTAAATAATGGCTAACCTATTTTGCTTCTTATTGTTTTTGGACTAACCTTGGTTACAGGGATCAAAGGAGTGTATTTTTGCAGCTGAGGCGCCTCAATGGAGTGAGGCGCCTCACTGGGGCTAGGCGCCCGTATGAATACGGGTGCCCCAGTTGAAGGCTAAACCAAAGCAAGCGAAGCAAAACTGCCACGAAGCCTCTGGAAGTACTCAACTCAGGCGCTCGGGACCATACGGGCGCCCCCATCAGCTCAGGTACCCCAGTGAAGATGGATAAGCGCTGACCGAGCCTGCGGATAAGAGATTGCGCAGGGAAGGCCACGTGTGGGCGCCCCCATCGACACGGGCGCCCCCATGGGTGCTATAAAAGGGGGTTCACACCCAAGGCTTCAGAAGACATCGCTCTCAACACTCCAAGCACTTTCGTTCAAGGGCTATGCTCCGACAAGCTTCAACTTCGAGATTCCAGCGCTGACGACGACCCTCTGCTCAGAAATTTGATCACCTCGGGTGTCGGTAACGAAAAGTGTTGCAAGTTTAATTTTCAGTTCTATTTCTGTACTCAATTTGTAAAACTCTTTTTACGACTATAGAATTGCCCAAAGTAAACGGTCAAGGACCGTGGGCCTTGGAGTAGGAGTCGACCGCGACTCCGAACCAAGTAAAACCAACCTGTGTTCACATTGTTCTGTTATTTTCCGCTGCGTAACTGCTCTGTTTTCTCTAAAAAATTTGATATCGATATTCACCCCCCCCCTCTATCGATTTCTCCAATCCAACACGTCCACCTCAAGGATAAGCCGTGGAGTAGGAGCAAGCAATCTCTGAACCACATAAATGATACATGTTAGCATTGTGTTTATTGTTTAAGTTTCATTTCCGCTAGCACAACTAACACGTGTAGGAAGAACAAAGTGAATTGGGTGAGAAGTTATTCACCCCCTCTAGTCAGACTATCGATCCTCAACACACCCTGCTCAGGATCATAAAAACTTTCACAGGAAAAGTATCCAACTATAAAAAAGAATACACGTAAGGGAAAGCAACAAGCTAATAGTTGAGAGGCGACGGAGACAAGCAGAGCATGTTTGGACTGAAAGGATTTAGATATCTCCACAATAATATGATATTGTCCACTTTGGGCCTAAGCCCTAATGATTTTGCTCTTGAACTTTACCCAAAATGTCTCATATCAATAGAAATATCTTTCTCTTATAAGCTCATGATTTTTCTCATGTGTTTTCGATGTGGGACTATTTTTGCAACCTTGCAACTCCAACAATCCCTCTCCCCTCAAACAAAGGATCATAGGGCCCCCTCAAGCAGAATGTCTATCCGTTTGATGCCGGATGCATGATCGACTAGGACTCCCTACCCCTCAGTCCACCTGACATACTAGGACTTCCTTACCTAGTCACAACTAGGACTTCCTACCTAGTGTCTGGTCCTCTTGATCCGAATACGGGAGCCCCCACTTCCTTTGTTCTAAGTAAATATTTTACTCACATGATTTGATTAAACTATAGCTCTTGTGCATAGTTGACGGTTAGACCTTTGGCAGTCCGGGCTCTTATACCAATTATTAGGACTGAAAGGATTTAGATATCTCTACAATGGTATGATATTATTCACTTTGGGCTTAAACCCTCATGATTTTGCTCTTGGGCTCTACTCAAAAGGTCTCACATCATAGGAGATATCTCTCCCTTATAAGCTCATGATTTTTCCCATGTGGTTTCGATATGGGACTATGTTTGCAATCTTACAATCCCAATAGAGCGTAATGTGATAACTCTCCGGTGGCCCATTCTGTCCTTATATAGCTTCGATTGAAAGATCTAAGTTGTCTAATTTAGGGCACGTAACCCAACGATGTCCTGAGCGTTAGAAGAACGTGGGGAACAAGGCAAAGGTTGTTTCAACTTTAAATCTCGGAAAATAATTCTTCGAGGAATCGTGCTAAAGCTACGCACTAACACCAACCTTGTGCTAACAATAGAGAGGCGCATCAGAGAGGCGACACCACACGTCGTGCGAGTCATAGGCACGCTGCATTAATGGTCTAATAAGGGGATTGATTATGTCACACGCCTCATTAAGGTAGATTATCTCTCAAATCACAAAAATCTCGCCATCACTCTCCTCTTCAATGCGAGTGTTGAACCTCTCTCAATCAGTCTATTGGTGCCGGAAGCACCAGATCGAACCTAGTTTTAATAATGACAAAGGGTTCAAAGTTAAGTTTGTGTTGTGATCTAACAGATTTACTAAGTGTTCAGGAAAGTCCTAGTTTACCTAGGCACGAAGTCTTGACCTGTAGGGTTGAGCATGAAGTCCTAGTCAAGGATTGGGCACGAACACCTGACCGAGAGTTGGGCACGAAGACCTGGTCGAGGACTGGGCACGAAGACCTAATCCGGAAAATCGGACAGAAGACTTAGCTGAGCGAGGACTATGGACAGAAGTAGGGACGAGTCGAGGTACGGATATCTCGAGATCCGGGAGCTTCGAAGGCTGAGCAAAAGTCAAACCGGAGATGTCGGTTGGCAAAAGGTAACTTCTCTAGAGTGGAGTAGATGAGGGCGCGTTCAACGGAAGAGGGAACAGTAGGCGTCGGCCCAACCTTGGATTTCATTTGAAATCTAAAGTCAGGACCAGACAGCTCTGGAAGTCAAATATTCATGCATTTAATAAATGTTATTGTTTTTCTGGACTAACCCTGATTATAGGCTCAGAAGATCTATTGGCCGTAATGGGGGCGCCTGAGAGAACTCAGGCGCCCGAGAAGCTAGGCGCCCGAGATGTCTCGAGCGCCCCAGGTCGGTTTTCTCAGCGCTGGTAAAGCTGAGTTGACGGTTGCTGATTGGACGCGCCACATCAGCACTTTGGCTCCCTAGTGCTCTTAGGCGCCTGAGAGTGTATAAGGATTGGCCGAGTCAGAGGATAACAACGCGGCTTGATCGCTGATGTGAAGGGCGCCCCCATGAGCACTCGGGCGCCCGAGTAGTAGTATATAAGGGGTTTCACCCCCTTGCTTCAAACATTAATTCAAGCACTCAGAATTACTACGATCAAGCTTCCGTGCTCAAGTTCATCACGCCAAAGAAGTTCGAGATCAACGACACGCCGCTTCTACGACCAATCGAGTTTTTGTTCCCTTAGCAAGTGTCGTCGGTATAACATTTTCAGTTTAAGTTTTGTACTTAATCCTCATATCTTGTAAATTAGTTTTTGTGTATTATAGAATTATCCAACGAAAACGGTCAAAGACACACCGTGCTCAAGTTTAAGACACGCCGTACTTAATCCTCAGAATTACTACGATCAAGCTTCCGTGCTCAAGTTCATCACGCCAAAGAAGTTCGAGATCGACGACACGCCGCTTCTACGACCAATCGAGTTTTTGTTCCCTTAGCAAGTGTCGTCGGTATAACATTTTCAGTTTAAGTTTTGTACTTAATCCTCATATCTTGTAAATTAGTTTTTGTGTATTATAGAATTATCCAACGAAAATGGTCAAAGACAGTGGGCCCTGGAGTAGGAGCCGTCATAGACTCCAAACCAAATAAAACAAAGTGTGTTAGCATTGTTTTAACTTGCTATTTCTTATTTTCGTTGCGCTTACTCTCGATTGATATCCAAAAAAATACATAATCGATATTCACCCCCCTCTATCGATCATATCAATCCCACAAGTGGTATCAGAGCAAGTTGCTCAATTTCAGTGAAACCACCAATTGAGCAGTTTTTTTCGGATGTTTGGTTATTTTTCTATCAGAAAAGATATTCTTGCCTTTTCTGATATTTCTTTTTGGTTCTTTTTCGATCGTTGATTTTCTCGTTTCTCGAAGTTGGTGCAATATAACTCGGGACTAAAATTTATATATTTCCATACAATACTGCTAATCCAAGACTAATTCTTGAATAAGTTTGTTGTTTTTGTCTTTTCAGGACTCTTAATGGCCCAACAAGAAGGTTACAGTACTGCCCGACCTCCTCTCTTCTCAGGAGAGGATTTAAGTTACTAGAAGAGTCACATGGAAGTCCACCTAAAAACTCATGTGGAAATGTGGATTATCATCCTGGCTGGACCAGAAATCCTTTAAAACGCACAAGGCGAATTTCTGGGATACACTGAGTTGGATGCTCCAAAATTGAAGCAGACGCAAAGATAACGCAAACCCTCCAATGTGGCCTTACAAAGGAAGAACTTAATGGTGTCGACCCCTTCAACAGTGCAAAGGAGTTTTGGAACAAGCTGATCGAGCTGCACGAAGGGACGTCGGATACCTGAATCAGCAAGTGGGATCTGCTCCTTAACAAACTCTACAACATTAAGATGCAAGATGGTAAAACCGCTACATAGCTTCATGCACGTATCTAAGAGCTAATGAACGACCTTCACACTATCGGCCATAAGGTAGAAAATCGGGACTTAATATGGTATGACTTAAACTCTTTCTCCAAAATCTCTTTGTGGGCATCTATGGTAGATGCTTACAAGGTTTTGAGGAATCTTTCAAAATTTAAATTAGATGAGTTATTTTCAGAGCTAGAATTACATTAGCAGACTAACTCTATACAGGTCGAGAAAGGTATTACCCATATTACAGGTAAAGTTCTAGGCAAAGTAAAGAAGAAAAAGCCACAATCGATACCCGAGTCTAATTTTGACTCATAATCTGACGAAGACGGTATCAACTATCCTGAGCTAGTCAGAATAGCTCAAAATTATTACAAGATGAACAAAGGACAAAGAAAGAAGAAGAAAGTGGTTCAAATAAAGGATGATCTGATTGAACTAAGCACTAGTCAAAAAGGCAAGATAGACATGTAACACCCCAAAATTTCCATCTTTAGTTCATAAAGTCTTTAGAATTATTTAGAAATGGTTTAGAAATATTCTAGATATTTTTAGGAATTTTTAGAGTATTTTTATGGAATTTTCCGAGTCCGTTTGGTATTTTTGGAAAAAGAAAAAGAAAAAGGAAAAAGGAGAAAAATAATAAAAACCGGTTAAGGGCAGCCGGCGGTTCGAACCCGCGACCTCACCGAAACAGCACAAGCGCCCAACCGGCTGGGCTAGGGGTATCAAGCACAGAAACAGATGGAGAGAAGGGTATTTAAGTGATAGCTAGGTTGATCCGACCCTTAAGTATAAATAGCCAATTAAAGAGAGAAGTTTTATTTCTCTCCTCTCCAAACCCTCACGCCGACTCCCTCTTCTCTCTTGGGCGACGCCGACCAACATCAAGGCCAAGGAGGGCCGGCCGAGACCCTTCTCCAAGAGATAATCCTATATTCGGGATCCCCGCGACGAGAGGAACGCGTAGGCGTGAAGAATTCTCCGAGATCTCAAGTTTCTCCCGAGCTCTAGACATTAATCTTGGTTGTAAGTCCAAGATATCAATGTAAGTACTGCTCACCTGCAGTAAGAGGCGGTTTTTCCGCGAGAATTTCCTTTAAAAGTTTTTAAAAGAGATATTTCCTTTTTGTTTGAGTTTTTGCATGTGATATTAGTTCATTATATGCTTATATATGTTGATTAATACCCTATGTGAGTTTAGGGTCCAAGAAAAGCTATGAGAAAAGAAAAGAAAAGATAAAGATAAGAAAAGAAAAGGCCAAGGCCTTAAGAAATCCCCAAAAGTCAAGACTTAGGGATTTTAGCACGCAAGGTGCTCCAGAAAATGCCAAGGCATTTACAGATAAGAAAGAAAAGTAAGAAAAGCTATTTTATTTTATAAGGCCAGTACCCGGCGTCCAAGGGCGTCGTTAAAGAAATCCAGGTGTCCAATTCCAAGGTCTTGGCCCTGGTAGACCAAGGTCTGCTCTATTAGGATTGGTGGCTCGCTACCCCAACCTTTTAGGGAACGCGCATATCAGATGGTACTTACGTCTTCAGTGGATCCAAGTGATTAGTATTTTCAAGTATATGCTTTAGCAAAGTTTTCGAAAATTTAAAGAGTTTTCTAAAAGTTAAAGAATAGCTAAAGTTTCTAGTTGAGTCAAGAAAAGTAAATTGAGATTATTTATTGCTTGAGTATGCATGTTTTGAGCTATACATGTTCTTAGTTTTCTTTCAAGCATGTTAGTATCTCATATGATTTTCATATTGTTCTAGAAGCATGTTTGCACATTCGAGATTTTGTGAGCTAGATAGTACTTACTAAGCTTTTGCTTATAGATGCATTTCCTCTTATTGCAGATAAAGGTAAAGGCAAGCAATTCTGAAGGAAGACGACGAGGCGGTGCTGAGTAGAGTGTGTGTGGTGGCTGATTATGGAGAGATCCTTGAGACGAGACATTTTAGTTATTTGAATTGCAATGTTTAAGTTTATTCAAATTTCAAGTTCTTGCTTTATGGAGATTATGGAGTATTTGAGTTTTGGATAGTTTTATATGCTAAATTTCTTAGAGTAAAGATTCCATGTCATTTCCTTTAGCATATATATCCCCATGATTGCATTGGATGAGTAAAAGTGTGAGTAGTTAGAAATATTGATACTTTGTTAGAGAAAAAGGTGTTTGTGCTAAGATAGTATCAATTCTCCTTTTGAATCGAGTTTTATTGCTTAAAAATGTTTAGAAAAGTTGTAATCACATTTCATAATGCATTAGCAAGGTTGTAGAACTTATAGTTGATGTCATGGATGCATAGGAGTCAAGATTGGTACAAACTCCATTGTTAAAGTTTAAACAAATTTGTTTAGTTTATTTTCTTTCATAAAAGTCCTAAAATCAAGTTTATGGATTCGTTTGATTGGTTAAATTGTTTGGGAAGTTGACATAGAGTATAGAAATGGTGTCGTAGTTTGATATGGCTCGAAATTGAAGGAATGGTGGACTTGGAAAGCAAGGGCCGAAAACCTGTAAAACTGAACACAGCCGTATCAGTCGACTGCGACGTCACCAGTCGACTGGTACGGGCTGTTTAGGTTGAGTAAAGATGTTTTCGATAAGTACAAATTATGAGATTTGAGAAGGAAGTGTAATATGGAATCATGCATGACTACTTAAGTTAGAATATCATTTTTAGATGAATTTAAAAGATTCAAAGAAAAGATTTCCGAAATTTCTAGTCATGTATCTTGGTTGAGAAGTAGAGGAAAGTAACGATCCGTCTAAAGGCAGTAAGAAGGCGGGTCGCTACAGTTGGTATCAGAGCAGTTCCCATTCTCCAGCATCACACACACATCAGCATCAACCTTGCCGTCTTCAAGTAAGAAAGCTTTAAGTTTCAGTTTTTTTTCTATTGCTCCTTTATTTAATTGCAGTATAGAGAAATGCTTAAGTACTTACTCACATGTGCATAGAACAAGGAAGCATGTTTAATACCTTAGTATCACGGAATCATGTTTAATCCCTAGAATGAATATTAGATTTCTAAGTAAGAAGACAAGTTTATACCTAGAGATGTAGTAGTGATTTCTTGTTCCCTTATGCATTGTTAAATGGCAAGAAGAGTACCGAGCTCCTAATGCTAATAACGGAACCCCAGTTCAAGATAACAATGAGCCTGGCACAGGACAGCCAAACCTGATGGCAGTCATTGCTCAAATGCAAGCTCAGATTTCAGAGCAACAGAAGACCATCGCCACACTGATGGCAAATCAGCACCCAGAGCCCCCTACACCACCCACAGCAGGAGTGGAAACCCCAGTGGTGGCTGAAGTTTCACCAGTCACACAGGAGACCCCTGCCGTGAACCGAAGACAAGAAACGTACCTCGTCCAGTGGCAGAGGCTGAAACCCGAAAGCTTCTCAGGCACGACTGAGCCCTGGGATGCCCAGGCTTGGTTCAAGACTTTAGAGAGCACAATGGAGCTTCTTGACTGGCCAGAAGTCGAGAAGGTCAAATGTGCCTCCTTTTGCCTAACTGGAGATGCTCGTATGTGGTAGGAGCGAGTCAAGAGTAAGAGGATAGTCAACCAGATGAGCTGGACAGATTTCGAGCAAGAGTTCTATGAGGAGCTCTTCCACATGCGGGTTACCAACAAGCACTACGAGAAATTCACAGAGTTCAGACAAGGAGAACTATCCGTGGATGAAGCAGTGAAGATGTTTAAGCGGTTAGCTCACCTGTGCCCAGAGCTAGTTAGCACAGGAAAAGAGATGGTTATGCTAATGCTCAAGACGTTAAGGCCTGAGATAGCGTTAAAGAGGGCTAGCAGTGTTAAGAGGCCACAAACCTCCGAAGAACTAATAAGTGGTGCTTTGACCACTGAGCACTACTTAAACAGTATAAAGGCCACCAGAAAGGTTGAACGATGAAGTTCTTAACAACCTTACCGTCAGGGGAAGTAATGACCTCTACTCAGAGGCTAAAGGCAGTACCAATCTGGATTTCCAACCGAGAGCTCTATAGTGACTTGACAGTCCTTGAGATGAAGGATTATGAAGTCATTTTAGGGATGGATTTCCTCAGTAAGTACAGCGCTTCAATGGACTGCCGTAGAAGGAAGGTGGTTTTCAGCCCAGAAAGAGAACCACCATTCGAGTTTCAAGGAGCCCCAAAGAGGAAGACTCAGAAATTCCTCTCAGCCTTGGCAGCCCACCAGATGCTAGAGCAAGGGTGTGCTGGTTTTCTTGCACACATAGTGGAATCAGAAGCAAAGGAAGAACGCAAGCAGGAGGATGTACGGGTAGTCTGCGAATATCCAGAAGTGTTCCCAGAAGAATTACCTGGACTACCTCCCAACCGAGAAGTGGAATTCGAGATCGAGCTAGTGCCCGGTACCGGTCCGGTCTCGAAGGCCCCATATCGTATGTCTCCAGCGGAGTTGAAGGAATTACAAGAGCAACTCCAGGAGCTACTAGACAAGGGCTTCATTCGCCCGAGTCATTCACCCTGGGGAGCTCCTGTACTATTCGTCAAGAAGAAGGATGGATCTATGCGTCTGTGCATAGACTACAGAGCTCTGAATAAGGTGACCATCAAGAATAAGTACCCCCTTCCTAGAATAGATGATTTATTTGATCAACTCAAAGGGGCTATAGTGTTCTCGAAGATAGACCTGCGTTCTGGGTATCATCAGCTAAAGGTTAAAGAAAGTGACATTCCCAGGACGGCCTTCAGGACAAGATATGGACACTACGAATTTGTAGTAATGCCTTTTGGAGTAACCAATGCTCCAGCAGTCTTCATGGAGCTGATGAACCACATCTTCAGGGAGTATCTCGATAAATTCGTCATTGTATTTATTGATGATATTCTCATATACTCACAGACTCCAGAGGACCATGCTACACACTTGAGGATAGTGCTGCAGATCCTTCAGCAGGAGAAGCTTTATGCAAAATTCTCAAAGTGTGAGTTTTGGCTAGATCAGGTGACTTTCCTAGGTCACATTGTATCCAAAGAAGGCATTCAAGTTGATCCAGCCAAGATAGAAGCAGTCAGCAACTGGTGTAGACCCAAGAATGCCAGTGAGATCAGAAGCTTCTTAGGCCTGGCAGGATATTACAGAAAATTTGTGGAGGACTTTTCCAGGATAGCCTCTCCACTCACAGCCTTGACCAGAAAGAACAAGAAGTTTGAATGGTCAGATAAATGCGAGCACAGTTTTCTAGAGCTGAAGAAGAGATTGACCAGTGCTCCCATCCTGACTGTTCCAGAGAGTGACAAGGCCTTTGACATCTACAGTGATGCATCCAAGATGGGCCTTGGAGCTGTCCTCATGCAAGATGGTAAAGTAATAGCATATGCCTCCAGACAGCTCAAGGACTATGAGAAGAATTACCCTACCCACGACCTTGAGCTAGCAGCTGTGGTTTTTGCACTGAAGCTTTGGAGACACTACCTGTATGGAGTGCAGTGCAGAATCTTCACGGACCATCAGAGTTTGAAGTACTTTTTCACTCAGAAGGACCTGAATATGAGGCAGCGCAGGTGGCTAGAGTTGGTCAAAGATTATGACTGTGAAATCCTCTACCACCCAGGTAAAGCTAATAAAGTGGCAGATGCACTGAGCAGAAAATCCTGTGCAGCACTGATGTCCCTATCATCACTGTCTCTACCACTTCAGAAAGAAATAAAGGATTTTGGAGTCGAAGTAATAGTTGGGCAACTTTCTGCATTGACTCTAGAGTCAACCCTGCTTAAAGATATACAAGAAAAGCAAGATCATGACCCAGAGATCCAGAAGATCAAGCAGGGGATCCAAGAGGCAGAAAATTCAGAGTTTCGAGTATCAGATAGTGGCATACTCTATTTTGGAGACCGCCTTTGCATCCCCAATGATGAGGAACTAAGAAAGAATATTTTAGAAGAAGCCCACAGTACCCCGTACTCTATGCATCCTGGTTCTACCAAGATGTACCAAGATTTGAAGCAAAGGTTCTGGTGGTCTGGACTCAAGCGAGACGTGGCCAGATATATCAGTACCTGCTTGACCTGCCAGAGAGTCAAAGCAGAACACCAGAGACCAGGAGGAGTTCTACAGCCACTTCCCATTCCAGAGTGGAAGTGGGAAGAAATATCCATGGACTTTATCACAGGTCTTCCGAGAACCACCCATGGACACGATGCAATTTGGGTGATAGTGGACAGATTGACCAAGTCTGCCCACTTCCTAGCCATTAAGTTATCGCATTCGGTAGAGCAGTTAGCACAGTTGTACGTGAAAGAAGTGATCAGGCTTCACGGAGTTCCGAGGTCGATCGTGTCTGATAGAGATGGGCGATTCACCTCCCATTTTTGGAAGTGTGTTCAGGACGCCCTAGGTACCAGACTTCAGTTCAGCACAGCCTTCCATCCCCAGACAGATGGACAAACAGAGAGAGTAAATCAGATTTTAGAAGACATGCTCAGGGCTTGTGCGTTGGACTTTAAGGGTAGTTGGTGCAAGTACCTATGCTTAGCTGAGTTTGCCTACAACAATAGCTATCAGGCCACTATCAAAATGTCACCTTATGAGGCATTGTATGGCAGAAAATGCAGATCACCCATATGTTGGCAAGAAGCTGGTGAGAAGAAAGAGATGGAGTCAGAACTAGGCAGCCAGACTGAGTTTATAGATGAGACCACTCAGGCTATCCAGACGATCCGCCAGAGGATTGAGACTGCC
>JAGFNQ010003941.1:0-39072 GCA_024364735.1 Boesenbergia rotunda
AATTTGCACCAACTACCCTTAAAGTCCAACGCACAAGCCCTGAGCATGTCTTCTAAAATCTGATTTACTCTCTCTGTTTGTCCATCTGTCTGGGGATGGAAGCTGTGCTGAACTGAAGTCTGGTGCCTAGGGCGTCCTGAACACACCTCCAAAAATGGGAGATGAATCGCCCATCTCTGTCAGAAACGATCGACTTCGGGACTCCGTGAAGCCTGATTACTTCTTCCACGTACAGCTGTGCTAATTGCTCTACCGAATGCGATAACTTGATGGCTAGGAAGTGGGCAGACTTGGTCAATATGTCCACTATCACCCAAATTGCATCGTGTCCATGGGTGGTTCTTGGAAGACCTGTGATAAAACCCATGGATATTTCATCCCACTTCCACTCTGGAATGGGAAGAGGCTGCAGAACTCCTCCTGGTCTCTGGTGCTCGGCCTTGACCCTCTGGCAGGTCAAGCAGGTACTGATATATCTGGCCACGTCTCGCTTGAGTCCAGACCACCAGAACCTTTGCTTTAAATCTTGATACATCTTGGTAGAACCAGGATGCATAGAGTACGGGGTACTGTGGGCTTCTTCTAAAATATTCTTTCTTAGTTCCTCATCATTGGGGACGCAAAGGCGGTCTCCAAAATAGAGGATGCCACTATCTGATACTCGAAACTCTGAATTTTCTGCCTCTTGGATCCCCTGCTTGATCTTCTGGATCTCTGGGTCTTGATCTTGCTTTTCTTGTATATCTTAAGCAGGGTTGACTCTAGGGTCAATGCAGAAAGTGCCCAATTATTACCTCGACTCCAAAATCTTTATTCTTTCTGAAGTGGTAGAGACAGTGATGATAAGGACATCAGTGCCGCACAGGATTTTCTGCTCAGTGCATCTGCCACTTTATTAGCTTTACCTGGGTGGTAGAGGATTTCACAGTCATAATCTTTGACCAACTCTAGCCACCTGCGCTGCCTCATATTCAGATCTTCTGAGTGAAGAAGTACTTCAAACTCTGATGGTCTGTGAAGATTCTGCACTGCACTCCATACAGGTAGTGTCTCCAGAGCTTCAGTGCGAAAACCACAGCTGCTAGCTCAAGGTCGTGGGTAGGGTAATTCTTCTCATAGTCCTTGAGCTGTCTGGAGGCATATGCTATTACTTTACCGTCTTGCATGAGGACAGCTCCAAGGCCCATCTTGGATGCATCACTGTAGATGTCAAAGGCCTTGTCACTCTCTGGAACAGTCAGGATGGGAGCACTGGTCAATCTCTTCTTCAGCTCTAGAAAACTGTGCTCGCATTTATCTGACCATTCAAACTTCTTGTTCTTTCTGGTCAAGGCTGTGAGTGGAGAGGCTATCCTGGAAAAGTCCTCCACAAATTTTCTGTAATATCCTGCCAGGCCTAAGAAGCTTCTGATCTCACTGGCATTCTTGGGTCTACACCAGTTGCTGACTGCTTCTATCTTGGCTGGATCAACTTGAATGCCTTCTTTGGATACAATGTGACCTAGGAAGGTCACCTGATCTAGCCAAAACTCACACTTTGAGAATTTTGCATAGAGCTTCTCCTGCTGAAGGATCTGCAGCACTATCCTCAAGTGTGTAGCATGGTCCTCTGGAGTCTGTGAGTATATGAGAATATCATCAATAAATACAATGACGAATTTATCGAGATACTCCCTGAAGATGTGGTTCATCAGCTCCATGAAGACTGCTGGAGCATTGGTTACTCCAAAAGGCATTACTACAAATTCGTAGTGGTCGTATCTTGTCCTGAAGGCCGTCCTGGGGATGTCACTTTCTTTAACCTTTAGCTGATGATACCCAGAACGCAGATCTATCTTCGAGAACACTGTAGCCCCTTTGAGTTGATCAAATAAATCATCTATTCTAGGAAGGGGGTACTTGTTCTTGATGGTCACCTTGTTCAGAGCTCTGTAGTCTATGCACAGACGCATAGACCCATCCTTCTTCTTGACGAAAAGTACAGGAGCTCCCCAGGGTGAATGACTCGGGCGAATGAAGCCCTTGTCTAGTAGCTCCTGGAGTTGCTCTTGTAATTCCTTTAACTCTGCTGGAGACATACGATATGGGGCTTTCGAGACCGGACCGGTACCGGGCACTAGCTCGATCTCGAATTCCACTTCTCGTTGGGAGGTAGTCCAGGCAATTCTTCTGGGAACACTTCTGGATATTCACAGACTACCCGTACATTCTCCTGCTTGAGTTCTTCCTTTGCTTCTGATTCCACTATGTGTGCTAGAAAACCAGCACACCCTTGCTCTAGCATCTGGTGGGCTGCCAAGGCTGAGAGAAATTTCTGAGTCTTCCTCCTTGGGGCTCCTTGAAACTCGAATGGTGGTTCCCCTTCTGGGCTGAAAACCACCTTCCTTCTACGGCAGTCCACTGAAGCGCTGTACTTACTGAGGAAATCCATGCCCAATATGATGTCGAAGTCCTGCATCGCAAGGACTATCAGATCGACATGTAGCTCTCGGTCTGAAATCTTGATTGGCACAGCCCGGAGCCGCTGGGTGGATTCCATGATTTCCCCTGAAGGGAGAGTTGTCAGGAATCTGGACTCCCAACTCTCTGTAGGCACCTGTAACTTACTAGCAAAAGGTACTGATACGAAAGAATGGGTCGCCCCAGTGTCAAACAGTGTAGTAGCTAAATGCTGAAAAATAACTATTTGACCTGTTACGACCGTGGAGGCGCTGGCAGCTTCTTCCTTCGTGAGGGAAAAGACTCTGGCATTGGTTGGAACTGGTGCTGCTTCCAATCCTCCCTGACTGATCTGAGGTCCCTCCAGCATAGTAGGCATGTAATGTAACTGGGGCTTGCCTCCATACTGTACAGACTGCTGAGGAAGTACTTTGAACTTGTTTGGGCATTCTTTGGATCTGTGTCCCTCTTGTCCACATGAATAGCATCCAGTTACACCCAAAAGGCATGCTCCTGGATGGTTCCTCCCACACTTAGGACAAGGTGGATACCTAGCTTGCTTATTCTCTGGTTTTCCTTTCTGGCTGCCAGGCCACTGCTTCCTTTTGTGGTTCTTGTTCTTCCAGTTCTGGCTATTTGGCTGAGGCTTCTGGCCTCCTATTGTCTTGTTCTCAATCAGGACTGGCTTCTGCTGTGCTTGCTGTGCCTTGATGCTATTCAGGTAGTGCTCTGAGATTAGAGCACTACTGACCAACTCCTCGCTGGTCTGGGGTCGGTGCATCCCGCTGTTCACGTTGAGTGCTATCTCAGGGTTCAGCATGCGGAGCATCAGTCTGACTCGCTCCTTCTCTGTGCTGACTAGCTCTGGGCAGAGGCGAGCTAGTCTGTTGAACTTTGCGACTGCTTCTCCCACTGGTAGGCTACCCTGTCTGAACTCCATGAAGTCCTCGAAGTGCTTGTTGGTAACCTTCATGTGGAAAAATTCCTCATAGAACTCGTGCTCAAAATCTGCCCAGCTCATCTGGTTGACTATCTTCTTACTCTTGACTCGCTCCCACCACATACGAGCATCTCCAGTTAGGCAGAAGGAGGCACATTTGACCTTCTCAACCTCTGGCCAGTCAAGAAGCTCCATTGTGCTCTCTAAAGTCTTGAACCAAGCCTGGGCATCCCAGGGCTCAGTCGTGCCTGAGAAGCTTTCGGGTTTCAGCCTCTGCCACTGGACGAGGTATGCTTCTTGTCTTCGGTTCACGGCAGGGGTCTCCTGTGGACTGGTGGAACTTCAGCCACCACTGGAGTTCCCACTCCTGCTGTGGGTGGTGTAGGGGGCACTGGGTGCTGATTCGCCATCAGTGTGGCGATGGTCTTCTGTTGTTCTGTAATCTGAGCTTGCATTTGAGCAATGACTGCCATCAGGTTTGGCTGTTCTGTGCCAGGCTCACTGTTATCTTGAACTGGAGTTCTGTTATTAGCATTAGGAGCTCGGCCTCTTCTTGCCATCTAATAATGCATAAAGGAACAAGAAATCACTACTACATCTCTAGGTATAAACTTGTCTTCTTACTTAGAAATCTGATATCCATTCTAGGGATTAAACATGATTCCGTGATACTAAGGGATTAAACATGCTTCCTTGTTCTATGCACATGTGAGTAAGTACTTAAGCATTTCTCTATACTGAAGTTAAGTAAAGGAGCAATAGAAAAACTGAAACTTAAAGCTTTCTTACTTGAAGACGGCAAGGTTGATGCTGATGTGTGTGTGATGCTGGAGAATGGGAACTGCTCTGATACCACCTGTAGCGACCCGCCTTCTTCTACCTTAGACGGATCGTTACTTTTCTCTACTTCTCGACTTTGATACATGACTAAAAATGCGGAAATCTTTTTTTTTTAACTTTTAAATTCATCTAACAATCATATTCTAACTTAAGCAATCATGCATATTAACATATCACACTTACTATCTCAAAAGCTCGCAATTGGTACACTTGAAGCTTGCCTCGCCCAACTCAAACTGCAGGTATCAGTCGACTGATACTGTATCAGTCGACTGATAGGCCTGTAATTCGAAACTCAGGTTTCGGCCAGTTACTTCACAGCTCCTCCAAACCTATAATTTCGAGCCATATGGAATCATGACACCATTTCTACACTCTATGACAGTTTTCTAATGAGTTTAGCCAATCAAAACGAATCCATAAACTTGAAATTTGGACTTTTGCGGAAGAAAATAAACTATTCAAGATATATGAACTTTAACACTAAAGTTTGTACCAATCTTGACTTCTATACATTCATAACACCAAATACATGTTCTATGACCTTGCTAAAGCATTATGAAATGTGAATGCAACTTTTCTAAACATTTATAAGCAATAAAACTTAATTCAAAGAGAATTTGATACTATCTTGGCACATGTGTCTATTTTCCTAACAAAGTATCAATATCTCCATCTACTCACATTTCCACTCATCTAATGCAAGCATAAGAATATATAAGCTAAATGAAATGACATGAAATCTTTACTCTAAGAAATTGAGCATGTAAAACTGTCCAAAACTCAAATGTTCGCTAAACTTTATAAAGCAAGAACTTGAAATTCAAATGATCTATAACATTGTGAATTAATAGCTAAATTATCTTGCGCCAAAGATCTCTCCATAATCAGCCACCACACACACTCTACTCAGCACCGCCTCATCGTCTTCCTTCAGAATTGCTTGCCTTTACCTTTATCTGCAATAAGAGGAAATGCAACTAGTAAGCAAAAAAGCTTAGTAAGTACTATCTAGCACACAAAACTCGAAATATGCAAACATGCTTCTAGATCAAACTGAACATCATATGAGATACTAATATGCTTGAAAGAAAAACTAAGGACATGTATAGCTCAAAACATGCATACTCAAGCAATAATAAATCTCATTTTACTTTTCTTGGCTCAACTTGGAAACTTTAGCTATTCTTTAACTTTTTGAAAACTCTTTAAATTTTCGAAACTTTGCTAAAGCATATACTTGAAAATAATAATCACTTGGATCCACTGAAGACGTAAGTACCATCTCATATGCGCGTTCCCTAAAAGGTTGGGGTAGCGAGCCACCAATCCTAATAGAGCAGACCTTGGTCTACCAGGGCCAAGACCTTGGAATTGGACACCTGGATTTCTTTAACGACGCCCTTGGACGCCGGGTACTGGCCTTATAAAATAAAATAGCTTTTCTTTCTTTTCTTTCTTATCTGTAAATGCCTTGGCATTTTCTGGAGCACCTTGCGTGCTAAAATCCCTAAGTCTTGACTTTTGGGGATTTTTTTAAGGCCTTGGCCTTTTCTTTTCTTATCTTTATCTTTTCTTTTCTTTTCTCATAGCTTTTCTTGGCCCTAACTCATATAGGGTCTTAATCAACTATAAAACATATAATGAACTAAGATCACATGCCAAAAATCATAAACAAAAGAAATATCTCTTTTAAAACTTTTAAAGGAAATTCTCGCGGAAAAACCGCCTCTTACTGCAGGTGAGCAGTACTTACATTGATATCTTGGACTTACAACCAAGATTAACGTCTAGGCTCGGAAGAAACTTGAGATCTCGGAGAATTCTTCACGTCTACGCGTTCCTCTCGCCGCGGGGATCCCGAATATAGAATTATCTCTTGGAGAAGAGTCTTGGCCAGCCCTCTTGGCCTTGATGTTGGTCGGCATCGCCCAAGAGAGGAGAGGGAGAGGGGTCGGCGGATGGTGAGGGTTTGGAGAGGAGAGAAATAAAACTTCTCTCTTTAATTATCTATTTATACCTATGGGGCGGATCGACCTAACTACCCCTTAAATATAAGTCTCTCCACCCTTTACTGTGCTTGATACCCCTAGCCCAGCCGGTTGCGCGCTTGTGTGGTCTCGCGGTGGTCGCGGGTTCGATCCACCCGCTGCACTTAATTGGTTTTTTCCATTTTTCCTTTTTTTTCCTTTTTTTTTCTTTTTCCAAAAATACCAAACGGACTCGGAAAATTCCATAAAAATACTCTAAAAATTCCTTAAAATATCTAGAACATTTCTAAACCATTTCTAAATAATTCTAAGGACTTTAAGAACTAAAAATGGAAATTTTGGGGCGTTACAGCAGAAAAACAAACGAGAGCAAAGCACACACAACTAGCAAGATCGCTAACAAGGAGGGTTTACAAGGTTCGGGAATAACTTGCCCCTACTCCTTGGCGTGCCCTTGAGGTGGGCGATCCCTTGATCGTCGGCAGATCAAGCCCCGGTTAACACCGGATATGAAGCAACCTCCTTCTCGGTGGAGAAACCTCTCCACAGTGTGTTTCAAACAATGATATATAATAAGCACAATGAAACAACAACAAGAAAGATCTTACTCAAACACTTAGCAAGGATTAAACACAGCAAGCTTCCCGAGCTCCACCCAGTGGCGATCTCACGCAGACCCCGTCTGCTTCGTGTCTTCCCACTGTCGGACTCCCAGCTTCTTGTTTTCTCCTTCAAGTGCTCAAGTATGATGATTGCTTCTCAATAGCTTGCTTAGAATGGTTGAAGAACTCAAGAACAGCAAGCTGGTAGTAGCAAAACCCAAGAACACGAAGCAGATCAGCAAGTATCAAAACTGTAAAAATCCTGCGGAACTCAACTCTCGCGTTCCTTTTGTTTCTCCGCCAAGCGACAGGTGACCCCATCTCTGTAGCTCCCAGCTACTCATCTGCCAACGCCAGCCTCTACTGAGCTATCTCTGGACTCACTGAACTCCTCAGCCAAGCCCCAGTCTTAGCTCCAGTCCGCAGCTCGTCGTTGCAACCTGAGATGGGAAAAGGGACAAACCTGCTCCAAGGAAAGCACGCCTTGACTTCTCCTTGAGTGTTTGAGTCTTCCCCTGTCACCTGAAACTCAATCAGAGCATTAGAGCAGAAGATCAAGCAACATATCTGTAACGCCCCAAAATTCCCATTTTTAGTTCTTAAAGTCCTTAGAATTATTTAAAAATGGTTTAGAAATATTTTAGATATTTTTAGAAATTTTTAGAATATTTTTATGGAATTTTCCGAGTCCGTTTAGTATTTTTAAAAAAAGAAAAAGGTTTAAGGGCAGGAGGGGGTTCGAACCCGTGACCACCAGGAGACCAGGCGTGCGCGCGACCAGCTGGGATGGTTCGTTTTGTTGATAGAGAATAAGCGAACCAATAGATAAGTTGTGGTTAGGTCAATCCGCCCCATAAGTATAAATAGATAAGTTAAGAGAGGAAATTGGATTTTTTGGTTTTCTCTCTTCCTCACCCTAGCCGCGCGACACACGCACGGGAATCCTCTTCCCCTCTCTTGTGCGCACGCCAACACCAAGCCGAGACTTCCTCTCCTCTTCCAAGGGGGCGCCGGCCAAGAGGGAACCAAGGAGACGGAGCGTTTCATCCGTCTCGATGAGGAGAACAAGTAGGCGCGGACGGTTCGTGGGGATCTCACGTTTCTCACGAGCCCTGGATCTCAATTTCGGTAGTAAGTTCAAGAAAACCAATGTAAGTACTGCTCACCTGCAGTAAGAGGCGGTTTTTCCGCGAGAATTTCCCTTAAAAGTTTTTAAAAGAGATATTTCCTTTTTGTTAAAGTTTTTTCATGTGATCTTAGTTCATTATATGCTTATATATGTTTGATTAAGCACCCTATATGAGATTAGGGGCTAAGAAAGTTATGAGAAAAGAAAAGAGAAGATAAAGACAAGAAAAGAAAAGGCCAAGGCCTTAAGAAATCCCCAAAAGTCAAGACTTAGGGATTTTGGCACACAAGGTGCTCGTTAAAATGTCAAGGCATTTAAAGATAAGAAAGAAGAGAAAGAAAAGCTATTTTATTTTCTAAGGCCAGTACCCGGCGTCCAAGGGCGTCGTTAAAGAAATCCAGGTGTCCAATTCCAAGGTCTTGGCCCTGGTAGACCAAGGACTGCTCTATTAGGATTGGTGGCTCGCTACCCCAACCTTTTAGGGAACGCGCATGAGATGGTACTTACGTCTTCAGTGGATCCAAGTGATTATTATTTTCAAGTATATGCTTTAGCAAACTTTTCTAAAGTTTAAAGAGTTTTCAAAAAGTTAAAGAATAGCTAAAGTTCCAAGTTAAGCCAAGAAAAGTAAGTTGAGATTTATAAATGCTTGAGTATGCATGTTTTCGAGTTATACATGTTCTTAGTGTTTCTTTCAAGCATATAAGTATCTCATGTGATTTCATATTGTTCAAGAAGCATGTTTGCACATTTCGAGATTTTGTGAGCTAGATAGTACTTATTAAGCTTTATGCTTATAGATGCATTTCCTCTTACTGTAGGTAAAGGTAAAGACAAGCAATTCTGAAGGAAGGCGACAAGGCGATGCTGAGCGACGTGTGTGTGGTGGCTGATTTTGGAGAGATCCTTGAGATGAGACAATTTAGTTATTTGAATTACAATGTTTAAGTTTATTCAAATTCCAAGTTATTGCTTTATGGAGTTTAGCAAACATTTAAGCTTTGGATAGTTTTACATGCTCAATTTCTTAGAGTAAAGATTCCATGTCATTTCATTTAGCATACATATCCTTATGATTGCATTGGATGAATAGAAGTGTGAGTAGGTTGGAATATTGATACTTTGTTGGAGATATTGATGCATGTGCCAAGATAGTACTAGTTCCCCTTTGAATCAAGTTTTATTGCTTAAATATGTTTAGAAAAGTTGCATTCACATTTCATAATGCTTTAGCAAGGTTATAGAACATGTATTTGGTGTTATGAATGCATAGGAGTCAAGATTGGTACAAACTCTAAGGTTAAAGTTCATATAAACTTGAATAGCTTATTTACTTCCACAAAAGTTCTAATTTCGAGTTTATGAAGTTGTTTTGATTGGTTAAAATGTTTAGGAAACTAGTATAGAGTATAGAAATGGTGTTGTGTCTTGTTATGGCTTGAAACTATATGTTTAGTGGGCTTTTGGAAACTAAGTTTCGAATCTGAATTTTCAGTTTTCAGGCGTGCCAGTCGACTGGTTCAGAACCAGTCGACTGCCCTATCGAACAGTAGCTTCTGTCCGATACACCAGTCGACTGCCAAGAGGCCAGTCGACTGGTGCCGCGCCCAAAAACTTTCTGAGGCCGATACCAGTCGACTGGTCAGATCGCAGTCGACTGGTACCATTGCAGAAAAGTCTTATAGATGTAAAGAAGTGTGCCATGGTATCATGCATGACTATTAGAGTTAGTATATCATAGATAGATTAAAATTGAGAAGAAAAAAAAAAGATTTTCGCATTCCTAGTCGTGCATTAGAGTCGAGAAGTAGATAGAGTAACGATCCGTCTAAGGCAGAGAAGGCGGGTCGCTACAATATCAACATACATCAGCAAATCAGATTTGATCAGAAATTCTGACCGCGTCTGACAGTGAATTTGAATTAAAGTGATCGGTCACCAGACCGATCCAGGGTGTGTGGATCGGTCACCAGACCGATCCACTGCTTTGCTGGGATACCCAGCTCTCGCAGCTATACACGCCTGATCGGTCACCAGACCGATCAGGGTGAAGCCTGATCGGTCACCAGACCGATCAGATTGGATCCTGATCGGTCATCCAGACCGATCAGAGCAGATGAACAGTAACTTTTTAATCAGATCCAAGATCCCTGATCGGTCACCACACCGATCCAAGGCTTTGATCAGCAAGGGAACTCACTCACCATTTGCTCCTTGATCGGTCGCCAGACCGATCAGAAGCAAGATAGCGAGGAAGCAGCCTGCTCCCTGATCGGTCACCGGTCCGATCAGGAGCCACACAGCAGATTCCCAATCTCACTGTGCGCTCCCTGATCGGTCCCCAGACCGATCAGACATAGCTGGATCGGTCACCAGACCGATCCACTAAGGAGCAGCGTGCCAATGTCCCTGATCGGTCACCAGACCGATCCAGCGACTCAACCCTAGCCCTCCAAGCTAGGAATTCATCCACCTTAGCCCTCCAAGCTAAGGATTTTTCCATCTAACTCTCCAAGTTGGGAATTTGCACCTAACCCTCCAAGTTAGGACTTTTCACCTAGCCCTCCAAGCTAGGACTTTTCACCTAGCCCTCCAAGCTAGGACTTTTCACCCAACTCTTCCGAGTTAGAACATCATCCAACCTAGCCCTCCAAGCTAGGCACCTGACCCTCCAAGCCAGGACTTTTTCACCTAATTCTCCAGGATGGGAATTTGCACCTAACCCTCCAGGTTAGGACTTTTCACCTAGCCCTCCAAGCTAGGACTTTTCACCCAACCCTTCCGAATTAGGACTTTTCCAACACCTAGCCCTCCAAGCTAGGATTTTCCACACCTAACCCTCCAGGTTAGGATTTTCCATATCATGCCTAATCCTTGATTAGGACTTAATCATAATCATCATAATCATCACACCTAACCTCCCAGGTTAGGATTTCCCAAATCATAATCATCCTCCTAACTTAAAATCGTTTTCAACACCAAAACAACAATCAGGGCCAGACTGCATCAACATTTTGCTCATAGGCAACAATGTCAAAGTATTATCAGACGTAAGGGTATGGTTGTCCAAACAGTTTGATATGAAAGATTTGGAAGAAGAAAGGCACATCCTTGGGATCAAGGTTATAAGGGATCGCTAGAAAAGGATGTTGTGCTTATCTCAAGCTTCATACATAGTCACTGTCCTAACTCATTTTACCATGGAAAACTCCAAGAAAGGTTTTCTACCTTTCGGGTATGGAGTTCCTCTATCTAAGGAGATGTGTCCTAAAATATCAAAGGAGATAGAGGAGATGAAGGCGGTTCCTTATGTCTCGGCTGTAAGAAGTCTTATGTATGCTATGTTGTGTACGAGACCGGATATCTGCTTTGTCATGAGCATGGTCAGAGTAACCCAGGTCAAGGACATTGGACTGTAGTAAAGCATATATTGAAGTACCTGAGAAGGACTAGGGATTATATGTTGGTTTACCAGGCAGATCAATTACTCCCTGTGGGTTATACGAATTCAGACTTCCAATCAGATAGGGGCAAAAGTAAGTCTACCTCAGGGTATGTGTTTACTTTAAGAGGTGGAGTCATAGTATCAAGGAGTGTCAAGCAGAAATGCATGGTGGACTCCACCATAGAAGCTGAGTATGTGGTAGCCTCTGAGACAACCAAGGAAGTTGTATGGCACAGGAACTTCATGATGGACTTGGATGTGATTCCTGGTTTGCCCAGAGCTATCAAATTTATTGTGATAACAGTGGTGCAGTTACAAACTCGATGGAACCACGAGCCCATAACGCGAGTAAACACATAGAGCGCAAGTACCACCTGATATGAGAGATCATAAAGCTAGGAGAAGTTGTTATCGCCAAGATTGCATCGGAGGACAACCTGGCGGATCCTTTCACTAAGGCTCTTCCAGCGAGAGCTTTTGAGAGGCATGTGGAGGATATAGGAGTCAGATGTATGACATTGTAAGGACAGCAGAGTCTTTTAGTATAAGTGAGAGATTATTAGAATGTATACTAAAACTCTTGCTTTTATATATATATCTACATTTTGAAAAAGAATCACAAGATCACTGTTTGCATATTTATATTAGTATGTGCATATTGTCTGATACTTTACATTGTAATGTTGAATTCATAAGTCTGATACTTTACATTGTAGATAACATGGTGTGTGGTGTCGTACAAAAGATCATGTTATCTCACAACCGAGATGGATTTGGACAAACCATCGGGATGGTTGTAATGTAATTTGGTATTGGTTTATCTTGACCATAGAATTACATTAGTGCACTTTGTGTGTATTGAGCATGACCGATATAGAGGTGATTCAATTTATACTGACTTTATAATTAAATTAGACCTTAGTTATTATGGAGTACATACTCTTAATCCTGATATAATAACGGACATATGTACTTAATATTTATTTCTTTGATTTACCAATAGGCGAGATTTATTGGTTAAATCGATAGGTCCGGTAAGTTGGGAAATAATATTATTTACATGGTATACCGTTGATTATAGAAGGAAATCGTGTCTTGGTGAGTCGGGTTGATGATATCCCCTTGATGAGTTCATAAGGTTCATTATGTTAAATCCTGCATGTGGACTTGGTTTGACATGATGATAAGGTAGAGTGGTACTACTCAAGGAGTTAGATGTTAATTAATTAAATTCTCAGTAATTTAATTAATTAATCGGCATTCGATATCTTGAACACGGGGAGATATTTATACTCATAATAGGTGGAGTTCATATTTAAATATAAGGGTTGGTGAGGTAGATGAGGATCCTATAAGATGTGTATACTGAAAGACATGATTTCTTTATATGAACATCTTCGTTTTGAAAAGAAAATCATAACTATACTAGGTGTCTATTTATATTAGTACATACATGAAGTCCATTACTTTGAATTGTCAGTAATTTAAATTAATTAAGGACCCAGGAGTTAATTAATTTGAATTGTCAGTAATTTAAATTAATTAACGGAAATTCAAGATCTTAAACACGGGAGATGGATGACTCGTAATAAGTGGAGCTCATATGTAAATATGGAGTTGGTAAGGTAATTCAATGAGGATCCTTTAGTGGAATGAATCCTCAGTAATGGACCGGGTTGGATCTATTAGTAGGTCAAGATCCAACTCTTTTTCATGATTCCTATTGTAGACCTATATATATCCCATGATGATATGAAACTAAGAGATTAATCGATCCAGATAATTAATCCAAAAAAGCACAAGAAAAATCCAATGTTTTTCCTCTCCTCTCCTCTCTCTCCTTGCGGCACCGAACGGAGGGGAGCAGTTCCTTCTCCGATTAATTGCATGCTTCTCCGAGTAATTACATGGCTGCTCTTCTCTGATTAAAGGCATGCAATTAATCCTGTCTTCTCCGATTAATCGCATGGCTTCTCCAATTAATTGCATGGCTGCTCTTCTCCAATTAAAGGCATGCAATTAATCCTGCTCTTCTCCAATTAATTGCATGGCTTCTCCGATTAATTGCATGGCCTGCTCTTCTCCGATTAATTGATTACATGCAATTATTCCTTCTCCACGCGGCTCATGCAATCTGCTCTTGAGCAATTGCCTTGGCGTGGAGAAAAAGTTGCATACGCAACTTAGCTTGGAGAACAAGAAGAAGGCGAGAGCCTTCTGCGTGAGCAGGATCCTTCTGTGTGGAGAAGAAGACACAGTTCGGGCGTCGACGGTAGACGAAAGAGGATTAGTAGGATTTGTGTTCGAATTATCTTTTTCCTTGGAGCGGCCGACGGCATCCCATTGATTAGGGATTGGTTGGCGCAAGGAGAAGGGATCGACTTGGTGACCACGGTTCTTGGTAAATCGTTGCTCACACGACGTCCAAGAGGAGAGAGTCATACGGTAGAAGATCGTAAGGTAATGGAAGGTATAATTCTTCCTTGGCTCCTTATGTTATTCATGTGTCATATTGATTTGCCTTGTCATTTTATGTTAGTTAGTTTATTATTTTGATTTTTTATCATAGCCAATAATTTACTAACTGGACCCCAACCATAAACATGAAAGTCGGTGATCCACTCGTCGCCTTTTCCGCGGTCGAACGGTCGAGCAAATTACAAGGTCGATCTTTGTGATTGGCCGAGTTGTAATTTGGATCGTTCGATACGGCACGAGATGGCACTACAAGAAAAATACTTTTTCGCAGCGTGTTATTAACAGCACAGATTAAAAGCATGTTGTTAATAGTATTATTAACGGCATGCATATTGATGTGCGCTGTTAATACCATACATTTTTTTAAAAGAAGAAGCATCAACGGCATACATTAAAAGTAAGCTGTTAATGCTATTATTAACAGCATATTAACGTACACTGCGAATAAATAATAACAATGACAGCATACAAAAATTGGTACGCTACTAATGCATCTATTTATTATATATGATATGCTACAAATAAAATTACAAATAATCACTATTTTATTATTTTCCTTATTTTCTTTTTTCCCATTTTTTTCTTTTTCATTATTTCTATTTTATTATTTTATTATTTTTTATTTTCCTTATTTTTTTCATTTTCCCCCATTTTTTTCTCTTTTTTTCTTTTTTTTCCTTATTTATTCTTTTTCCTTATTTCCTTATTTTATTTCTCTCCCAAATCTCTCGCGCCTCCCTCCTCATCGCGATCGAGTCGCGCCCTCTTTATTTCTCTTTCCGTCGTTTCTTTCCCAAAACCATTACGATCCCGCCTCAACTCATCGCCCTCCTCATCGCTCGACTCTCCGCCTCCTCGCAAACTCCTCAGCGCCATCTTCTCCGCCTCCTGCTCACAGACACCGGCAGACTCCCACCCTAGGGCTTCTTGAAAGACTGCGCCATCTTCTCCGAAATACTCACGGTAGCTTATTCGGGTTGCTCTAGGGCTTCCAGGTTAGTTTTTGTTCTGAAAGACTGATGTATATTTTTTTGTTTGGGCTTTTTGGAAACGTAGTTAAAACTTTATGTAGGCTTTCTGGAGCTTTACCATTGGTCCAAGGAAAGTAGAAGTGATTAGAGAACAAAGATTTGTTTGAGGTCATTTTGAGTGTTCCTCTTAATGTTTAGCAAACAAAGATTGCAGAAAAAACTAAAAAACAAGATGGAAGATTTTGTTATCTTCATTGCTTTTGAGAATGCCTGAGTTAGTGTTAATTCCTGCTTAAGTCCTAATATCTGGGGTAGTAAACATTACTGCTCCAATTGGTAGTCTGGAGCTGAGTTAAAAATGTGATATCAGAAGCTTCTGTTAGCTTAACACTGACTGATTTATTACATTTCTTATTCTCTTGCTTATTAGGTGTACTTACAAGTTCTCCAGGATGTAGGTATAATTTAAGATTCTAAACTGTATTGGCAGGTCAATGCTATCTCCGAAAACAGTAAATTTGTTACCCGTGATGTCTGGTCAGAAATTTCATCAAAAATTGGAAGAGGAGTAGTTTTACCAGTTTGCATGGAATGGCTCAGAGTAGAATTCAACCTCGAAATTGGAGAATCCAATGAGGTATAGAATGGCTGGCATCAAGTGCCTCCATGTTCTAGGTTTCTAATATTCATACTCGCTGACATCATCATTTCTGTTTCAGAATCTACCTTCTAAAATTATTGGTAAATTGAAGGAAGATGACAGAATATTACAAAACATAAATAGAGCGGGCAAAAGTGAACTATATTCAGACATGATATTCTTTCTTAGATTTGGTTCACCCAGGTATTATTATAGTTTTTATAGCTTTTAGCCTTGGATTATATTTTTTTCTCTAATTCTTTACATTATGCATTTGTTACATATATGATAAATTGATTCATTATTTGTTTATTTAAACAGTCAAAACCTTCAATTTTAATTGTGTTTTTTATGGAAATAAATGAACCTGTAGAAAATACTGTTCTGATATCTATAATTTGATATGCCAACTTGCTAACATGTCAAAATGTAAACTTTGTTATTGTTTTGTCAACCAACATAACCTTTGCAGAACACTTATTATAGGTTGCAATATATTACTTTTGTCATCGATAACACTTTTGTAGACCATTTCCTTTGTTATTGATAACACTTATTACAGTACTTGACCTTTTTCATTCTCTAGTTCTCTATTCTTTACCTCTGTACAACACTTTTTCATTGTTTTTTGTCTTTTTTTCAATCCACATTACCTTTGACAATCAACTTCACGTAGAAATAATCTCTTTTACCAAAGATTTGTCTACTCTAATCAGATTGCAATACATTACCTGCACCCTTTTTATCCTTTGGCCAGTCCTTGGTGCTGTTACGATAGTAAGCTTCTGCCACAACATGGAGCTGACATTTTAGAAGACATGATCGTGATGTTAGCTGATACCATAGCTAGCATATACGTGGAACTCATCTCAATTGACAGTGATGTTTCTTCAGAGATGAATGGTGTTGGCTTAACTTTATGTTCGATGTCCACTAGAACACTTCAAAAGCTACGAAATGAGGTATGGGACTAAAGTGAATTTGTCCTTAACATCTTTAATGTTTTGTTGTTGATTTGTTATGCATAAGTGTTTGTTTCAGATTTCCTTTATATGCTACTTAGTACCATGGAAAAAAAAGAGTTTGGCAATGTTTTTCCTAACACTGCGTTAATGGTTCAGTTAAATTCCTGTTATTTGATCTATTCACTGTAAAAATGAAGGATAAAATGAGGACATCATTGTTATTAGCAGGAAAGTTTTCTACTTTTTATTATTTTTATTTTTGTATTAGTTGTTAATTTCAAAATTGTTGTTTACAGGTTCTACTGAACCAATGGCTTCAGGAGAACTTCGAGTCTGTTATCTCGATGTATGAGGATCGTTTTGAGTTACGCGTCCTGCAAAGAGAACTTTTTGACAATCCAGAATACAAGGAAAGCAGTAACCTTACTTGGTGGAAGAATCTTCCATTCAAAAAGTCAGCAGTTCCATCACTTGTGTCGTATGTCCGTATCAACCAATTTTCCCTATCAGTAAAACGGATGAAAGAATTAAGAACTTTAACTGGATGGTATGCCCTTTAACCGATACCTTTGCTTCTTTTAAAGCTGACATGTTATGGAAAAAAGTATATATTACCGCTAAAATTACTGTTGAACAAGCATTGGTTTTTAATTTTTGAAATGGTTCGATATAATAATTGAGTTGGATATCCTTCTGTTGACTTGTAAGCTATCTTCAAGTATATTTATAGAGGTGATGAGCTATGATCGAAGTTACATAATATCTAAAACAAGTATTAATTCAATGAATTTTTTGCTTTCTCTCTTTAATGATATTGATGAACAATTGTACTTGCTCATGAATGATAATTTTGTTTAATTTTATTTTCTTATTTTTGAATAATGTGCCATTTTGTCTGTTGCTTACAGGAGTTACTTCTTCAGCTTGTATCTTGAGTTTTGCGACATCAGCATGCCTTTCTTTCGGGCTGCTTTCACCAAGGTTAGCGATGCTGTATCATGCCACTTGAAATTTGATTACACAGTTACAACTAAAGAACATGAGTCGTGAAGATATCATTGATAATACTAAATGTAAACTGCTTCATCGGAGTATTGACGGAGTTATTGCAGAAGGTCGAATTGCATCCATAGATCCCAAAGTAAAAGTGCATCACGTTCCTCTTGGTGGAGCTTGTTGGAAAGATTGGATTGATAGGGTGTTTGTGAACAAGCTGGACCACATTCGACCAAATGATGAAATGTTGTTTCTCGAAGATGCAATAGGAAGCACAGTTGCTTGGTTATCTAAGTTTATAGTTTTTTATTGAGTTACTAACTTTAGACTTATGACTAGCTTGTAATTTTTTTTTGCTACACAGTTATTTTAGACTTATGACTAATTTGTAATGATTTTTGTTGGTAAGTGAAATGCTATTTTGGTAAAATGTGGTGTTTATGATTAATTGTGATATAAATGGTTTAGTTTTGGATGTTGTTAATTGAGATATGTGATGTGGTATATTTATTGTATTGTCAAATTGTGTAAGATGTGTATATGTGGGATTATAATTATATTGAATATATTAGTATCCGCAATGTACAAATATACACTGCGGATATGTGGGCTTATTTGTTGATGCACATATCCGCAGCGTGCAACCACTAGCTGCGGATGTAATTTTTCGCAGTGTATATTCGTGTGCTGCGGATACACTTATCCGCAGCATGTAGCCGCGCGCTGTGGATGCAACTTATCCGCAGCGCGCAGATGCACGCTGTCGAAATGTTGTGACTTTTAACAGCTTGGAGTTATGCAGCATTCGATGCGCGCTGCGGATACAATTATTGCGCACTGCGAAAAGACATTTATTGTAGTGTGATCGTTGGGAGACGGATCTCCATTCGGATTAATTTTTAATCCGTAGACATGAAGAGGTCTCTCGGAACGAGCAAGTATTCGCTTAGGAAACCCGCCAAGCCATATCCAACAGATCTGGAGACAAGTTCTTAACAGAGCTGGAGAAAAGCGACCTCGTAACGAAGAAACTGATCATTCAAAAGATGAAACCCCCCTTCTTTTGAGGCTGCAATCCAAAGCTCTAAAATTTGGTTCCGGCAAGAAGGGCACGAATTGCAAGACGAGTGATCCCACAGTTGGAGAAAAGCAGCCTCATGGCGACACCAATCCTGTTGAATCTTTGTCGATAAAGAAAGCAAAGCTTCCAGGAACCTCTGTGCCTCTGAAAGTACCAACTGCACAAGCAATCATGAAGTCGCCGTCCTTGTCAAAGCTATTGAAGAAGGCCCCTGGATCACAGAAATGGACTACCTTAGAGCACAATGGCGTTATATTTCGTCCTCCATACAAACTTCACGGGATCAAAATGCTCTACAAGGGGCGACTAGTCGATTTGACTCCTGAACAAGAAGAGGTTGCCACAATGTTTGTTGTCATGATGGACACAGATTACGCCGGGAAAACCTAATTCATCGAAAACTTCATGCACGATTGGCGACTAATACTCGGTAAAGATCACTTCATCAAGAGGTTTGAGGACTGCAACTTCAATCCTATATATGAATGGCACCCCGTAGAAAAGAGAAGAAGCAGATGACTGCAGAAGAAAAGAAGGCTGTCAAGGAAGAAAAACTGAAGCAAGAAGAAAAGTACACTTGGGCTATCGTCGACGGTGTGAAAGAGAAGGTTGGGAACTTCAGAGTGGAACCGCCAGGGTTGTTTCGCGGCCGAGGAGAGCATCCAAAGATGGGGAAGCTAAAAATGAGGATCAGGCCAAGGGACATCACAATCAACATAGGCAAAGAAAACACCAATTCCCGAAAGCATGATAACACTGTCACTTGGTTGGCATTCTGGAACGACCCCATGAATCCTAAAGAACCCAACAGCTTGCTACAATATCATGTGAAATTGAAGAACTGGAGTGGATGAAGAGGAATATCATCAGATCAGTGAACAAGTTTTTGTCCAAGAAGAAACCTTCAAGACAAGTAAGAAGTTCACTAATATTATTAAAGAATTAACTGATGCAAGCTATGTTGGTGAGGATCCAATGAAGTTTCGGAACCAGAACAAGATAAAGTGCAAACTGGATATCAAAAATCCAGACATGACCATTGAGGGCAGGCCCCTAAAACATGTCACTCCACATATGCAAGAATCTTTTCAAAAACATATTAAGGCCCTGATGGACCTAAAGGTAATAAGGCCAAGTAAAAGTAGGCACAGGACTACAGCCGTAATTGTCTACTCAGACACTATAGTTGATCCAAAGACTGGAAGAGAAATAAAAGGCAAGGAAAGAATGGTCTTTAATTACAAACGTCTAAATAACAATACATATTAAGATCAATATAGTCTTCCAGGCATTAACACCATCATTAAAAGAATTGGAGGTAGCAAAATTTACTCCAAGATTGATTTGAAGAGTGGTTTTCACCAAGTTGTCATGGATCCTGATTCAATAGAATGGACTGTCTTTTGGGTTCCTGACGGATTATATGAATGGTTAGTGATGTCATTTGGGTTAAAAAATGCTCCTACGGTCTTCTAGAGAAAAATGGATGAATGCTTCAAGGGCACTGAGGACTTCATTGCAGTATACATCGACGATATTATGCTATTCTCCAACACTGAAAAAGAACATGAGAAGCACTTAAAAATCATGCTTTATTTGCAAGAAGCATGGGCTAGTCTTGAGCCCAACCAAAATGAAAATTGGCAGCCCAACGATCGAATTTCTTAAGGCTTCTATTGGTGAAAACAAGATTAAACTGCAGGCTCATATTATCCGAAAAATTGCAGATTTTAAGAATGAAGAATTAAAAACAACCAAAGGCCTCAGGTCATGGTTGGGACTTCTTAATTATGCCCGCAACTACATTCCTAGTATGGGCAAGATTTTAGGACCATTATATTCAAAGACCAGTCCCACAGGGGAAAAGAAAATGAATACTCAAGACTGAGCTTTGGTCAAAAAAGTTAAAGAAATGGTGGCAAAGCTACCCGATCTGGCAATTCCTCCTGAAAAATATTTTATTATTCTGGAAACAGATGCATGCATGGAAGGATGGGGTAGGATTTGCATATGAAAACCCTAGAAATATGACCCCAAATCTATAGAGCAAATTTGTGTGTATAGCAAATTTGTGTGTATGCCAGCGGAAAGTATAATCCTTCAAAGTCTACCATCGATGCTGAAATCCATGCTGTCATGAATAGCCTCAGCAACTTCAAAATATATTATCTTGACAAAATTGTTAGTGATATGAGAGAAGTGTCCTAAGGCAATCGCCTTATGATTGTAAAACATTTATATTAATAAATGATAATTCACTATTTGAGTATACATGCTTGTGTATTTGATTGGGATCTTAAACTCATCTACTGAATGTCCGCAATACAACTCACAGCATAAGAGAATTTGTGATGAGATCACAACTAGTGATTATCTCTAAATGCGCAAATGTGAAGTATTGAATATATCCCTAGTCGATGAATTGATAAAAACGGACACTATCAATTCTGTTGAGACTAGCATGGGTTATTCTCTAATCAGCTGATTCTCACTGGCTGGTGGCATTGGGATGTCCGGAGATAAACATGGATGCTAGTTAAGGGAACTAGTTCATTGGAGTGACTAGCTGTAAGACTTCATATGGGAATCTACATGTAGATATGTCAATGAAGATCTTACTGCGGCTTAAGTGCGATGTTCCTTTGACTTGCGGTGTTCAAGTCATCTTGGTCATAGAGACTTATACTTTGACATCTTAAGCAAGCATCTCCAAGGAGGTGTGGACCCAGGATGATCGGGTATAAGCCGAAGTGCCTGAAGATGTTTGAACAGCCTACAAAGGATTCACCACTCCTTGCGAGGAGATGTATACCCAGGCCTATCGTCGGATTGTTACTCAAAGCCTCTGGCCAGAGCATATCATGTTTAGAGTGAGAGTCTCTAAAATACATGAGAGTAATTAGAAATCCAAAGGACGAGTAAAACATTACTTGGGCTAGGCGTGACGTAGTCAGCCTAGTGGGGACTGACACCATTGACCGTGTCCTGAACCAAATGGGTATAAGGTGGTGAAGGGAATGGGGCACGATTCATTAGAGCTGCTGAAGGCTTTCAGAATAATTTCTTCTGAGGTCAAACCATTGATCTTTTGATTATTGGGGATCATGATGTACTACTAGGTGCCACTCATGATCGTTCTATAATTAGTTAATTATAGACGGCCAACATAAATCGAAAGCCTATTTAGTCACACGCACTACGAGTAATCCGAGGGATTTAAAACGAGTTGAAAATTGGATTTTCCTATCAAGAGAAATAAGTCGAATCTGAGTTAGTCAGAGGCGCAATGGAAGCTAAAAATGGCTAAGTCTTTTGAAGGCTTTTTGGGCGAATTAAATGAGTTTAATTCGCGACGGTCCGGGTTGGGTTTGGCCGACCAAAGAGGGTGTTAACCCCTCCTTGGTGGCCGGCCAAATAAAAGGAGAAAACCAATTTAATTGGTTTAATTAATAAAATAAATCTAGCGCGATTTATTTTATAAATTATGGATAAATAAATTTGTATAAAGAAATTTATATAAATAAAATTTATAGAAATTTATTCTTTTATGGAAGATTACAATAATCCATGAGTTGGTTCATTTTAATTTTATAAAATCAATTATGAATTGATTTATCCATAATAAGAAAGTTTATAAATTTCTTATAAAATTTATTCCATAATTTAAAGAGAAGAAGAATTAGTTTTTATTATAAATTAGTTTATAATAAAAACTTGGTTTAAACGGAATTAATTCATAAGAATTTATAGGATAAATTTCTTATGATAAATAATTAGTTTTATTATAAAGTTAGTTATAATAAAATTCATAAGAGAATTTATAGGATAAATCTCTTATGATAACTAATTTGTTTTATTATAAATTGTTTATAATAAGACTAGGCTTAAATGGAATAATTAATAAGAAAATTTATAAGATAAATTTCTTATAACTAATTCCGTTAATTCCGTTAATTCGGTTTAGAGGGAGACTTAGCAAAGGAGTTGCTACTATATAAAGGAACCAAAGGCTAGCTCTTATTCCTAACTCAACTTATCATTGAGCTCTCCCTCTCTCTCTTAATCTCTTCTCCTCTCCCTCTCCCTCTCTTGCCTAGGGCCGGCGCCCACCCTTGTGGATTAGGGCCGGCGCACCCAACCAACTTCCAAGGTGAAGTTGGCGTGAGCAATCAAGAAGGAGGAGAACCCGAACACGAAGAAGAAGAAGCGGATAGCGACTCTTCTCTTCTCGGAATTCGATTCCGTTACTTCATTGGTTAGTTTCCTAATCTCTCTCTTGTTCTTCTAGTTGTGCCTTCCGAGAATCTAGTAGTTCTCGTCGGCACAAAACTCGTGACTTTGCGAAGTCATCCCGAAGAGAACTCGGCGTGGACGCGAATAGAGGCGAAGCTTCCAAGGGACGCTACGGTTGGATCTCGTCCCTTTCTTCGAGTTACGCAAGGTACAAAAGTAAATTAGTTTACTTTTCCGCAAACTTTTATTTTATGATTATGTCGATACACTATAAGGTTGCATGCTAGATACGAACTTAAAATAATTTAGGAAATTATTTTATGCAAACTCTTCCGCTGCACGTAAAAATTTTAAATTTTACGAACTCGTATCCTTGTCGACGTGCACCCGGTCCCAACAAAAATGGAGATAGCCATCAGGACTGACTGCCAGGCAATAATTAGCTTCTACAATAAGTCCGCTCAAAACAAAGCCTCTCGGGTTAGATGGATCGCTTTCATGGACTTCATAACAGGCCTTGGCATTAATGTTACCTTCCAACACATCGAAGGTAAAGACAACCTCCTAGCTGACGCTCTTTCTCGTCTTGTTTGTGGACTCCTTGCAGGAACATGGAAAAGAATGAAGAAAAGATCCTGATCATGATAGAGGAGACTCTTCAACAACTCCAGGCCAGGCCCTGCAATACCTGATAAGCCTTATTCACTTCACACTCGGTACAACAACCTCGCAAGCAACACCGGGACAAAAATCCTCCTACCAGAAGAACATGACACTAGAAAAGAAATGGCCGACATTGAAAAACAAGCAGCCCGACTTGTCATGTCAAGCATTAGGGAGTTGGAGCTTATCCTCCAGCTCAAGGAGTGTGACTTCCAAAGTAGGGCGCACTACGAAGGAAAAGACACTACTGGTCCAAGAGTCTACCCACCATCCACGAAGCTCAACAAGACATGTGGGGAATCTATCTTCGCATGCATGACATCGAAAGGACAATAATAGAGCACCCCCATAAAAAGAAGCATCAACATATCCCACAAAATCCAACTTTAATGTCAAAAGGGAAGCAGTCCAATAACTAAAGTTAGTACTAGCTGAGTCAGTCTTAGCTGTAACGTATGATAAGATAGAAAGAAGGATGGAACGTCGATGGGGCCCAATGAGCACCCAGTTCCTCCTCTCTTCTCTATATAAATCCTTCGTTAACTCATTGCAGGGCATCAAGTGCAGCTCACTACAAGTCCTACTCTGAGAAGTTGTAAAAACTTGTAAGTTCCAAAGTTCTTTTAATCGAGTCCGTATAATTCTTTGCTAATTCTAAATACTTAGCTCGGTTGAGAATTTTGAAGCACGTTTCCATTTTGGTATTAGAGCGTTCTTTTATGGCTGAATAAATTCTAACTTGGTGTTCTAGGCCAAAGGTAAGTGATTATAGGTATCAAACTGTAAACAGAAAACCTCCTTTTGATAAAATTTGAAAACCCTTTAAACAATTCCTCAAAATTACCTGGAGTCTCCCCTAGAATGGCACAAAGGTTGGACCTAATAAGACCATAAGTAAGGAGATTATTGGGTTAAGAAGTAAGGAAAAGAAGTCGTGTAGACTTGTATTCAAGATAGGAAGTCCTTTAGTATGATATCTAATAAGGCGACCGAGCAAGAAGCCTAATTGCAAAAGGTCGCAGGATGCGAAAGACCCAAGAAGAAGGGCAGCTGTGAGTCGGATGAGCAATGAAAGGTTAACTACTCCTAATCCGTATAGGTATTATACTTAGGAACAAATGTCGAATCGATGGGAGCACTCAATATAGGAATGGTATACTAAATCATGAACTTCAAACCTAGAATACCTTGACCTAGCAGAAACAAAGCCAACCACAAAAGAATTAGCTCACAATATAGCCGTTATTTATGACCGAATTTGTTTGTCTAGTAGAGTCCATATTAGACATTTTAAGGGTATACAGGAAGACCTTGTTACCTTAAGGGAAGAAAATCAAAAACTTCACAAAGCTATAGCCAACCTCACCGCAATAATTATAGAAAACCCCCCTCTTACCTACTAAACAAGTTAAAAACCTTGTGAGTTCTATTATTAAGCAGCCAAAGGAGATCGAAGAACAAGCGGTGAAACTCTCTGAGGACTTAAAGAAAAAGCTTGACGAAGTCAAAGCCCTACTACATAAAGTAGAGCAACTTATTGCTGCATGAGCTACTTCAACACGCAATCAACTGAAAGCTACAAAGAGGCGTTGTAGCAATAGAAAACATTGAAGCACCTGCCATAGGGTTTTGCAAACCTGAAAGTGTCAAAGAAAGTGTAATCAAGAGTGTTGGAGCTCTGATTAAACAGATAATACACAACTTCAAGTCCTGATTTCCATTAAAGAGCAGTTGGTCAAGCTTGAAGAACGAATAAAAAGGCTTGAAAAAGAAAAACAATCAAAAGAACTGCTAGAAGAAGTCATTAACTGTCTCAACGAAAAGATAAAAGCACTAAAGATATGCGAAAAACTCACGGAAAAGAGAGGTAAGCTTCTCATTTTTAAAGATCTAGTGCAAATCAAGTATGCCTTTATGGCAACTAGTAGTTCATTCAAAGGGCAGAGTAACAAAGAAAAAAAATATTGGATCAAGTAGTAGACGAACTTGGGATGACCGGTCCAGTCCGGCTCGACCCCACGAAAGTTTTCCACCGGTCACCAGGGTTAATTGGGAAGTGCTCGCGGTGGACGGTCTATAAGTCCAGCGTCTCAGGGTTCGCGCCTTATTTGGAAAAAAAATTCTTGCAAAATACACTGTAGCTAGGGATCGAACCGCGGATACCTGGGATAGCGACTAATCGCCCTATCGCTGCACTATAGCCCCGGGGCGACAGAGTGACAAAGAGAAGTATGAGAAAGCGTTCGAATTGACCAAATGACGAATCCTACTTTATTATTTATCAAAAGGCATACTCAATTTTGTATTCTTCTTATTTTATCCCACCTGTCAAATTTAACTTTTTCTTCTCTTTTCTCTCTTCTCTTCTCTTTCTTCTTTTTTTTCCTACTCTCTTTCTTCTTCTCTTTCTTCTCTTTTTACGCATGCATGCATGAATATTCAAGGGCCTGATATGGAATTATATCAGGCCCAACGGAATTATATCAGGCCCACGTTGGGCCTGATTTGAATTATATCAGGCTTAATGTGAGATTTTTTTGTCAATTCTTCAAAACTACTAATTTAACCTAGAAAGCTTCGATTGTACTAATTTCAGGTCCCGTAGATTCATGATGTTACAAGGAGCTCAAATATGCTATATATTGTTTATTTCGACTTCTCTGATGTGTTAAAATGTAATAAGAAAGAATTGATAAAAAAATCTCACATTGGGCCAGATATGGAATGATATCAGACCCACGTTGGGTCAAATATCTAATATAATCTATATCAGGCCTAACGTGAGCCTGATATAATCTATATTAGGCCCAACGACCCAATGTGACGATTTGTCAACTATTCTTCCTTATTACATTATAGCACCTCAGAAAAGTCGAAATAAATAATGGATAACATATTTGAACTCCTTGTAACCTTAAAAATCTACGGGAACTGAAATTAGTGCAATCGAAGCTCTCTAAGTCAAATCAGTGAGTTTTGATCAAAATCTACTGATTTGACCTAAAGAGTTCTGATTCCACTAATTTTAGTTTTCGTAGATTTTTAAGATTATAAGCAATCAAATATACTATTCATTGTTTATTTTGCCTTTTCTGAGGTGTTAAAATGTAATAAGGAGGCATCGTTAAAAAATCACACATTGGGCCCATTGAGCCTGATATGGATTTGTCATACCCAACTGGGCCTAATTTGGAATTTATATAAGGCCCAATATGAGATTTTTCTCGATTCTTCCTTATTATATTTTATTACCTCGGAAAAGTCCAAATACACAATGGAAAGCATATTTGAACTCCTCATAACCTCAAAAATTCATAGGAACTGAAATTTGTGCAATTGGAACTCTCTAGGTCAAATCAATGGATTTTGGTCAAAATTTACTGATTTGATTAAAAAACTCTGATTGCGCCAATTTCAGTTCCCGTGAATTTCTGAGGTTATAAGGAGTTCAAATATGTTATCCATTGTATATTTCGACTTTTCCAAGGTGTTAAAATGTAATAAGAAAGAATAGTCGAGAAAATCTCACATTGGGTCCGTTGGACCTGATATGCATTATATCAAACTGAACGTGGGCCTGATATGGAATCCATATTAGGCCCAACGACCCCAATGTTAGATTTTTTCTTAATTTTTTATTATTACATGTTAACACTTCAGAGAAGTCAAAATACACAATAAATAGCATATTTGAACTTCTTGTAATCTCAGAAATCCAGGAGAACTGAAATTAGTGCAATCAGAGCTCTCTAGGTAAAATCAATGGATTTTGGTCAAAATCCACTGATTTGACCTAGAGAATTTTGATTGCACTTTCAATTCTCGTAGATTTCTGAGGTTACAAGGAGTTCAAATATGTTGTTCATTGTTTATTTCGACTTTTCTAAGGTGTTATAGTGTAATAAGGAAAAATAGTCGAGAAATCCTCACATTGGGTCGTTGGGCCTGATATGGAATCATATTAGGCCTAATCCATATCAGGCTCAATGTGAGTTTTTTTGTCGATTTTTTCTTATTACATTTTGACATATCAAAGAAGTCGAAATAAATAATGGATAACATATTTGAGTTCCTTACAACCTCATGAATCCACGGGACCTGAAATTGGTGCAATCGGAGCTCTCTAAGTTAAATCAGTGAGTTTTGAAAAATCGATAAAAAAATCTCACATTTGGTCTAATATAATTCATATCATGTCCAACATGGACTTAATATAATTTCATATCAGGCCTTTAAATATTCATGCATGCATGCATGTATAAAAAGAGAGGAAAGAGAAGGAAAATGAGAGAAGGAAAAAAAAAGATGAAAGAGGAGAAAAAGTTAAATTTGACAGGTGGGATAAAATATGAAGAATACAAAATTGAGTGCGTCTTTTGATAAATAATAAAGTATGATACGTCTTTTGGTTAATTCAGAAACCTATGTACGCTCTTTGATAAATTGTCATTGACTAGGGTTATGCAATTGGATCAAACCAAACCGATCGAACTGATTAAACTCAAAACTGAACCGATTGAACTTTTTTCGAACCAATCGAACCGAACCCAATATTTCAAAAAACTGAACCGATCGAATCGATACAACATCGGTTTATTCGGTTTTTTACAGAAATAAACAAATTTTTTGATTCGATTTGATTCTGGTTTGATTTGATTCCAATTTAGTTCAGTTCAACTCATAATATCGATTTAGTTTGTTCCGATTTGATTCATTTCAACTTAAAATATCAATTTAGTTTGATTTCGGTTTAGTTTGATTTAGTTTAGTTTCTATTTGGTTTGGTTCAATTTAAAATATCAATTTAATCGATTTAACCGAATTTCAATTTTCAAAATAGAAATCGAACCAATTAAACTGATATAATCGATATTTTTGAAAGAAAAAAAATCCAACTTCTAAATTAACCGAATCGAACTTTTAAATTCAGTTAGTTAGTTCAGTTGAACCAAACTTTTGCACAGGCCTAACCTTAACCCAAGGATATCAATTGCGTGGTGCAAGAGGCCTCAAGTGCCCATGGAGAGTGATCCTGTCGACAAGCGAAGACCGGTTCTCACTCGGATGACTCGGTCTGACCAAGATGACCCGGTCTGCTGTAGCACGGGGGATCGGGCTCGGGCTCGATCACGGGTCAGATACCACTCACTCGGGTCGGACAGAAATGGGGCACTCAAAGGGGAGTTGAGGTTGCAAAATGGCAGTGATCACCTCTTTGGAGCCCCAAGGGGGGTTTATATAGGGGAGGGGAAGCTCTCTGCCTTGTCAGAACTGTCATATCTCATTAAGGAAGGGTCAGTTGGCAGACTGAGCCCGTGGCAGCTTTATTAGCCCTGTGAGACTGACACTGCCGCCTGACACCCTGTCTAAACTGCCTCTTCTGATTCTCATTAATATTCGGCGGCTCTGTCAGGCGGCTCTGTCAGGTGATGATTATGTCAGAGATCTGCTATATTATTACTACAGAGGTGACCCCATTTATTATTCGGTCGGCTCACCCTAACCCCGAGTCTAAGTCGATCGGATAAGTCTGGGTCCTAAGCCTCTGCGTATGGGGCGAACTCAGGGCGTTCGGCTAGGGACACCCGACCCGAGTGAACGACCTGCTGACTGACCTTGGAGGGCCGATACTAAGTGGTTGAGCTTAGATGACAAGCTCCGAGTGGCTGACCTCAGGTGACCGACCCCGAGTGGCTGACCTCGGGTGACTGACCCCGAGTAGCCGACCTCGAATGACTGACCCCGAGTGGCCGACCCCGAGTGGCCGACCCCGGGTGACTGGCCCCGAGTGGCCGACCCCGGGTGCCTGACCCCGAGTGGCCGACCTCGGGTGACTGAACCCGAGTGGCCGCCCTCGAGTGACCGGCCCCGAGTGAACTTCCTCGAGCGACCAACCCCAAGCATCTGAACCCGAACTAGGGCCTTATCTGCCTTGACCCCCACTCTTCCTATTAAGACTCAGGCCCGGCCCAAGGGACCGAGGACAACCCGGCTTAACCTTCCTTTACCCGAGTCACGCTCGATCGAACCCGACCGGGCCTCCAATCCTCCTCCAAAACCAGTTGCCCGGATCACAAGCCTCCCCTTCAAGTCTAGTCGAAGTAAGCGCATAGTCCGACTGACTAGGCTCCTGACTCGTTCGACCGAACTCCTCTTCGCAATCTCGAGCGTCGCCTCGTACCCCCAATCCTCCTCTTTAAATGTCAAATCATCCGTCAAATCACTTATTAATACGAGGCCACGTGTCACCTCCCGACTGGGAGCCTCTGGCACCGAGGCGTCATCGGTATGGGCTCGTGCGGCGTAGAGCGAAACTTCGAGACCTGGGGAAATGGCAGGAAATGGACGGTCCGGATTTGAGCCCGGCTTTTTCCCCCTATGCATCCAACGGTCCCTCTCGCTTTGCTCACAGTATAAATGGGTTTACCCCCTTAGTTTACCCTTCTTCATTCTACCTTCTATTTTCTCCTCTGCTCTCGTCCGACCTTCGCCGTCCAACCTCTGTGAGCTCCAGCGATCAGTATTTCCGACAAACCTCGTCCTTAGGTATTCCTTTCCTCTGCCGAGTCCTTTCTTTGTATTTCCTAACCCCCTCGTGATGGCCGAGTCATCCTCCCCGACCGAATCGTGGTATTCGACCACCCGTTCATCCTTAACCCTAGGTCATCTAGAGACCTTGCGCATAGATTACCAAATACCCGAGGACCACTTGCTGGCCCTCCCTGCTCGTCGGGACCGACCCCACCAACCTCCTCTGAACTACTTCACCATTTTCTCAGACCAATTATTGGTCGGGTTACGTTTTCCTCTTCACCCATTTTTCCATGCGGTCTGCCGATACTTCCAAGTATCTTTGTCCCATTTGGCACCCAACTCCATTAGGATTCTGTGTGGCACAGTGATCCTCTTCACCGCCTACGAGATTCCTCTCAAACCCCGGTTATTCAATTACTTTTATTATCTCAAAAAATAAGAGCCCGGGAATTTCTACTTTCAGGCTCGGATCAAATCGGCCTTTTTAGAGAAAGTTCCTTCTTCCAACAAGGTTGGAAATCTCATTTCTTTTATATTAAATCTGCCCCGCCCCCGACCTGGCCCACCGAATGGGTAGAAGACTTTCCTACCCAGCCTCCTATGCCCATGAATCTTCGCTCGGAGCTAGGCTACCAGTTAGCTTTCTCTAAACTCGGGGGAACTCGCTTCCATGCGGGCAAGCTGCTGACCGAGGCCATGCTATATCTTTTCCAGCTGAGTCAGATTCTGGCAGAGCTACCCGGTACCCTTGGTAAGTTCCTACTCGGTTTATAAACTTATTAATGCTAACTAAAACTCTTTCTATGCTGCAGCCGAAGTCATGTACGGCGCCTTGGTCACCGACGTATTGACCTTGGAGGAAGAAGCTCTGAAGGCCTTGGCTACCAACTTATTGGCGAACCGGGCAGTACCTCCGATAAACGTTGCTCCGGTTCCCGAGCAACCTGAGGTAGAGGGAGATGATTTGGGAGCTGACCTTCCGGTTGAGGATCCAGACGCGGTCCCCCAGGTTGTAGATGAAGGGTCGGCCAGACAAGCAAAAGAGGAAGAGGTGGAGCAGCCGGCTTCCGAGAGCTTAGTACGGAAGCGTCTACGGGTGACTGCCTCCTTGGGTACATCTTCGACCCAAGGAGTAGCTTCAAGAAGCCAACCTGCATCGACCCCTCGTCCCGCCCATGCATCGTCCGACACTCAGGCCTTGGTTTCCAGCTCGGTCCCTGCTCGGCCAAGGACCCGGGACTCGGCTCCGACGTACCTCCCTCGGGGGCCTTGGCGTCTTCCTCAGCAGTGCCCCGCTCGAGGGCTTCGACCTCGAGCACCGCACCGTCTCCTTTGGCTCCCGAGACAGATGCCCTCGGTGCCAACGCTGTGGAGGCCCTTCTTTTGATGCACTCCCCTCCCCGATCCATGGTGGGCATCCAGCTCCCTTCGGCGACCACCATGACCCAGATAGTCCAACCTCAGCCAATCAGCCTGCACGGTCGGCTGGTCGCCAGCTGGGATCAAGGTCGGGCTATGACAACCGAGAAGAACCCCATGAGTTTAGCCAATAGCTTTTTCATGGAGGTAACTCAGGTACCTCTTCCTTTTTCTTAACTGTCTTTACTTCTATGTATACTTATAGCCTTCTTATCATGATGTAGCATTGGGTGGCGAGCCAATCGGTCACCCAGGCTTTGGTCACCAACATCCGGGGACGCCGAGCAGCAGAGATGAAGGTCAAGGAGCTAGAAACCAAACTAGCCCATTGCGCCATTCCCCCGGGCGACGAAGGTCTGGACTACCTACGCTCGGAGATAACTGCGCTGAGGCTGCAATTATCGGAGGCGGATGCTCGGTCTGAAGAAGAGCACCAAGCAATGGCCCACGCCGCCCAGGAGGTAGAACGACTATCCAATCGGGTGGCCCATATAGAGGACGAAAAGAAAACCATTCAGACTCACCACACCCGCGCCCGTTCTGACCTGGACAAGAAGGCGACAGAAGCTAAGGGTCTTCAGCAACAATTCAAGGAGTCAGTTGTAGCTCACAACCAGACCCAGCTCGCACTAAAAAATAAGGAGACAGAACTGGCAGCCCAGCAAGAGGCCTTCCAAGCCCTTGAAGCTCAACTGGTGAACAAGGAGAGCAGATTGGCAGCTCGGGAGGCCGCTATCCTGGAGAAGGATGGTAAAATCGCCTGACTAAAGAAAGAGCTAGAAGACTACAAGTCGGATGAGCCAGTGCGGGTTGAAACGGCCCGCTTGGCTTACATTCGGTCTGACCCTTTCCTCAATCAGGTGGTTGCACGAACCGGCGGCATGATCATGTTTGGCATGAGGGGCACTATACAACAACTAACAGAGGTCGGATATCTCCCAGTAGATCTGCCCCCCAACGTCGTGAAGCCCACTTGGATCAGAGCAACGATCTCAGAAGATGCCTTCCCTCCATTCACCTAAGTTAGGTTTAAGTCTTTTCCTGTTTCTCTATGACTTGGCTTTTAAGGCCTTAGAATTTTGTGATAGCATTGTCCCGCCCCACTCGGCCCTTAAGGCCTAATTTTGTAATGGCCCTGGGCCTTGTTTTAACTTTGTTAGCTTTTTATTTTTTTCGCTCTTCTATGGTATTGCTTCGTTAGTTGTTTATAACGCGTGAAATTTTTACGAAGTATTGCCCATTCGGGATACTCGAACCACCCATTTAAGGTCGATCCTTTAGGCTGGGCAGTAAATCTTTGCTAAGTGTTGACTACTCGGGACACTTGAGCTAGTCGCTCAAGGTTGATCCTTTAAGCCGGGCAGTAAATTTTTGCTAAGTGTTGACTACTCGGGACACTTGAGCTAGTCGCTCAAGGATGATCGGGACACTTGAGCTAGTCGCTCAAGGTTGATCCTTTAAGTCGGGCAGTAAATTTTTGCTAAGTGTTGACTACATGGGACACTTGAGCTAGTTGCTCAAGGTTGATCCTTTAAGCCGGGCAAGAACCCTTACTTGAGGTCGGTAACTTGCCATGCTCAGCATTTTCGCTCGGTCGGGTCGGCACCCGGACTCGGTACTTTTGCTCGGTCGGGTCGGCATCCGGACTCGGTATTTTCGCTTTTGCCTCTTTTCAGTTAACCGACTTCCATGTCTAAGCTGAAGCAACTTGTCTATGCCTGGCTGTTTAGCCTTATCAAATTAATTAGCCGCATGGGCAAAAGGTTAATCGCTGCCTGGTTTGTCGAACTGAACGTGGAACGCCATGCCTAGCCGACGGATATTACTGAAGCATGCCCATCTACAATTTGTATGGCTCACCTTCTGGACACCGTCTGGCTTACCCTGACCGAGTGTGAAACGCTACGCCCGACCAGGCCCAACCGAACGTGGAAAGCCACGCCCGATCGGCGCCGAGTCCGGTGGGTGTGTGGGAGCATGCCCACTTATAACTTGCATTAGCAAGCGTCTGGACACCGTCTGGCTTACCCTGACCGAGCGTGGAATGTCACGCCCGACCGGGCCCAACCGAACGTGGAACGCCACGCCCGATCGGCGCCGAGTCCGGTGGGTGCATGGGAGCATGCCCACTTATAACTTGTAAAAACTATCCTTTGGATGCTCTGAGTCTGACTATCACATTTTCTAGATACAATTACAAGGATCATTTCACTCAACTCTCCTCACGGTACAATCTCAAGTGTATTGCACTCCAAGGTCTTCTCAGCTTCTTTCCTTGAGCATCCTGCAGATAGCAAGCTCCCGATCCCAATGCCTCAATCACCAGGAAGGGTCCACCCCACTGAGGTTCTAGCTTGCCTACTTCCCCCACCGGCTTGATTATCTTCCATACCTGGTCGCCCACTTGAAAGCTTCTGGGTATAACTCCTTGATTATATCGGCGCTGCATCCTTTGTTGGTAAGCAGCCATGCGAACCGCAGCCTTATTCCGAACCTCTTCGATCAGATCTAGCTCCAAACGCCTTTTCTCTGCATTGTCATCACCGTACAGGTGTCTTCTGTCAGACGCGCAGCCAACCTCCATTGGAACTACAACCTCGCTGCCATACACCAACTGGAAAGGAGTACAGCCTGAGCCTTCTTTGGGGGTGGTCCGGAGAGCCCATAGAACACCGGGCAACTCATCCACCCAAGATTTACCCGTATGGTCCAACTTAGTTCTGAGCCCCTTCAAAATCTCTCTATTGGCTACCTCTACTTGACCAATACTCTGGGGATATGCCACTGAGGTGAATGCTTGCTTGATCCCAAAGCCTTCACGCCATTCTCTAATCCTCCGGCCCTGGAACTGCCGACCATTATCCGAGACCAACTTGTGTGGTATGTCATATCGACAGAAAATGTTTTACCACAAGAATTTCATTACTGCTTGTTCAGTGATCCGGGTCAAAGCCTCCGCCTCAATCCACTTGGAAAAATAATCCACCACCACTAACAAGAATTTCTTCTGCGCGACTGCCCGGGGGAATGGTCCCACTATATCCATACCCCACTGATCAAAGGGGTAGGCTACAGTGGACGCTCACAACATCTCGACTGGTCAGTGGGATAAATTCTGATATTTTTGACAAGAAAGGCAAGAGAGGGCTTGCTGCTCGGCGTCCTTCTTGAGTGTAGGCCAAAAATAACTGGCAAGCAAGACCTTCCGGGCTATAGACCGACCTCCTGAATGATTTCCGCAGGATCCCTGCTGTATCTCTCTCAATACATAATTGGCACCTTCTTCCCCTAGGCATCTGAGCAATGGCCGAGAAAAGGCTCACTTGTATATTGCATCTCCTATCAGAGTAAATCGAGCCGCACTTATCTTCAGTATCCTTGCCTGCTCTGGGCTATCAGGGAGAGTCCCCTCTCGTATGTAGGCTATGAATGGAGCTCTCCAGTCTCCTTGTACTTCTATTTACGTTTCCCTTTCAACCTGAGCCACTAGCATGACCTGAGGCGAAGGCCGAGTGAAGACCCATGGGGATGGCGCTGGCCAACCTAGCTAATTCATCAGCTTTGAAATTGTCTCCTCTGGAGATTTGTAAGACCTGAACCTCTTGGAACTCGGTCTGCAATTGCTTGTAGGCATCCACATAAGCTTGTAACTTCTCATCATTTACTTCGAATTGCCCCGCCACTTGTCGAGTCACCAACTGAGAGTCTGAGTGTAATATGACCCGAGTGGCTCCTACATGCTTAGCGACTTGTAAGCCGGACAGGAGAGCTCCATACTCTGCCTGATTATTGTTGATGCAGTCTGGCCCTGATTGTTGTTTTGGTGTTGACACCGATTTTAGTTTAGGTGGATGATTATTGATGATGATTAAGTCCTGATCGAGGATCAGGCATGGTATGGAAAATCCTAGCTTGGAGGGCTAGGTGTTGGAAAATTCTGATCTAGGAGGTTAGGTGTTGAAAGTCCTAGCTTGGAGGGTTAGGTGTGTGAAAAGTCCTAATTCGGAAGAGGTGGATGAAAAGTCCTAGCTTGGAGGGCTAGGTGAAAAGTCCTAACTTGGAGGGTTAGGTGTAAATTCCCATCTTGGAGAATTAGGTGAAAAAGTCCTGGCTTGGAGGGTCAGGTCCTAGCTTGGAGGGTCAGGTCCTAGCTTGGAGGGTCAGGTCCTAGCTTGGAGGGCTAGGTTTGGAAAAGTCCTAATTCAGAAGGGTTGGGTGAAAAGTCCTAGCTTGGAGGGCTAGGTGAAAAGTCCTAACTTGGAGGGTTAGGTGCAAATTTTCAACTTGGAGAGTTAGGTGAAAAATCCTTAGCTTGGAGGGCTAAGGTGGATGAAAACTTAGCTTGGAGGGCTAGGTTTGAGTCCCTGGATTGGTCTGGTGATCGATCAGGGAATCTGGCATGCTGCTCCTTCGTGGATCGGTCTGGTGACCGATCCAGCGATGACTGATCGGTCTGGTGACCGATCAGGGAGCACACAGTGAGGTTGGGAACCTACTGTGCTGCTCCTGATCGATCTGGTGACCGATCAGGGAGTATGTGTTTCACCCATTGACTGGCTCCTGATCGGTCTGGTGACCAATCAGGGAGCGAGCAGTGAGGATGAGTTCCCTTACTGAACTGCTCCTGATCGGTCTGATGACCGATCAGGATCACTGTACAGATCGTTCTGGTGAACGATCCAGCTTCACGGGTTCCTCACTAAGATCGATCAGAACGGTGCCTGATCGGTCTGGTGATGATCTGATCGGACTGATGACCGATCAGGAGACCCCCTGATCGGTCAGTTGACCGATCAGAAGGCTTAGGCTGAGAAACTCAGAAATCGCCCGATATAAGGGTAGATCGGTCCGGTGAACGATCCACGACCAGGGATCGTTCTGGTGATCGGTCCAGGAGAATCTCAAAGAAATCGTGATTTCTGATTGAGTGTTGGGGATCGATCAAGACGGAGCCTGATCGGTCTGGACCCAGCCTGATCGGTCTGGTGACCGATCAGGAGGCTCTCTGATCGGTCAGGTGACCGATCACTTTAATTCAAATTGCACTGTCAGACGCTCTGATCGCGTCTGAACGTATCTGATTCGCTGCTGTTTGCCTCTGATATTTGATTTACTGGTTGATTTACTGCTCTAACAGTCTGATTAAGCTGCAAGTGACAGGGGAGGATTCAAACACTCAAGGAGGGTCAAAGAAGAGCTTTCCTTGGAGCAGTTTTGTCAGTTTTTCCATCTCAGGTTGCAACGGCCGAGCTGCAGACTGGAGCTGAGACTGGGGCTTGGCTGAGGGAAGCTCAGGGAGTCCAGGGATAGCTCAGTGGTAGCTGGCGTTGGCAGATGTGTAGCTGGGAGCTGCAGGGATGGTGTCATCTGAGGCTTGGTGGAGAAACAAAAGGGAGAAGACTTCGGCTGAAGCGGGAGAGTGGTTTTCCACAGTTTTAGTGTTGAGCTTGCTGAAGTTCTTGCTGCGCATTGTGTTTCTCCACAACTTGCTTGCTGTGTTCCTGAAGTCTTCATCACTTTGAGCAAGCAACCACAATCGAGAAGCAACCAACTCTTACGTAGTGCTGGGAGGAAAGAACAAGGAGCTTAGAGTCCGACAGTGAAAAGACACGAAGGAGGGAGTCCTTGCGTGAGATCGTCGTTGGGTGGAGCTCAGGCTAAGCTTGCTGTGTTCTTGTCCTTGCTAGGTGCTGAGTAAGAGTTTTCTTTGTGTTTCATTAAGCTTAAATCTATATCCTTGTTTGAAACGCTGTGGAGAGGTTTCTCCACCGAGAAGGAGGTTGTGTTATATCCGGTGAACACCGGGGCTTGATCTGCTGACGATCAAGGGATCGCCCACCTTAAGGGCACGCAAGGAGTAGGGGCAAGTTATCCCCGAACCTTGTAAACCCTCTTGTTAGCGACCTTGGTAGTTATTCTTGCTTGCTTTCATTTCTGTTTTGTTACTGCACTGTTTCCTTTCTTTTGCTTCTTCCACTGTGCTACTGATAAGTTGAGTGCAGAAATCTTGATAAGTTTCAAAGTTAAAAGAGATTGGCCATATTCACCCCCCCCCTCTAGCCATCTGTTTCCAACAAGTGGTATCAGAGCTTGGGGCTCTGTTTACGGCTTAACATCCGAGAGTTATCAACGAGATGGCTTTGAGGGAAGGTTTTTCCACCACTCGACCTCCATTCTTCGATGGCGCCGACTTCCAATATTGGAGATCGAAGATGGAATACTATTTGAAGATGGACATCCATACTTGGTTCGCGGTGAAGGAGGGATTCACCCCTCCTAAGGATGATGAAGGCAAAGAACTCGAATCGTGGAGGTGGACTGCTGAACAAACTCGGAAGAGTGAAGCCGACGCGAAGGCGGTTGTCACTCTACAATGTGGCATGAACAAAGACCAACTCATCAAGGTTGGTCCCTTCACAAGTGCAAAGGACTTGTGGAACAAACTCATTGAGCTCCATGAGGGAACTCGAGACTCAAGAATTGCAAAGAGGGATTTGTTCCTCAACCAACTCCAAAATCTCTCCATGAAGGAGAATGAGTCGGTAAGTGAACTTCATAGCCGGTTCAAGGAAGTCCTCAATGGGCTTCATTCAATTGATGAAAAGGTCGAGAATCGCGACCTTGTGAGGTATGTCTTGAAAGTCTTTCCAAGGAATGCTTTGTGGTCATCCATGGTGGATGCCTACAAAGTATCCAAGGATCTATCCATTGTAATGCTAGATGATTTATTTTGTGAGATGGAATTGCATGAAATGGCTAACAAAGGCCTCAAGGAAAAGGGGATTGCTTTAGTTGCAGGGGACCGGTCCAACAAGAAGAAGAAGGAGAAGATGAAGGAGAAGGAGGTCTCTTCATCTTCATCCTCTTCCGAATCCGAGTCCGATTCTGAAGAAGATGGCAGCGGCTCTTCTTCATCCGAGATGGCAAACTTTGTGAGAAGGATGATGAGAAGGGGTCGACGCTTCAAGAGTAGAGGTAACTCTAGTGAATCCAAACTTGATAAGACTAATGCCTCTTGCTTTGAGTGTGGTAGGAAAGGACATTTCAAGAATGAATGTCCAAAACTTAAGAAGAAGGAGGAGAAATTCAAAAAGAAAGAAGAAAAATTCAAGAAGAAGAAGAAGGCCTTGAAGGCCACTTGGGATGAGTCATCTTCTAGCTCATCCGATGAAGAGAAGGAGGAGAAGAGCACAAGGCATGTGGCACTTATGGCTCTTGGAGAGGAAAGCAGTGATGAATCTTCAAGTTCCTCAAACGCGGCTTCATCATCTTCGGATGATGAAGAGGTAACTTCTCCCGAGCTTGAAAAGTGTTATAGAGCTATTGCATGTTTAACTAGTATGCGCGCTTAAGAAATCAAAAAATAAGGTTAAAGCATTGCAATTAGAAATTGTTCAATTGAAATTATCTAGAGATGATAACATTGATGATTTGCATGTTGAATTGTTAGAAGATGAAATTAAATCATTGAAACTTGAAATTGAAAAGTTGAAATCCTCTAAGGTTGAGGAAGTCAATGATTTGCATGATGACTTGCTAGTAGAGGAAAACCAATCATTGAAGAGTGAAGTTGAGAAGCTCAAGAATATTCATGGGAAGTTCTCAACTAGCTCTAAGACCCTAGACATAATCCTAAATGCCCAAAGGGCAGTCTACAATAGGGCCGGTATCGGTTACCCCTAAGGAAACCCTCATTTGTGTCTCTC
>JAGFNQ010003942.1:0-49030 GCA_024364735.1 Boesenbergia rotunda
TAGTGGGAGTGGCATTGAACTTGATGAAGTTCAAGAAACTCCAATAGACATTACAGAGACACCTAGTCTAGGCCCACAACCGATAATTCATAGTGATGAGCTATCAGTTGAACCTAAAACTACACCACCTCTTCGTAGGTCTGATAGGACACGCAACATTCCAGAGAGATACGGATTTCTCGTAAGTGAATCGAACGACGTGTTGCTCATTGGCGATGACGAACCTATCAGTTATGAAGATGTTCTGAAAAGTTCAGAAAGGGACAAATGGCTTGAAGCCATGAAGTCGGAAATGGATTCCATGTACGAAAATCAAGTATGGGACTTGGTTAACCCACCTGAAGGGATTAAACCCATAGGGTGCAAGTGGGTTTTCAAGAAGAAAACCGACATGGAAGGTAATGTTGTTACCTTTAAGGCTAGATTAGTGGCAAAAGGATATCGTCAAAAACAAGGAATTGATTATGACGAAACCTATTCGCCAGTAGCTATGCTTAAATCCATTCGGATGCTCCTAGCCATAGCAGCTCATTATGATTATGAGATATGGCAAATGGATGTGAAAACAGCTTTCCTTAATGGAAACCTGCTTGAGGATGTATACATGATACAACCTGAAGGTTTCACATCGGTTGATAAAACCAAAGTATGCAAGCTTCGACGATCCATATATGGACTGAAGCAAGCATCAAGGAGCTGGAACATCCATTTGATGAGACAATCAAAGAGTTTGATTTCTCATAAAATCCTGACGAACCTTGTGTGTACAAGAAGGTTAGTGGGAGTGCAGTCGTATTCCTAGTATTATATGTCGATGACATCTTACTTATAGGAAACGATATATCAGTTTTACAAACAGTTAAAATTTGGTTGTCCAAAACTTTCTCCATGAAAGACCTGGGAGAAGCAACCTATATCCTTGGGATTAGAATCTATAGAGATAGATCAAAACGGTTGCTTGGTCTTTCGTAGTCTACGTATATAGACCGAGTGCTAAAAAGGTTTAGCATGTCGGAATCCAAGAAAGGTTACCTTCCCATCAGGCATGGGATCAACCTTTCAAAGTCTATGTGTCCGCGCACAGAAGACGAGAGGATTTGCATGAATAAGAATTCCCTATGCATCCGCAATAGGATCTATCATGTATGCTCTGTTATGTACAAGGCCCGATGTATCGTATGCTTTGAGCGTCACAAGCAGATACCAGTCAGATCCGGGAATGGATCACTGGGCGGCTGTCAAGACAATCCTTAAGTACTTAAGAAGAACTAAGGATGTGTTCCTAATATATGGAGAAGGAGATATGGTAATACGTGGGTATATAGATGCTAGTTTCCAGACAGATAAGGATGACTCCAAATCGTAGTCTGGATACGTATTTACTTTGAATGGAGGCGCAATAAGTTGGAAAGGTTCCAAACAAGACACCGTAGCGGATTATACCACGGAAGCAGTTTGGATCAAGAAGTTTGTCTCAAAACTTGATGAGATTCCAACCATTGATGAAGCAGTGCTGGTTTACTGCGATAACAATGGAGCTATTGCACAAGCAATGGAACCAAGGTCTCATCAACGATCCAAACACGTGCTTCGCCGCTATCATCTGATCAGAGAGATTATAAGTAGGAATGACATACAAATTGAGAGGGTTCCCACTGAATGGAATATAGCGGATCCTTTAACTAAGGTCTTGCCTCAAAGCAAGTTTGAGGGACATGTTAAAGCCTATGGTATTGGATACCGTAGCGATTGGCATTAGGCCAAGTGGGAGTTTATTAGTGATATGAGAGAAGTGTCCTAAGGCAATCGCCTTATGATGTAAACATTTATATTAATAAATGATAATTCACTATTTGAGTATACATGTTTTGTGTATTTGATTGGGATCTTAAACTCATCTACTGAATGTCCGCAATACAACTCACAGCATAAGAGAATTTGTGATGGGATCACAACTAGTGATTATCTCTAATGTGCAATTGTGAAGTATTGAAATTATCCCTAGTCGATGAATTGATAAAAATGGACACTATCAATTCTGTTGAGACTAGCATGGGTTATTCTCTAATCAGCTGATTTTCACTGGCTGGTGACATTGGGATGTTCGGAGATAAACATGGATGCCAGTTAAGGGAACTAGTTCATTGGAGTGACTAGCTGTAAAACTTCATATGGTTATCTATAAAGATATGTCAATGAAGTTCTTACTGTAGCTTAAGTGCGATGTTCCTTTGACTTGCGGTGTTCAAATCATCTTGGTCATGGAGACTTATACTTTAACATCTTAAGCAAGCATCTCCAAGGAGGTGTCGACCCAGGATGATTGGGTATGAGCCGAAGTGCCCGACGATGTTTGAACAGCCTACAAAGGATTCACCACTCCTTGCGAGGAGATGTATACCCAGGCCTATCGTCGGATTGTTACTCAAAACCTCTGGCCAGAGTATATCATGTTAAGAGTGCATGTCTCTTAAATACATGAGAGTAATTAGAAATCCAAAGGACGAGAAAGACATTACTTGGGCTAGGTGTGACGTAGTCAGCCTAGTGGGGACTGACACCATAGACCGTGTCCTGACCCAAGTGGGTATAAGGTGGTGAAGGGAATGGGGCACGATTCATTAGAGCTGCTGAAGGGTTTCAGAATAATTTCTTCTGAGGTCAAACCGTTGATCTTTCGATTAATTGGGGATCATGATGTACTACTAGGTGCCACTCATGATCGTTCTATAATTGGTTAATTATAGACGGCCAACATAAATCGAAAGCCTATTTAGTCACACGCACTACGAGTAATCCGAGGGATTTAAAACGAGTTGAAAATTGGATTTTCCGATCAAGAGATATAAGTCGAATCTGAGTTAATCAAAGGCGCAATGGAAGCTAAAAATGGCTAAGTCTTTTGAAGGCTTATTGGGTGAATTAAACTCATTTAATTCGCGACCGGTTCGAGTTGGTTTGGTCGGCCAAAGAGGGTGCTAACCCTCCTTGGATGGCCGACCACATTAAAGGGAGAAACCATTTAATTTTGGTTTAATTAATAAAATAGATCTAGCGCGATTTATTTTATAAATTATGGATAAATAAATTTGTATAAAGAAATTTATATAAATAAATTTATAGAAATTTATTCTTTTTATGGAAGTTAAAATAATCCATGAATTGGTTTATTTTAATTTTATAAAATCAATTATGAATTGATTTTTCCATAATAAGAAAGTTTATAAATTTCTTATAAAATTTATTCCATAATAAAAGGAGAGATTAATTAGTTTTATTATAAAGTTAGTTATAATTCATAAGAGAATTTATAGGATAAATTTCTTATGATAACTAATTAGTTTTATTATAAAGTTAGTTATAATAAAGTTTGGTTTAAACGGAATAATTCATAAGAGAATTTATAGGATAAATTTCTTATGATAACTAATTAGTTTTATTATAAAGTTAGTTATAATAAAACTTGGTTTAAACGGAATAATTCCTAAGAGAATTTATAGGATAAATTTCTTATGATAACTAATTTCGTTAATTCCGTTAATTCTGTTAAGAGGGAGACTTGGCAAGGGAGATGCTACTATATAAAGGAACCAAAGGCAAGCCCTTAATTCCAATTGAGTTGTCAAGAGAAGTAGCTCCCTCTCTCCCTCTTATTCTCTTCTCCTTCTCCTCTCCCTCCCTTAGGGCCAGCGCCCACCCTAGCTCTATTAGGGCCGGCGCCCAACCTACACCCAAGCAAGGTTGTTGCCGTGAGCTTCAAGAAGAAGAAGAAACGAAGCAAGAAGAAGAAGAAGCGGATAGCGACTCCTCTCTTCCCGGAATTCGATTCCGTTTTTTTGGTGGTTAGTTTCCTTTTCTTCTCTTGATCTTCTTTGTTGTGCCTATAGAGAATCTAGTAGTTCTCGTCGGCACAAAACTCGTGACTTTGCGAAGTCATCCCGAAGAGAACTCGGCGTGGACGCGAATAGAGGCGGAGCTTCCAAGGGACGCTACGGTTGGATCTCGTCCCTTACTTCGAGTTACGCGAGGTACTTGGTAAATTAGTTTACTTTTCTGCAAAGTTTTATTTTATGATTATGTCAACACACTATAAGGTTGCATGCTAGATACGAAGTTAAAATAATTTAGGAAATTATTTTATGCAAATTCTTCCGCTGCACGTAAAATTTAAAATTTTACGAACTCGTATCCTTGTCGACATGCACCCGGTCCCAACAGTTTAACCATCACAAACCCTAACTTTAGGGTGTTGGCCGAAACTTACAAAGTAGGGAATTAGGGTTTTTTTGGAAATCAAACTTTCTCACAAGCATTTACCCAAACACTTCACATACATATTATACCACTTATTCACCATAGATTTCATCATAGGATAAATATGCAACCCTAAACCCTAATCCCTCTAGGGTTGGCCGAAACCTGTAGGGTAGGGAAAAAAGTTGGATTTTTGTAACCAAACATTTATACAAAGACATTGTCTACTCCATCATATATTACACTAAACATAAAATACATCCTAGAGAAATTTAACTCTTAAACTCCTAAATCTTTTACCTTGGCCGAAACTTACAAAGGGTGAGAACCCTAGTTTTTGTTCACAACATCATGAAGAAAATCCACATACCTATATACCCTAAGTCTCAAGGGGTCTTCCCATGTATTAAGGAGTGATCAAGGCCTCCCCTTAAGGGGTGGCCGAAACCTTCAAAGGGGAAAAACCCCATTTTCGAAAACCACAAAAAAAAACAAGGAACCATACAACAACTATTACACTGCAGGCGAGGGGATATTTACATCCTTTCGCTTGAATTTCTCCTTCTCTTACTCCTTAGGGTACCCTTGAAGAATAAGAAAGTGAGTGTTTCCCTTGTTAGCCTTCTCTAGCACTCTTGGCCCTAGTAAAGGGCAAGAACCTTAAAGGGTTCCTTTATCCTTCCAACTTCCTAGGGTTAGAACCCTAGGGAACTTTTTCGAAATTTGAAGTGGGGAAGAAGACTCTACTTTTTCGAAAATTGAAGTGGGGAAGAAGAAGGAGAAGTGTAACTTCCTTTCCCTCTCTTATTTATACTCTTCTCATGAAGAGGCATGTCTCTTCACTTCCCTAGCTTTAACAAACACGTTTCTTATTCTCTTTACAAGAAACATGGCTTGGTACAATGGTTAAGACATTGCTAGTGCAACTAGGAGGTTCAAGGTTCAATCCTTGCTTCCTTCTTTCTACATCTTCTTTTTATTACATTTTGCACTAATCCACATCCAAGTCCATTAAGTCAAGCCCATCATGAAATTTCATAATAATAATAATATTTCATGAATTCATAATATTTCATAATATTCCATAATAATATTTCATGAATTTATAATATTTCATATTCATGAATTCATGACATTTCATAATATTCCATAATAATATTTCATGAATTTATAATATTTCATATTCATGAATTCATGAGATTTCATAATATTCCATAATAATATTTCATGAATTCATAATATTTCATATAACATTTCATCATATTTTTGGGGTGTTACAAATCATGTCATAACCAACACACCAAGCCATGTTTCATGTTGAGAGAATAAGAAACATGCTTGTTAAAGCTAGGGAAGTGAAGAGACATGTCTCTTCATGAGAAAAGTATAAATAAGTGAAGGGAAGTTGGAATAACTTCCTCTCTTCTTCTTCCTCACTCTTCCCTCTTCAAAACCAAAAACTCTCCCCTCCCCTTCTCAAATTTTCGAAACTCCAACCCAAGGTTTCCTCCATAAGAAAAACTCCCAAGAGGGCCCTATAGAGAGACTACCTTCTACTAAAGCAAGGCTAAGGAAAAGAAGCGCAAGAAGGGCTCTCCTCTCCTCCTCTTCAAGGACTTCTTGGGGGAGATTCAAGCGAGAGGATGTAAGTAATCCCCTCACCTGCATTACAATAGTTTCGAGTGTTTAAAAAGGGTTTAAACATAGGATGAAGCTCTTGATGTTTTCGGCCAAGAAGGTTTTTAGAGCTTGCGAGGGTTTAAACTACTCCTATACTTGCATATGTTTTTCCTCATGATGTGTGACTAAATATATGATGATAATATGATGTTTTCCTTGTCCTTAAGCCCCCAAAAACCCGGAATAGGCTTGCTGGAATTTTCGGCCAAGGACATCTTTTAGGGCTTAGAGAGGTTTAAACTCTAGTATGCTTGATAATGACCCTCCCTATGATATATAAGATGATATGTGATGTAAATATGGTTTATTCATGATTTTAACATGCTTGGAAACTAAGGTATGTATGCTGGAATTTTCTGTAAAGAATGATAAGTAGGACTTAAGAAGGGGTAACAACCCCAACATGCCTTCTAATGTCTCCTCTATGATGCCTACCTTAATGTATGATGTTAGTGTAATGTTTTTCATGGTTTATCATGCTCTAAACTTAGAGTTTATATGCTGGAATTTTCTGATTAAATAAGAATTTGGGCTAAGGGGGAAGCTACAACCCCAATTAGGCACGCCAAGGATGCCCATGATATGCTATGAGTAGTATAGGTGATAACATGTCTTCTCCCATGCTTTTTCATGCTCTAAGAATCATGATGTACATGTCTATGTTTAAGCTCTTTAAGCACCCTTATGTTATGCATGGCTTATGTATGATGAAATGCCTAAGAGATGCTTCCCTGTAAGTCGGGACTAAGAACACTCTTCATGATAAGATAAGAGGCATGTCATGCTCATGATATGACAATGATGTGATAGGTTATGATGATATGCTTATGATATGATAAGAATGTGCTATGCAACCCCTAGGTCGACGGACTATGAACGGACCTAGTAAGAAACAAAAATGTGCTATGCTTATGATATGATAAAAATCCATGTATACTATTTTACTTTGTATGGCTTGTACCGGACCCTAGCAAGGTCCACGGTTGGGCTCCGGATGCAGCCCCTAGGTCGACGGACTATGAACGGACCTAGTAAGGGGATGGGCTCCCGAGATGCCCCTAGGTCGACGGACTATGAACGGACCTAGTTTCCCTAGTAGGTTAGAGACTAGCTACCTCGGCCTATTAGGGATGCGCGCATTATGTATGTATGTATGTGGTACAAGCCGGGATCCCCCAAATGATGATGGATGTATGTTTAAGTACCTATATGTATGATTTTAAGAAAAGCATATGCATGTACTTATCCTATGCATGTTTTCAAAAGAGCATCTTGCATTCGCATTTTTGTCATGACTATATGACTATTATGCTATAAAGGTGAATTATGTTAAGTTCAAGTATGCTTCTTATGATAAGTACATATGCTCCCTTATGTTATGTTAAGTTAAGTGTTTTTAATGCTATGTACTATTATGACGTGATGCTTTCTCTACTTGATGGAACGTATGATTTTGTGAGTAGGAAGGGATCTTACTAAGCTATATGCTTATAGTTTCCATGTTTCCCTTGTACTGCGAAAAGGGTAAGGAATGGATAAACTAAAGGGAGCAGCAGGAGGGGCAAAGATGTGTGTGGTGGTGGCATGGTGGAAGAAGATCTACTCATGTTTTGTTTAGTTATGCATATGCTGAGTATTGCATGTTAAATGTTGAATCATACTTACTAAGTTGCTACTTGCTGATATTTAGACTCATATGGATATTTCATGCTCACTCTCGCTCATTTGCTAAGTACATAGTTTAGACTTGCTAAAGAACTTTAGTATTATGTTATCCTTCCTCATACTTACTACTCTGTCTTAAGAAATGGCTATGTGGCATGCTTCTATTATGCAAGTAAGAATATAAAGGTATCTAGCATGCTCTCCTCAATGTCTAAGATGTTTAAAAGGTTTCATGCTTACATGTTCAAGTACAAGATTATACATGTTTCATGTTCAAGTTTCAAGTTTCAAACGCTTCCGCTAAAACGAAAACTATGTTCGCGTAACCCCGCCCTAGTGTGAGAAGGGCGGGCGTTACAATTATGAGTTACATTATACCAAGGTCAAAGTCTTGTGTGAAAGTACAATCAACTTGACCAAAAATCCGATTCACCACTCTAGAACAAAACACATTGAAGTGAAACATCACTTCATTAGAGACCATGTGGCAAGTGGAGACATAGAACTATATTATGTTGAATCAAAGTCGAACCTAGTCGACATCTTTACCAAGCCTCTTCCCGATCGGAATTTACATCCTTAAGAAGAGGCCTTGGAATGTGTTTTGTAGAAGTGTAGGATGAACTTTGGGAAATTAGATTGGAAAAAGGGTGCTTGATCCATTAGGGTGATACATTTGGTTCACTTGTGCTTGTGGCACATTGTTGAATCATTAAAAGTATCATAATATGAAAACTAGACCAACTATGGGGAAGACAAGTGTTTAATCAATGGACATTTTGCCCAAAGATCATAGTTGGACATTTTGAACCTTTGAAAACCATTTTATGCTTTATATGCTTTGCCATGCTTTTGAAAGTTTTATGATTGCAAAATTAGATTGCAAGTTTGATACAAAACTTAGTGGTTTTTAAGGTTTTTGGATTTTTATCAAAAGTCATGCATGTTTGAAATTTTATATGGACTAATATTTTTCCTTGATAGAGTATGTCATTTCAAACATGTCTGTAAGTTTTTAGATTTTTTGGAATTTTTTGAAATTTTCTCGAGGTTTCTGAATTTGGGCACAAAAGTTGATATTTGCCACTCACAGAGTATCAGTCGACTGCTCCATGGGCAGTCGACTGGCACGTCTGGTTTCAGCTTCTGTGAGAATTTTCAGAAATCCAATTTTCTCTCATTTGATACCATAGGGTTTGGTTGCTTAAGGCAATCATTTTGATGGTGTCAAAGGGGGAGAATGGGTGGTTTAAGTTAGAATGTTGACTTGAAATGGATGGTTTAAGGTATTTTGTCTAATGTAGACTTTGGATGATTAAAAATGGGAGAAGACATGGATTAAGGGGGAGGTTACCTCTTAGGTTTTGATATGTCTTACATTTTTAAGGTCATTCTGTGTTAAGTGGAAACTTAACTTGGATCATGAGTAGAATTGAAAATGGAAAAGACATGGATTAAGGGGGAGGTTACCTCTTAGGGTTACTATGTCTTATGTTTTTCAATTGCTATCTTTTACTATTGTTATTGTTGGTTGTTCTTTATCTCTAAACTTAAACATATTGCCACACATCAAAAAGGGGGAGATTGTTGAGGCAATCGACCCTTAAATGATTGGAAGATCATGGTTTTGATGTGTGTGTGTGTGAATATGTTTAAGGTTAGAGTGTTATGTTGTATCTGATATGTGTGATTGAGTTTGCAGGACTTGGAGAATTACACATGGTGGACATATCCGAGGGATGAGAGCCGAGGGAGGAGGACTCCAAGGGCAAGCTGAGAAGTGGACTTCAAGGGTATACGTGAAGGGTGGCATGGAGGCAAGCCAAGGGAGGCTTGCGTGCGCATCCGAGGGACGAGAGCCAGAAGAAGATGACTTCAAGGGCCGAGCCAAGGAGTGAACCTGAAGGCAAACATGAAGGACTATGTGGAGATTGGCTGGGAGTGAGTGGGCAGTCGACTGGCCTGAGGGCAGTCGACTGGCCTGAGGGCAGTCGACTAGCCTGAGGGCAGTCGACTGCCAAAACTCATAGAAGGTTTTCAGCCTTCTACCAGTCGACTGCCCCAGGGGCAGTCAACTGGTAACACCCCGAAAATTAGCCGTTGGCTAGCAATTAATGCTAGGCCAGTCGAGTGCCCCAGGGGTAGTAGACTGGTGCGGTGCTGGATAGACTGCGAGTTTGTCTTGTTCTCCTATAAAAGGATGACCTTTTTGCATGTGGGTGGTACGGTTCCGTACGATAACGAAGTGCTGCTCGTCTGAAAATGTTCTCTACTTCCTCTCTCTTATTCTACTACATTCTGTAAAAGAGGAAGATCACCACTGTAAAGGTTTCTCCACCTGAAGGAGATTTTTCATAGTGGAAGTGGTGTACGGCGTGGATCCTTGGATTAGTCACCCATCTGGGTGGATACCAAGTAAACTTTCGTTGTCAGCATTGTTCTTATTTTCCTTTACATATTATTGTTTCTACTACGCTAACAAATCTGTACAGAAAACGAAAAAGTGCTATTTAGCCCCCCTCTAGCACGCCAGATCGATCCATCAGGTACTAAGGTCAGAATGTCCCCTTCTTAGTTACTCACGAATAATTCTACACATGGGTATGTGGTTTATTACATAGCTCTTTTCTAAGAATCAGACATTCGTACCAATGAATATCCTCTGATCCTTAGGACTATTAAACCACCTTTTGTTCCCCTAGGATAGCCTACGATCAAGTGCACTAGATTCCAACTTATCAGTATCTCTCTTCAGCACATGTGTCGAACTATCCTATATTTGAACATGTCTTAGACCAGGCTTTCGCCCAGTCCATATTTCTATGGGTTCAGAGACTACTGACCTAGATAGTATCAAGCACATACACTGTCGTATTGATGTTGGCCCAATACAAGTGTCACGAATGAGTCTCAAATTTAGATATTTATAAACAGAAAACCCTTGGCTAAGAAAATTGAAATGTAGAATAGGGGTCTCAGGTCGTATTTTTCCAAGGACTAGTTGTGAATGTTTGACTCAAGCTTGAAAGTTATTTGTCGTTTGATAATTTGGGTTTTCAAATAAGATGGGGGTTTGTTTGCAACAAGAATGAGATAACAATATAAAATGAATGAGCTTAACTAAAGCAGAGAGTGAATTAGGAAATTGCAAGAACTAAACTTAACCTATTGGAAAAACTAAGCAATTCAATTTCAAACTATTGAATTGAAACTTAAGAACTAAACTTCAATACAGGGAATAAATTGTAGAGATCGAAAGCTAGAACAAAACAATACTTAAAGACTTGACTTGAAATGTAGTTGGAACAAATTAGAGCAATGTGAAGAAATTAAATGCTTGGAACAAAAATTATCCTAGATTAAAACATCAAATCAGTTCCTAATCAAGACTCCCCTTTGCCGTCACACAAAGGATGAGCTAGAAACCCTCGTGGCTGAAAAATCAGCGAACGAACACTCCCTGGATCAGTTTGCTCTGTTCTGTCCTTCCTGATCGGTCAACTGACCGATTAGGTCCTCTTCTGATCGGTCACGGGACCGATCAGAGGCATCTCTGTCCAGTCACCACGATCGGTCAGTAGCTGAAATCACCCACAATCTCCTCCTTCTTGACACGATGAGTAACGATCAAGCTTGGAAACTCTCGGTAGCCTTCAGAGAACCCCTCCACATGCTCCGATTGCATCCGCTTGATGAAGACAACAGCGATCGATCGGAATCGACAGTGGGCAGAGCACCGGCGAAACCCTCACCTGCACTCTCTTAGCTGTGAGAACTTCATTAGCAAAACTGAACAGAAATCTTACCGCGATGATTCAAAACCTTGAGAAGAAACGGATCTGATGTGTTGGTCACGCGATCTGAGAAAAACCGATGAAGAACATACGAAGAACTGAAGGAAACTACTCTACTCTGCGATACTTTGCTACCATGCGACGACCACGCGACTTGGCGGAGAAGAAGACTCATTTAAATTATTCCCCTTTGAATTTGGACGGCAGTGATCATCTTCTTGTAATCCAACGGTCAGATCAAGTCAGATCGAACCCAAACCTTCCAGATCTCAATCATGGGTTAGGATCTGCCTCTCAGTAGCTTGGATCTTCCAGACTTGCAACGGATGGCTCAAATTGCCCTGATCTTTGAATGGACGGCTTAGAGCCTGTCTAGCTTGATCCAACGGCTGGATTAACTCTGATTTGGCCCAAACTTTCAGATCTTGATCCATGGACTTGATTAACTCTATCCTAAGTTTGGATTGATCAGAAGTTGACGGATGGCTCAGATCTAGCCGTTTCTTGATCGGACGACCCATATTAATCCGATGCTTGATCATCTTGATCCGGATCCAATTCTGACTCAAGTTCGATCCAATCTGATCTTGGTCCATGATCATTTGAAGCCTACAAAATTAGATTCAAATTTAGTGCCCAAAATATCTCAAATATACAAAGATTTGAATCAAAAGCTAAAATAGAGTTAATTCATGAAACCTAATGTAAATGCAAACTTAAGCATATAAAAGTGGATCAAAACATGGATTTGAGAGTCTAAATTTATCAACAAAATGATAATTATCAACTGCCCCACACGTACTCTTGGGCGCCTCACACAAGCTAACTAGTAAACTAATGATGTATCCCCCTTGATTATTCTCAATCATAGTTAGAAGCAATTGAAAAGAAATTACCTAGGGTTGTCAATTCTCAAAAATCTAAACTCAATGGACTAGTATCTTGTCATTAAATCAACAACTCAGCAATTTCATCTTTCATGACTCATTGAGATGAACTAAATACACAAACCTCTCAAGGAAAATTTTAAAGTGGCTCTATTCCTAAGTTCTAAGTTTTGATGAAGGTGGAGCTCACTCTAACACAATCATAGTTCTTGCACTACCATAAGCTTGCTTATGCTCTACTCTTCACTATCATTCTTGATTTGGCTCCACACTTACAAAAGCTTATTCAAACAAGTTAGGAGATATGTAATGATAAGAATGAAATAGAAGTTTAATGAACTTTGATACTTATGAATCATGATAAAGAAAGTAAAGAAATATGACATGATGATAAAATATGGAAAAGAAATATGGCATAATAAGAAAATATGGAAAAAGTAGAGAAAGTGGAAGACTTGGACACTCAAAAGTGTAACCTAATGAACTTTGCCCCTTTGATGGTATCTTCTAGTGAAATCAGAGCTTAAAATGGAGTAGGAAACAGTTATTGATCTGGTTGGATGAGAAATCCTCTCTGTGTACCAAAGTTGTTGTGTGCCAACCTGCTGATCGGTCCAGAGATCGATCAGACTCTTCTTGATCGGACTGGAGATCGGTTTGTGCTTCTTCTGCTCGGACTGAGTGATCTTCTTATCGTTCTGAGATGTTGCTGATCGGTCTGAGTGACCGATCAGACACCTCCCTGATCGGTCTGGAGACCGATCAGGGCTCGAACAGAACTTAAAACTGAGCTGTTTGAACTGATTTTTGCCAAGGGTTTTGTTTCATTTTCAATCAATAACATCTTAAATCATCTAGCTCCTTGTTCTCATCTTCCAACCCAGAAAACTGATACAACTCTGAATTAAGTCCACTTCATGTTTCTTTTCTTTTTCTCTTCTTTTTTTCTTACTGCTATTCTGATTCTGCAGCCAAATTCTATTTTTATTCTGCTTCCATTTTCTTTTTCTTCTTCTTCTCTTTACATTCACTTCCTTACAATGGCTAGCTGAGCTTCCCATCTCCAGCAATTTGAACTAGCTCAGATTCTGCTCCAAGTTGTTTCAACTATGCAAAATTCAGAATCTGAAAAATTCATTAGGGCTCAAACTATTAGCTTTATATGCAACTTAACTTGAAAATAGAGCTCAAACAAGCTTCAAACTGAGAAGTTTTATATTTTGAATCAATGCTTCAAACTCTTCACTAAAATTACTGAGTTCTACTTGATACCACTTGAAATCCCATTTTTTTTCATTTCTATTTCAGATTTTTCAGGTTGCCAAAAACTTCAATCCTCAAAGTCAATGTCAAATGAGTTGGCCTTTAGAACTTCCCTAATTTTTCCAGAATTTGCCTACTTGAAACCTCAAATTATAATTAGGCATTTAGATGTCCCACATGTAGTCTTCACTAACCCATTTTTGCAACTCATTCTTGATGCACATCTCCATCAAATTGGCACACTTTGGCTCAATGGTTGCCAAATGCTTCCATTATCCTAAATGTTTGATTCAATGCTTGCATCCTCCCCCATACTTAAACTTTTGTTCGTCTCGGGTAAAGCAACATTAAGAAACATCAAAGTACCCAAGTCCATGGAAAAGATTATGATGAACATGAAGATTAAGGAAGGGAAATGGAATACAAAGTAGATAAACAATAATATTGCACAAAAATGATATGAGATAGAAAACAAAATGATTCACCTCTATAAATGTGGTCCAATCATAGAAATATAGTTTTGAAAGAACCTAATCAAGTTCTAGAGTACAATCACATGTGTGTATCACAAAAATTAGGCTAATCCTCACTAGGTAAAAAGAATTCATCTCAAGTCATCAATCTAGAGTCCATAACTAAGTAGTACTCAAGCATCCAAGAATTTTCGTCCATTGGCTCAAATTCTAAGTTTTAATAACCAAATTTAATTTGCTTTCAAGGGACTCTAAAATGATATAAAGAAAATCTAGATGAATACATTTATTCCAACTCATGCATGAAATAAAATGCCAAAAGGGATAAAATGGTATCTACAATGGCTTTTATTCATTCTACACTACCTAAGCATTTATTAGCAAGAACTCATTGCGAAAGAAAAATTATGGCTAGAAAACGTAAAGATGATATATACAAAGAAATAAGAGTGTAAGAAAGATAAAAACTCCCCTTTCAAATTGGATAAAGAGCACGGAGCATCCATCTTGGGAGAACTATCCTCACATGATCAATCTCATAATGCATAACTTTCTCCCTTATCAATTCTGCATAAGTATGTTCTGGTGGTCGTAGACGATTAAGGTTCAAAATCCATTCTTGGGGTAAATAGTTACAAGTCAAAGAAAACTCAACCCCTCCCACTACATGCTCTTTAGAAGTCCTTCCGGGAGGTTGGAGGCTATTAAGTTTGAGTACCCACTCGAGAAGCCGACGACTCCCTGTAAAACCATGAAACGAAAATACCTCCCGCACGCATGCAGGGTAAGAAAGAAATGAAATACAAACAATCTCTACATAGAATGCATCAAGAAATTTATCACATCCAATAAAATCGATCTTAGGTACCTCTTTGAATATTTCACAATCAGTATCTACATAAGATGTATCAAGCAATGTATCATATCCAACAAAATTAAATTTGGGTACCTCTATGAGTTTTTCACAATCAGCCGCTACAAAGGATTTTTCACAATCAGGTACCTCTATTAGTTTCTCACAATCAGTTTCTACATAGGATGAATCAAGAAATGCATCACATTCAACAAAATCAACCTTAGGCACCTCTATGAATTTTTCACAATCAATCTCTGAATAGGATGTATCAAGAAATTCATCACAACCAACAAAATCAATCCTAGGTACCTCAATGAGTTTTTCTGAAAAATTAAGAAAATCACTTACCTTGTCATGCTGAAAAATAACTGGAGGTTCTACAAGAGCAGATGTAACTATGGTCTCCTCCTGGTCATGCAAAGGCTCCACTTCAATCTCAAGTTCTGGTAGACATTCAACTAAAACAGGTGATTCTTGGGCCCTTACTTCCACCATGCAAGTCCCTACACATTCATGTTTATCCACTGAATCTTCTGACATGTTGATCAAAATTGGTGATCCCTAGGGCTCAGTGCAATTCCCTACACCTATAGAATCATCTCCAACACATGCTTCATCAACAATATCTGCAACAACCATATTAGAAAAGTTAGGACCAACAACAACTATATTATCATAAAATAAAAGACTAGAAGGATCACAAAATAAAAGACTAGAAGGGTTATGTAGAGCTTCAGAATCAAATTCAAGGTTGTCACAAGCTTTACTATCAATCTCCTCCACTGCCTCTATAGATAATGACTGCCCAGTAGGTATGGGTGGTCCCTGGAGCTCAGTGCAATCCCCTACACTCTCACACCTATCCTCTAAATCTCCTGACATCTCGATCAATATAGGTGATCCCTAGGGCTCAGTGCAATCCTCTACACCTAAAGAATCATCTCCAACTGGAAGTGAGTCAGATACAACCTCTAACTCAACTGCCTCTGTAGCTAATACCTCCTCTTCTTCCTCTGAGCTTAAACATCCTCTCTGAATATCAAATGAAACTCTATCATCAAATAACTTTGCCTCAACAACCTCATCTGGAAATACCCATCCTAATGATAGAAGGATCCTCTCTGGGGTGTTGTGGAAAGGGTAAAAAGACTTTTGGTTCCTCCACTTGAGCTGAAATTTTTGGAATTAAGTCTTGAGCAGGGATTTCGGTGGGTATAGCTGCTGTAGGTACCCTAATTTTATTGATTTCTTCTTCTTCATCCACCAAAATTGCAAGATCAATTGAAGAAAGACTTAGGCTTGAACTAGGGCCACTTCCAACTGATGTAAAATCCATTTTGGGACTGTTCTGAGATGGAAAATTAAGTGCTAGAATGTCTTCAGAAAAATCATCATTGGAACATTTAGACTTGAAACCATTTCCCCACTCCTCAAAGTTATCGCACAATCATTCCCCTTAGGATCTGGAGTAGCTTGAGAAGGTAATTGACTTGATCCTTGGGCTTGCATTTGATTCATTCCACTAGCTATTTGTCCAATGTATCTTTCAATGTTTTGAAGAGTGGACTCATCCTTTTGTTGCCTTTGTTGTTGTAAAATTTGCTGTTGTTGAAGAATTTGTTGCAACATCTCCTCAAGCCTTTGTTGGTGTTCGTTAAACTCACTAGAGTCCTCAAAGTCTCCTTGATTGGCATAGAACTCTTGTTGGTCTTGAAATATAGCATTAGGTTGCTGGAAATTATGAGTAGGTTGTGAATCTTGATAATTCTGTTGTTGGGGCTGATAAAATGATTGATTGGATTGTTGACATTGCTGAAAATTGGTTGATAACAAGGATGATGTTGCTCGAAATTATTACTCTGAAAATTCTGAATTTGAGGCTGGAATTGTTGATTGAATGGCTGAAAATTTTGAGGTTGAAAATTCTGATTTCCAAACTGAATATTCTGCTGGTATGGTTGAAACTGAAAATTCTGATTGTATGGTTGGAATTCTTGCTGTGAAGGTTGAAAATATTGCTGTGAATTCTGTATTGGTTGCTGAGAATGAAATTGTTGATCACTTTGCTGAAATTGCTGATACGGCTGCTGAAAATTCTGATAATGCTGCTGAAAATTCTGATTTTGTTGTAGGTGGCAAGTGTTTTGCTGATAGAAGGAATTACCATACTCCAAATTAGAGTGATCTCCCCAACCCGGATTGTGAGTAGATGAATAAATGTTGGTTCTTTGTTGGAATTCCATTTGCTTCACCGAAAAGGTTAACTCCAACAATGAACTCTTGATCTCTATTTGTTCATTTGAAAACATTTGAATGCCCTCTCAATCTCAGGGTCCAATTCCACAAGGTCACCACCTGCAGTCCTAATCATAAACAAAGCAAAGAATGGTAACAAATGTATATAGAAAGATAAAGAAAATAAAAATGGAATCAAAGAATATGAAAATAAACAAAAGCTCAAATTAAACAAACTCGACTAGTGATTTCCACGACAACGACTCCAAAAATTTGATGTTGGCACAATATAAGTGTCACGAATAAACCTCAAATTTAGATATTTATAAACTAAAAACCCTTGGCTAACAAAATTGAAATGTAGAATAGGGGCCTCAGGTCGTATTTTTCCAAGGACTAGTTGTGAATGTTTGACTCAAGCTTGAAAGTTATTTGTCGTTTGATAATTTAGGTTTTCTAATAAGATGGGGGTTTGTTTGCAACAAGAATGAGATAACAGTATAAAATGAATGAGCTTAACTAAAGCAGAGAGTGAATTATGAAATTGCAAGAACTAAACTTAACCTATTGGAAAAACTAAGCAATTCAATTTCAAACTACTGAATTGAAACATAAGAACTAAACTTCAATGCAGGGAATAAATTGCAGAGATCGAAAGCTAGAACAAAACAATACTTAATGACTTGACTTGAAATGTAGTTGGAACAAATTAGAGCAATGTGAAGAAATTAAATGCTTGGAACAAAAATTATCCTAGATTAAAACACCAAACCAGTTCCTAATCAAGACTCCCCTTTGCCGTCACACAAAGGATGAGCTAGAAACCCTCGTGGCTGAAAAATCAGCAAATGAACACTCCTTGGATCAGTTTGCTCTGTTCTATCCTTCATGATCGGTCAATCGACCGATCAGGTCCTCTTCTGATCGGTCACGGGGCCGATCAGAGGCATCTCTTTCCGGTCACCACGATCAGTCAGTAGCTGAAATCACCCGCAATCTCCTCCTTCTTAACACGCTGAGTAACGATCGAGCTTGGAAATTCTCGGTAGCCTTCAGAGAACCCCTCCACATGCTTCGATTACATCCGCTTGATGAAGACAACAGTGATCGATCAGAATCGACAATGGCCAGAGCACCGGTGAAACCCTCACCTGCACTCTCTCAGCTGCGAGAACTTGATTAGCAAAACTGAACAGAAATCTTACTGCGATGATTCAAAACCTTGAGAAGAAACGGATCTGATGTGTTGGTTCGAGATCTGAGAAAAACCGATGAAGAACATACGAAGAACTAAAGGAAACTACTCTACTCTGCGATACTCTGCTACCATGCGACGACCACGCGACTTGGCGGAGAAGAAGACTAATTTAAATTAATCCCCTTTGAATTTGGACGGTTGTGATCGTCTTCTTGTAATCCAACGGTCAGATCAAGTCAGATCAAACCCAAATCTTCCAGATCTCAATCAAGGGTTAGGATCTACCTCTCAGTAGCTTGGATCTTCCAGATTTGCAACGGATGGCTCAGATTGCCCTAATCTTTGAATAAACGGCTTAGAGCCTCTCTAGCTTGATCCAACAGCTGGATTAACTTTGATTTGGCCCAAACTTTCAGATTTTGATCCATGGACTTGATTAACTCTTTCCTAAGTTTGGATTGATCAGAAGTTGACGGATGGCTCAGGTCTAGCCGTTTCTTGATCGGATGGCCCATATTAATCCGATGCTTGATCATCTTGATCCGGATCCAATTCTGACTCAAGTTCGATCCAATCTGATCTATAACCCTGATCATTTAAAGCCTACAAAATTAGATTCAAATTTAGTGCCCAAAATATCTCAAATATACAAAGATTTGAATCAAAAGCTAAAATAGAGGTAATTCATGAAACCTAATGTAAATGCAAACATATGCATATAAAAGTGGATCAAAATATGTATTTGAGAGCCTAAATTTATCAACAAAATGGTAATTATCACGTATCCAGAGCATATCCCCAGAACGAATTTGGCTAATCTCAGAGTAGCTTATCATTGTCCTAACCATTACCTTAAGAGACCTTTTCCTTCTCTATGCTGTACCGTTTTGTTGGGGCACACCGGGTCCAGTGAATTGGGATTGATTCCCTATCTGTGATAAATAAGTCCTGCAACTATCCTAAGAGGTATTTGCCACCACGATCTAATCGTAATGTCGCCATACTTTTACCATGATGTTTCTCCGCATCAGTCTTAAATTCTTTGATCTCATCAAAGTATTCAATCTTGCGGTACATCAAGTAAATGTACTTTGACCTTTGAATAAATGTCTATAAAATAAACAATGTATTCCAAGCTACCTCTATTCAGGATAGACTGAGGACCTATACATATCATGATGAACCATCTCCAACATACCTTTGGCTCTATGCCCCTTGGCTTGGAAAAGCCTCTTGGTCTTTTCACCTTCCAAGTAAGATTTAAAAATTTTGAGGAAGTCTAATCTTCCACCACCAATGAACCCAAGGGCTCATTGGCTATCAACCTTTGAATCCTACTAAAGGTTAACAAGACCAAGCCTTAGATGCCAAAGATATGTTTGGTTCATCTAGGAAGGAACCTTTCTCTTACTTGGTTAGATGATAAGCTAGTAAACATCTACTTGCATCATGGGAGCTTTTTGGTTTCTATGTACTTTAATAGATAATCCTTCTATTCCACTTTTAACAATAAAAGTAATAGAATATCTTATTTCAGAAACCGAAACAAAAGTTCTTTCTAAAAAATTTAAGCACATAAAAGCAATCTCTATAAAACCAAAACTTTATCATCCTATCTAAAAGACATAAATGAATAACTCCCACTGCAAAAGTCATCTCTGTAGCCTATCCCATTTAAATGGTAATCTCCTCCTCAGCTAGTCGTCGGGTTTCCTGGAACCCCTGCAAAAAGATGCAGACATGATTAGAGGCATCCGTATCTACACATCAGGTACCGGTAGATATCACCGCTAAACATGTTACAACGACAAAAGAGAAAAGTATACCTGAATTATTACTCTGACAGCGGGGACAGTCCGCCTTCCAATGTCCAGACTGCTTGCATACGAAGCACTTGCCTTTCAGCTTCTTCATGCAACTCTGAGGTCCCTGTAATCCTGCTACTTTCTTTGCCCCAGCTTGTTTCTTCTTCTTCTTTCCTTTCGATTTAGAAGTAGAAACCTCTTGAGCAATGAAAGTCTGTGAACTCTGAAGAGAAAACCCTTCTGCCGCCTCGAGTTCTGTCAAAAGTTCTGCCCACGAATATGAGCATTTGTCCATATTGTAGCTTAGGCGAAACTTCTCAAAACTCTTTAGTAGGGATTGAAGGATGAGATCGACCTGGGTTTCCCCATCGATTTGTGCTCCAAGGATTTCCATCTCCTTCAGCCAAGCCATCATCTTGAGAACATGTTCCCTTACGGGCATTCCCTCAATCATGGTGGTTGTCGTCAAGTTCTTCATGACTTCTTGCCTAGCGGCCCGATTATGGTGTTCGAAGAGTTCATCGAGCTTTGAAGTTTTATCACTGGTAATGGAAGAAGCCTAATGTTGATGACTCTGAGTCATCTCGTCTACTTCTAACCACTGCCTAAAATATTCCATCTCCTCTTCACCATTAAGCTCGCTAGGTTTTTCAGCACAGAACTCAACAAGATCACATTTGGATTCCTCGGCAGTTTCGACAAAGTCCAGGTTTAGTTCCCAATCATTATTATTAGGGTCATTAAGTTGGTTTTCTCTTTGTATTAAATCAAGTGGGTCTAGATCCATTTTAAAACACCTGAGAATCACAACAATCACACAATTTATATTTCGAAAATAAATTGATTCCTCAAAATAATAAATTTTCAAAATCAACCAACACCTCAAAACACCGAGAATTTCGTAGGCCACGTTAGTGTGGACGTATACGAACTCTACATTTGTGAGAGGAGGTTTTACCCATTAATTTTACTATCTTGTCAACCTAACTTTTTGACAAGTAAAATTAATAGTTGGTCCTCTTCGGCCTACAAATAATAGTAGTGACTCCGTTGGGGAGGATACTAATATTTGTATCTAAGTGTTTACCATTACATGACACTAAGAAAATTATTTCTGATTATGTGTCTTCAGTTGGGGAAGTACACACGCTCTTCGATAATTTTTCTATAATCTTTTTTGACCCAGTGATCCGCATAACAAGCCTATCCATTATGGAGGAAGGCACTCAGAGCTGACGTGTGGACTTGTTCGCATCACTTATCAGATTGTAATGGAAGCCACGGGACCCTTAGGGTCCCTCTCCCACTTAGTTATTTAATTTGAGGAATTTTACATGCACCCACACAACAAGCACATAACCAAAGCACAAATAAGTAAAATCCTTGATTTTTCAACTTTCATGGCCTTGGTCTCCAATGCACCTCCAGTCGTGTCATCACCTTGTCCGCTCCTCCCTATCCATGCGCAAGCCTCCATGAAGGGATCTCCGAGCCGAGATGAGTAGCTAAATATTTTCATCCATCGATCCTATACTCCACGAAGGAGTGTACATGTAATCTAGATCGAAATTAATAAATGCTCGGCTAAACAGGTGTCATATTTAATTACAAAAATTAAATACTATCTAACCTCGTCAACCACGAGGATTTAATTAATTACACAAATTGCACAATCAATCACATACATCTATTATTTTGGCCATGATAAATTGGAATCTAGTGCTTGTAATAAAGAGTTACCCTACACACATCCACATATCATCCAGCAAAATAAAATATATGATAATGCACAATAAATTAACCAATCCTAAACACACAAAACTGGAAACCTCAGCTTTGATACCAATTGATGGAATTGGTCGGCGAGTTTCCTAAGAAACCACGGGGTCGAACATGAGAGACCTCTCTATATCTACGGATTAAAATTTAACCCGAATAGAGACCCGTCTCCCAAACGACCGTTTCGTCGTCGTGTCAATTGATTCAAGTCATGACTTAGCCAAAACCAAAGTTATGTCCTTGTAACTTTCCGAATCAATCGGCCACGGAAAAGAAGACGAATGGATCACCGATTTTTGTGTTTATTATTGGGGTCCATGACGTAATTAATTATCAATATTAATTAACACATAATTAAACTATGATAACTAATTATGAACACATGCATGCGATGATAAAATCACATAAAATAACAAGAACAACGAAGAAGCCAAAGAAGAGATATACCTCGTCTTTTACCTCGCAGTCTTCTACCGTATGACTCTCCCTTCTTGGATGTCGTGTGGGCGATGAGCTACCAAGACGTCGAGTCACCTAAGGCTTCAAATTAATCCTCCTTTCTTCAATCTTCTTCCAAGCACCAACACAAACCCTAACCTAGGGTTTCGGCCGGCCACCCCTTCTCCTGCTTCTTGCACCGCCGGTGACCACCGCCGCCCAATGAGCTCCGGCCACAAGAGAGTTGAGGCGTAGGGGACTAGGAAGGTGAAGAAGAGGAAGAATATGAGAGACAAAGGTCTCCTCCTCTTCCCCAAACAGCCCCCAACCTTCTTCTCCTCCTATTCAAGCTCGCCGACGACAACAAGGAAAAATACTTGCTTTCCAGCCGCCGACCTCCTCCTCTCCAATCTGAGACCAGTTCCTCACCTTAAGGAGACTTCAGCCACAGGAGAAGAAGTGATGGCATAGGAAGAAGATGGAGAAAACCCAATCCAAACCACTCCTCCTCCTTCATCTTGTTGCGGCGACAAAATCCACCGGCAGCTGCCTTTTCTCCTTTGCTCCACCGGTTCCAGCTATCCCAGGGATTGCTCCACCCAAAGGGGAGAAGAGAAGAAAAAGAAATCAGAGAAGATGATGCCAAAACCTTCCCCTTCTTCTCCTTTGTTGCCGTCGGCTTCAATAGGGTTGCCGCAACCCTAAGAGAGAGAGAGAGAGAGGGAGAGAGGTTTTGGGTTTTTGGCTTATGTTATTAATTGTGGATTAATTAGCCTTGGTTTCATGACTCCTATGGGGTATATATAGGGCTATGGTAGGGACCATGAGGAGGAGTTGGGTCTTGGTCCGCTAATGGATCCAAATCCGATCCATTAATGAAGATCCATTCCACTAAAGGATCCCCATTGAACTTCCTCACCAACCCCCATATTTTCATATGGGCTCCACCTATTATGAGTTGTCCATCTGCCCGTGTTTAAGATATCGAATGCACGATGATTAATTTAAATTACTAATAATTTTAATTAATCATCCTCTTGATCCTTGATTAGTATCACTCAACCTTTTCATCATGTTGGACCATAGTTCACTTGCAAGATTTAACATGACGATTCTTTTGAGCTCATCAAGGGGGCATCATCATCCCGACTCACCAGGACACGGATTCCTTTAATAGTCAATGACACACCATGTAGATAATATAATTACCCAACTTACTGTGCCTATTGATATAACAGAATAAATCTCGCCCATTGGTAAATGAAAGTAATAATAATTAAATACACGTACCCGTTATTATTTCAGGATTTAGTGATTGTACATTATAATATAAAATGAGGTCTAATCCAATTTATCATGTCAGTATAAAATTGGATGATCTCTCTTTTGGTCCTACTCAATGCACACAAAGTGCACTAGTGTAATTCTATGGTTAAGACAAACCACACCTAATTACACTACAACTATCCCGATGGTTTGTCCCACTCCATCTCGGTTGTGAGCCTCTTTCTTATACTTCTGCAAGGAACTGATAACATGATCTTCTGTATGTCACCACACACCATGTTATCTATAATGCAAAGTATGCGACATTTTGTGCATATACTAATATAAATATGCAACATATGATTTTGAGATTCTCTTTTCAAAATATAGATGTTCTTTACTAAAAGCAAGGCTTTTAGTATACATCCTAACAACAACATCAATAACATAATAGAAAACTAGTAAGAGATCAGGAGTTTACTTAGTTGCAACAAGGATGGTTGCTAATCTAAAGCAATAACTATGCACTAGAAATATCTCCTTTAATGAAGACAAAGAAGCCTCTTATAGACATTTAAAAGATTAGAAAAGAGTAAGATAATGATTACAAGTCATTGCCTCTTAATCCTAGCTCTAGGAGCTATTTATAGCCTAAAACAAGAAGTTGTCATTGTGCTAACGTGAACCTGACGTGCCTCAGTTGTGACCTGAGATGCCTCAGTTGGATAAAGTATTATCCACACAGGCAACGGTCGCTTAACAATAAATTTTGATCTGAGGCACCTCAGTTCTGACCTGAGGCATCTCGGGTATCAGTGGAGGCGCCTTAATTTAGCTTTTCATAAAACCTAGTCCTCTTAACTGGAGCACCTCCAGGGACAACTGAGGCACCTCAGTTGACCTTTCAATCAAAGTCAACTCCTATGTTAAATTTTCTCCATCTTCGTCTATGTGGGTGATTTTCAACCTCTAGAATCGAGCTCACCCCAACCTGACTCTGGCCTTCTTCTCGAATAGGTTTCCTCCCCTGCTTGTCGTCCCTTAGACATCGTGCATGACCTTCTCATCCACTGGTATACTCTTCCACAATATTTGCATCCCTCAGTTGCGCAGAGCCCGTCGGCTCCCTTCACGTGTCATCCTTCTCATCTACTGCATCTTCTACCCAACTTCTTGTGCTCCTAAGCTCCTACACACTTAGACACATGGACCAAAAACAGTCATAACCTATCTTGAGTTAGTTGATCATATCAAAAACAACCCGAGGTACTTTCAATCACTCCATTTTGAAGTGCATCAACTCAAGTTAAGTTAGGGTAAAAAGAATACAGAAATAACACAGTTTTTATGAAAAAATAATAAAATATTTTAAAATATTGCAAATAGGACCTCCCCTCAACCCTCAAATTCTCCCCCTTCGATCACATCAAACAAAACAAGATTTTTGTCAAAAATATTGCAAAACTTCTTAGAGAGAGAAAAATAAATTTTTTAAGTATTAAAAAATAGGTAAAATCACATAAATTACAAATTTTTGATAAATAATTTTTAAAATTAGATTTTGACAAAAAAATCTAACAATATTTTACAACATTCAAAAAATAACCTACTAATCTCAAAAAATCAGAATTGTCATAAATAATTTTCTAAGTATTTTTAAAATAAATATAATTTTTGATTAAAAAATTTATAAAATTTATCTATTAATCTAAAGATTATCAAATTTTTTGTCAAAGAGGAAAATTAACAAACCCAATTATATGAAAATTTTAAAAATAAAGTAAATTTTCTAAGTTTAGGAAAAATAATTTTCATGGTAGAATTGATAATTTTTCAAAAAATAATTCTCAAAATTAGATATTAACTTCGAAAAAAATCTAATATTTTTTTATAGCGTACAAATCCTGGAAAAAAAATAGATTTTTCAAAAATAATTTTTTAAGTATCTTTAAAAAAAATATGCTTTTTGATTAAAAATTCATAAAAAAAAATTCTAATCGTCAAAAAAACTCCCAAATATTTTCTGTGGATAGATATAATTTGTGTCTATCATAAAAAAATTCAAAAACAAATTTAATCTTGAAATTGATCATTGAATCAATTTTTCTAATAATCAGAAAATTAAAAAGAAATTTATTCATCACTTAAGCATGTTTCCAAAATAAACTAATAGTTCAAAACAGATTAAGGTACGCAATATAAATTTCTACATACATGACTAATCAAAAATTTAGGTGAGATGTAGTTTTGGGGCACTTTTACAATTTAACCTTTGTGAGTTCTCAAATACCAGCTACGTCCTCTAGAATCTAACATTCCTTTTAGGAGAAAATATATTTGGACATGCATGATTTTTTTGTGATTTTATTTTTTCTTTCAGTTTATCATTTTCATGCTTTACATGATCATATTGTTCAAAAGGGCATGTAGTGGCAAGATTCTTTTTCAATTTTACATATTTTAATCTCAATTTACACAAGGGCTTAAGTGTGGGATCGTATTGAATCAATATAGGGGGGGTGAATATCGATCGGAAACTTCTTTGTAAAGCGAAGAGTAATCGCATAGTGGAAAATAAAAAATCAATCGCTAACACGATTTCTTTTTACTTGGTTCGGAGTCATGGTCGGCTCTACGCCAAGGCCCACAGTCCTTGACCATTTACGATGGGCAATTCTATATTATCGTAAAAATTACAAGTCGAGAGTACAAATATAGAATTGAAAATAATTACAGCACTTAATAAAATTAGCTTTTACCGACGACCGGAGAGGTTGGAAGTTTCCAAAGCAGCGGGTCATCATCAGCGCTTGAATCACGAGTACAGAACTTGTCAGAGCGGAGCGCTTGAGCGTAGCAGTTGAATGCAATTGATGTGAAAGCCTTGGGGGTGAACCCCCTTTTATAGTGGTCAGTGGGGCGCCTGTGTTGAAGGGGGCACCTGACACGTGGCCTCTCCTGCGCAAACTCTAATCTGCAGGCTTGGTCAGCGCCTATCCCTTCATTGAGGCACCTGAGCTGACTGGGGCGCCTGTGTTAACACAGGCGCCTCACTTGACTTGGTCCAGAGGCTTGCGTGACAGTTTGCTTCGAATGCTTGGAGTAGCCTTGCACTGGGGTGCCTGTCTCATCACAGACGCCTAGCCTAGTGAGGTGCCTCACTCCATTGAGGCGTCTGAATGCAGAAACTTCATCCCTTCGTTCATGCAATCATGGTTAGTTCCAAATCACACAAAGCATATACAAATGATATATTAACCATGATTTACAGCCTAAGCTGTCTTGGTTTTTGACTTTGGGTCTCCCAAATGGAACCCTAGGTCGAATCGACGCCTAATGTTCCCTCCTACGAGGAACACGTCCTCACCTACTCCTCTCGGGAGAATTTACATTTTTGCCAACCGGCTCCTCCAGTTGGACTTTTGCCCAGCTTCACTCACCAGGTCTTCGGTGCCCAGTCCTCGACCAGGTCTTCATGCCCAGCTTCACTCACCAGGTCTTCGTGCCCAGCTTCACTCACCAGGTCTTTGTGCTCAACCTTACGTCAGGACTTAGTTGGCCAACCCGCGACCAGGACTTAGTGCCCAATTCATAGAACCAGGACTTAGTGGCGCCTAGTGTACCTAGGACTTTTCCTGCACACTTGATCAACATTGTTAGATCACAACAAATATTAACTTCTGAACCCTTTGCCATTATCAAAACAAAGGTTTGATGTTGGTGCTTTCGACACCAACAATCTCTCCCTTTTTTATTTATGACAACACAGTTCAAAAGGTTAAGTTAAAAATGATATAGCAATTCTAACAAGCAAAAACAATCGTTAAGAAATACTAAAAAAATCAGTTTTCTCCCCCTCAAACGAATATTCTCCCCCTGAATTTTTCAATGATATGTGGGTTTTTGTAAACCTTCTAAGTGCTTTAGATTTTGACTAGGTGCAGAAGTATTTGTACTTGATAAAAAGTTTTTGAAAAAGTTTTGCAACCTTAGATAACAAATTTTGCAAGCTTTCTATACTTAGAAAATTTTCAAAAAGTTTTTGCACGTTTTTCACACATAGAAAATTTTTCCAAAAAAGTTTTTGCAAGTTTTTCACACTTAGAAGTTAAATTTACTTGAAAATACTTTGTGCAAAAAACATTTCGAAAAAAAATTTAAATATAGTTTTTCTCTTAAAAAATTTCACTTAGAACCATTTGCAAAGAAATTCAGAAGAGTTTCGCTCAACAAATTTTGTTTACTAAGGAGAATTTTCAAAGTAAATGTACATAGAAAATTTTGAAGTGCTTTAGAAATTTTTGAAAGTAATTAGAAATGCTTTTTGAAAATTTTGAAGTGCTTTAGAAATTTTTGAAAGTACTTAGAAATGCTTTTTACAAAAGAAAAAAAAAATTGAAAAAAAATTTCTCCTTTCCTTTCTTTCCTTTCTCTCCCCCTTTGCCATATATCAAAAAAAATGGTAAGCATGAAAAATTAACAATTGCAATTCAATTTTGAATTAGAGCTAGTTTGACAAATTGGAAATCTGTATTGAACCAAGTCTAGTACTTTCAAGCAAGAAACAGACCAACCCACTTAATATAGTCTTGTCAAATTCGGGGGTTAAAAAGGGTTCATAAAGCATTCTTAATAAAAAATTTATGAGTGAAAGATCCCACTGAATTGAATTTGATCTATGAATCTCACCAACAAAACTTCTTTCCTTTGCAAAGTACTTAGCATAATTTTTGAAAAACATATCATTTTTGACAAAACAATTTGAAAAATCTTCCTTTTTGAAAAAGGACTAAATATTAGAAAATAATTAAGTACTTAAATTGCACCCAAAAGAAAAATCATACTTTGAAAAGTATTGTGCACTTGGACACTATTTAGAAAAAATATTTTGAACTTAATATTGCCAAAAAATTCATTTAGAAAAGGACGTTCACCAAAAAAATTATGCACTTTTTTAAAAAAAAATCACTTAGCCAATTATGGTGCACCTTGAAAAAAACTTGCATTTTGAAAGATATTTTACACTTCAACCATTAGTACTTTGAAAAATATTGGAAACAATTGTTCTTTGAAAAAATCTTGCACATAATTTTTTTTTCAAAAAAAATATTGTACTTAATATTAAAAATAACAATTTGTACTTTGAAAAATATTTTCTACTTAACAAATATTGGCACTTTGAGAAATATTTGTGCTTTGAAAAATATTTATACTTTGAAAAAATATTTGTACTTTGAAAACTATTAGTATTTTTAAAAACTTCCAATACTCCTTTTAATTTGAACTCCCCCTAAACCTGACACAGTCCTAGGAGGCTTGTTGACCACAAGTTAGTCCTCCTTTGAGTCTTAGGATTTGATTCAAACAAAAAGAATTTAAAAAGACTAAGTTTAAAATAACTTTTGAAGACTATTTTATTTTAATGATTTGAAAAACAAATTCTTCTTTTTCTCTTTCCTTTTGAAAAATTTAATATAAAGAACTGAAAAGAAGAAATTTTATATTTAAAATAATTTTCAAGAAAAAACTTAAGTCCAAAAAAAAAAAAATATAAATATCAGAGCACGGACTGCAGATATTTTTCTTAAAAAATATCCTAAGTAATACCCAAGGTGACTTTTGCAACACTTATTTTTCAAGAATAAATTGATTGTCTGAAAGAAATGTTTACAAACCTTAAATGGTTTTCAGGTAAGTGAGCAACAAGAAACCTAAAGTATTTAATGATTATGTTTAAGTATAATGATTTGAAAATTTTGAACTTTGATTTTTGACAGTAAAAAGTTAAATTTGAATTTTCTTAAGTATTAATTTTGAATAAATTGAATTCAAAAAATTGAGTTGAATTTTGAAGAATAATTATGTAAAAAAAAGTAATGATTTTGAATTTGGTTTTAATAAAATAAAGATGAAATTGATTCAGTTTGTAAGGTTGCTTGGTTTGGACTAAACTTTTAGGTCCTAAGCATCTCACCCATTTCTAAGTGACAAAACAGGGTAATATTATCCTTTTTGTGAGATGCATTAATTTTATCTTTTGATTTTAGGTCAAGACTATGGTTTGATAGAAGCTTGTGTTAGATTTAAATTTATCAAACAGTAAATAAAAAATGAGTTTTGATAATTAGTTTCCAAGTCTTGGCGAAGCAAGAGGCCTTCTTTGGCCGTAGCCTTATTGGATCAACAATCCTTTCCATGACAAAGCCTTTTACAGAAAGTTTATTTTCAAATTACTTCTTGAAAAATTTTGGTCTAACTAGTTTAGGATTTGGATCGGTAGCTTCGGCTAGTTCCACCAGACTAAACAAACCAAGTAGGGTATGCCTTACCTTACATGACCTTATTAGAAGGGCTTCCCTAACGTACTATCATCTCACCTCCGCCTAATACTAGATTGTTCAAGTTTCAATCTAGTCAAGTCCTTATTAACCATTTCTTGTCCTAACAATAGTAATTAAAAAAAATTATGTAAAATCACAATGAGGGGAAATTTCTGGATTTTCTAAGTTAGCACGATTATTAATTAATTTTTCTACTATATCAATTTTAATTTTCAAAATCTCATTTTCTTGTCTTAATTTTCTGAAATTTGAATTTATTACTATACATAATTTAATCAAGTTACTTAAGCATGTGTTCATATCTAAATTTGACCAAAAGTGATTAAGTAAACTATCAACATTCATTGACAAGAGTGGATTTTCATATAAATTAAAGTTACCCATCTTGGTAGGTTGTCTTGGATATTTGGCTCTTCTATTTGTGCCTCCATCTTTGTAATGCCCAAACTCCCGGCAATTGAAGCATTGGATGTGACTCTTGTCCTTTCGTGCTCTTGGAACTGGTTCCTTTGTCATCGTCGGTGGTGTCGTTCGTATCTTACGAGTAGGACACTTACTTTTGTAGTGCCCTCTCTCCCTACATGTGTAACAAATTATTCGATTTTTAAAATTTGAATTTATAATTTTACATTTTGATTCCTCAATGGAATCTCCCCCTTGATTCTTGCCGTCTCAGATCTAGACTCATCTTCCGATTCTGGTTTGGATTCGGCTTCGAAATCGAGTTCAGAATCTCTCTCGGCTTCTTGTGTTTGCACTGAGAGTGCAAGACAGCTTACTTGATCTTCTTCTTCTTCGTTCGATTCCTCCGATGATTCGGACATCACACCTTCTAAGAGCTCAATATCGAAGCTCTCTTCATGTAGATTTTTTAGCTTCTCCCACATCTCTTTGGCACAATTGAAGGATCCGACCCGCTTCAATTCTTCTTTGGTCAGGCTGCATTATAAGATTACTGTTACCTTAGCATCAGTCTCGATCTTCCTCAGAGTTGGTTCATCCAATTTGTCCCAGGCGATTGATAGTCCATCTTCTGTAGGGAAGGAGAACCCCATTTAAATGATCATCCATATGCCCATATGGGTCTTCAGATGTAATTCCATTTGACTTCTCCAATAATTGAAGTTCTCGCCAGAGAATAGCGGTGGACAGGCATTGTTCCACTCTTGGTTGGCCATTTAGTTTAAACCTCGCACACAAAAGAAATAACAAAAATGTACCATGACTTGGTCTTGGATTAGTAGTGCGGGAGAGAGAAAAAAAACTAGCTCAAAAGGTGTTGCACCACCATCAAAATACAAATCCGTTGATGGCTGAGGCTTTGCCAAAAAGCCTACAAGGGTGAATAGATCCACCATAGATCTATCTAGTTCGTAGTAACGATTGCGGTAAAGACGTATCAAATCCGTTCATGGTTGGTCACTTGCCCAAAGTGAACATTGGGTGCATGGAGTTTGAAGGTTATAGTTCATTGCTACAATTTGATATCTCAAAGGATTTTGATGCGAAATAAAGGAGTCAAAGATCTTGGGTGTTGGATGCTTGGATGTGCTATTCTAATTCTTGATGAGGGAAACTACACCTTGCTAGGGAATGGAAGGAAAGGCTACTAAGTTGCGGCGATTCTTATGTACACATGGAATAAATTTAACAAAAGTTGGCTGGTAATTGTACAGGATTATATAGATACAGTCAGTCTATATCTTTTGCAATATTTGTAAATCATTTTGAGTCCTTGTTACTCCATATTAGAGGGTTAGGTCTGACCCCCCTTCTAATATGAATTTTCTCTTTCAGAAATAAAATGCTCTATTAATCTAAAAAAAAAGGTGTTGCAAGAATTTTGAGGAAAAATAATAAAAATATTTATGACAAATTGTTTGAAAATGTTGGCTTTATCAATTTTGATTAATGGTGAAAAAATAAGAATTCAATGTTAAAATAAATTGCTCGAATTAAGGTAGCACGAATTTTGAGAAAAAAATATTTTAAAAAAAATTATAACAAATTTTTAAAAATTGATTGTTATATCGATTCTGACTTATGGTGAAAAAATAAGAATTCAAAATTGAAAAAGGCACGCACAAATTTTGACAAATTTTCAAAATTTTTAAAAATTGATCATTATATCGATTCTGACTTATTGTAAACCCACGCACATATATTATTTATTTGAAATAAAAAGCAAAAATCCGAAAAAATACTCAACTGGTGGTTGCACCAAGTTTGAGTCACCCGCTCTGATACCACTTGTGGGATCGTATTGAATCGATAGAGGGGGGGTGAATATCGATCGGAAACTTCTTCGGAAAGTGAAGAGTAATTGCACAGCAGAAAATAAAAAATCAATCGCTAACACGATTTCTTTTTACTTGGTTCGGAGTCGCGGTTGGCTCCTACTCTAAGGCCCACGGTCCTTGACCGTTTACGATGAGCAATTCTATATTATCGTAAAAATTACAAGTCGAGAGTACAAATATAGAATTGAAAATAATTATAGCACTTAACAAAATTAGCTTTTACCGACGACCGGAGAGGTTGGAAGTTTATGGAGCAGCGGGTCGTCGTCAGCGCTTGAATCACGAGTATAGAACTTGTCGGAGCGGAGCGCTTGAGCGTAGCAGTTGAAAGCAATTGATGTGGAAGGCTTGGGGGTGAACCTCCTTTTATAGTGGTCAGTGGGGCGCATTCAGACGCAGAAACTTCATCCCTTCGTTTCTGCAACCAGGGTTAGTTCCAAAACACACAAAGCATATACAAATGATATATTAACCATGATTTACAGCCTAGGCTGTCTTGGTTCTGACTTGGGTTTCCCAAATGGAATCCTATGTCGAACTGACACCTATTGTTCCCTCCTACAGGGAATGCGCCTCACCTACTCCTCTCGGGAGAATTTACCTTTTTGCCAACCGGCTCCTCCAGTTGTACTTTTGCCCAGCTTCAATCACCAGGTCTTCGTGCCTAATCTGCGATCAGGTCTTCATGCCCAGCTTCACTCACCAGGTCTTCGGTGCCCAGTCCTCGACCAGGCCTTCATGCCCAACTTCACTCACCAGGTCTTCGTGACTAACCTTACGNCTCCACCTGGAACACCACAGTGGAATGGTGTGTCCGAGCGGAGAAATCGTACTCTATTAGATATGGTACGATCGATGATGAGTCAGACGGATCTTCCTACTTCCTTCTGGGGTTTCGCTCTAGAGACAGCTCTTTTCACACTTAACCGAGCTCCATCAATGGCTGTTATAAAGATACCATATACGATATGGACTGGGAAGAGTCCCACGATGTCTTTTATGAGGATTTGGGGTTGTGAGGCTTACGTTCGACGTCAAGTCTCAGATAAACTAGGACCCAAATCTGATAAGTCCTACTTTGTAGGATATCCCAAGGAAACAAAGGGATATTACTTTTACAATCCCACACAAGGCAAAGTGTTTGTCGCTAGAAATGGTATTTTTCTAGAAAAGGAGTTTATTTCTAGAAGGACTAGTGGGAGTGAAATCCATCTTGAAGAAGTTCAAGATGCAGATAGTACTGAGGCCTTAATGGACATTGAACAGGCACCACAAGATGTTGTGGATCATGAGGTTGTTACACAAGAAGTTGTGGAACAACAGCTGTTCAAGTAGACCAACCTCCTCGCAGATCTGATAGGATACGTCGTCAGCCTAAGAGATACTCTTTTCTCTTGTCTGACCATGATGATGTGACACTCATTTAGTTGAATGAGCCTACATCCTATCAAGAAGCTGTGATGAGCCCAGATTCTGAGAAATGGCTTGAAGCCATGAGGTCCGAAATGGAATCCATGTACACTAACCAAGTATGGACATTGGTTGATCCACCTGAGGGGATTAAACCCATTGGGTGTAAGTGGGTCTTTAGAAGAAAGACTGACATGGATGGACTCATGCATACCTACAAAGGGCGATTGGTAGCTAAAGGTTTCAAGCAGATTCATGGTATCGACTATGATGAAACCTTTTCCCCAGTTGCGATGCTTAAGTCTATTCGGATCCTGCTTGCTATTGCAGCTTACCATGATTACGAGATCTGGCAGATGGATGTCAAAACCACATTCCTAAATGGGAATCAACTCGAGGATGTGTACATGACACAACCTGAGAGTTTTGTAGATCCAGAGCATGCTGGAAAGGTATGTAAGTTGTAAAGGTCCATTTATGGGCTAAAGCAAGCTTCTCGAAGCTGGAATCTTCGATTCGATGATGCAATCAAAGCGTTTGGTTTCATCAAGAATGAAGATGAACCCTGTGTCTACAAGAGAGTTAGTGGGAGCACAGTTATCTTCCTGATCTTGTATGTAGATGACATACTCCTCATTGGGAATGATATCCCTTCACTACAGTCTGTGAAGATGTGGCTTGGGAATTGCTTCTCAATGAAAGACTTAGGTGAAGCAGCCTATATCCTAGGCATTAAGATCTATAGAGATAGATCTAAGAGATTGCTTGGCTTAAGTCAGAGTACATATATTGACAAGGTGCTTAATCGTTTTGCCATGCAGAATTCCAAGAAGGGATTTCTGCCAATGTCACATGGTGTGAGTCTTTCGAAGACTCAATGCCCCTCTTCTAAGGAGAAGAGAGACCATATGGATCAGATCCCTTATGCATCCGCTATAGGGTCTATCATGTACGCCATGCTATGTACTCGTCCAGATGTTTCGTATGCTTTGAGCATGACAAGCAGGTACCAGTCAAATCCAGGTGAATGTCACTGGACAGCTATCAAGAATATTCTTAAGTACTATGAAGGACGAAAGAATATTTCATGATATTTAGAGGCGATGAGGAGCTAGCTGTAAAGGGTTACAGTGACGCAAGCTTCCAAACAGACAGGGATGACTATAGATCGCAGTCAGGGTATGTATTTTTCCTGAATGGTGGCGCTATGAGCTGGAAGAGTTCGAAGCAGGACACAGCCGTATATTCTACAATAGAGGACGAGTATATTGTCGCGTCAGAGGCGGCAAAAGAGGCTGTTTGGATCCGGAAGTTCATTATAGAGCTTGGTGTGGTTCCTAGCATAGCAGACCCGATAGACCTCTATTGTGACAACAATGGGGCTATTGCGCAGGCTAAGGAACCTCGCTCTCATCAGCGGACCAAACACATACTACGGCGCTTCCATCTCATTCGAGAGATCATCGATAGAGGAGATGTGAGGATATGCAGAGTACACACTGATTCAAACAACGCAGATCCTTTGACCAAGGCTTTGGCACAAAAGAAGCATGATGGTCATACCAGGTCACTTGGTATTAGATACTACAGTGATTGGCACTAGTGCTAGTGGGAGATTGTTAGTAGGAGCCCTAGAGCCAATTATATGATGATTGACTAGGGACATTTTGTATCATATTCTATTATTAATAAAGGCACGTTTGGTTATTATACTTACTATGTATTTGTGCCAAATAACTAAGTATAATAATGTCCTTGGGTAGTAGGTTCTTATCTACATTATATCGATTGGTTGAATCGATAGTGAGATGATGTAGAGAACACTACTCTAAACCATTCCTAATCAAGTATTAATATTCAAGGACAATATTAATACATGGAAACTAGCATATAGGTCAACTGATGACTTGAGCTCACAAATCATGGATATGTGATATCAAGTTGACACATTGGTATACATTGGAGAATGTGTACTGAATGACTCGCCATGAGAAAGTTTCATAGATTGTAATATGAGTATCATAAACTTTCTCATGTGACTATTGGTATGAATAGTCCTTAGACCTGAAGTCACTACGGTTCCCTACATAAGGAGTTATGTATTTTGGTATCGTCAAACGTCACCCGTAACAGGGTGGACTATAAAGGCGATCACTGGGTATGTAATGAATTATGCGGAGGGATGTGAGTGATGTAGATGGGATCTATCCCTCCCATATGACGGGAGTGATATCTGTGGGCCCCTTGATCGAGTAGGACTGCTAAAACGCATGGTCATGCTCGAATGAGTCAATATGAGATATTGAGCTCAATTGTTTGAGTTAGTCTACTCGGGGATCAAGAAACACCAGATTGATTGAGGATGACATGGTCTATGCCTCATTTATCAATCTAGATATCAAGGATAGAAGGACAAGGTCATACATTGTCATAGTCACGGAGGTTAAGTCGAATCTCGACTTTCTTGTTACTTGGGTAGCATTGATGCATTGCTAGATGTCGCTCATTGCTTTTGTGTCTAAATTGGTTTAGACATATTGCCAACGTTAGAGAGCCTATTGGGTCACACACTAAGGACACGATGCTTCGGAGATTAATTGATCTTGATTTGACTAAGATTTAATTGGAATTGGATTAATTGAGTTGGACTCAAGTGAATCAAATTGGATTATGGATTGAGATCTAATTTGAGTTAAACTCATTTAGATTAGACTCAACCACATTTAGATGAAATATTAATTCATTAAAATGTTTAATGAATTAATAAGAGAGGAAGATGGAGAGTTTCTCACCATTAGAGTGTTATATGAAAAGTTAGAGAGTTACATTAAAATGTTTAATGAAGGGAAGTTTAAAAGGCAAAAACTCCTCATGATATAAGTATAAAAGAGTTTTTCCCTTGTCATTTGGATGACAACTTGTCATTTTCTTTCCCCTCTTCCTTCTCTTCTCCAGCTTGGCCGAAACTCACATCTTGGGTTCTTGGTGTTTTGTGAACTACCTCAAGTTGCTAGCACAACTAAGGTAGTTCTTCTCCGAAGTAGAGATATCGTGTTCGTGTGGATACGAATAGAGGCACGGACACTTGAACGTGCAAGAGATCCTGCGGCGCTTGGACGAGCGGGATAAACGTAAGGGCACCCTCCAAAGGTATAAACAGTAGATAAATCTATTAGATAGATATACTTTGTACGAGTTTTCTTTCGCATGGATCGCTCGTGGGATCTTGTTTCCGCTACGTTTTGTGTTTATGTCGCCTGAAGATCCCAACAGCTTAAACCCTAGGTTCGGCCACCCCCGCACGGTAATTTCTTTTAAATAACTCGCAGATCAGTCGACTGCCGCAGGGTTAGTCGACTGCGAAACCAAACAGAAAGATTAGTCGACTAACCTAGGGGCAGTCGACTGGTATCTTCGAATACCTGAGTTTCTGATTTGCACTAGACTAGTTGATTGATTCTAAACCAGTCGACTAGTACCCTAATTCTAGCTTTTCTGTCCTAAATTCAGAAATGCATAATTAATTCCACAAATCTCCAAAAAATCTGAAATTTCATGGAAGATTTGTGGCACTCACGTCTACTTGGAAAAAATACGTTTACAAGTAAATCCATTCCCAATCCCATGTTTGACACGAAATTCAAAACTATCTAATTTGATCAATTCATCCTTGGCCTAAAGTCCTAGTTTTGATCTCTTCTTGATGTATCTTCTCATCCTCAACCCTAATGCACCCCTAGCATTGATTTATATGACATCTAGACATTGAACATCAATTTTCAAGCAATATAGTCTCATTTTCATCTTTTCATCTATAAAACTCCCTTTTTATGTGCTAAACCCCTATGATTAAAACTCACTAGTCTTCCAAATCCTTTGGCACATTCCATAGTCCATCTAGTCCTCTTTGTGAAATCCTCCTGAGATCCATTGACCATGGATCCCATCTTGACCTCTAGAGCTCTCCCTTGAGCTCTTAGCCTTAGTCACCTCCATAGGTGACTCATCCACAATGGCAATGCCACACCGGTGTACCTCCGGTGCTTCTTGACCTACAACTCTAACCTTCTTGACTTTATATACCTTTTCCTTGACTAAATCCTTCTTCTTTCCTTTAATTTGCTTTTCCTTGCTATTTTTTGTAACACCCGCTTTTTTTTTTTTTTTTGACCACCATAAAGCGGTGTTACGTTAACATACTTAGGGCATGTAGACATCATAACGCAGCGGAAAACTTTAAACTTACACCTACATGCACTTTCTATCATTCCTAGCATCATAACATACTTAGCATCATGTCATACTTAGCATCATGTTATACTTTAGCATTCTGTCATCCTTTAGCATCATATCATAGAGTCATAGTCATATTCAAGTACTTAGTAGTAAAGGTAAAGTTCTATCATAAGGCAAGCAAACATATGGTCTCTTGGCCAAGTCACTATCACACACATTCTGCAAAGCCCTCCTGCTGCTTCCTTACTGTTCCTTTGCGTGATCTGCGGTATAAGATAATAAAACTATAAGCACACAGGCTTAGTAAGACTCTTTCCTACTCACTAAAACCGTCCGTCACTTAATCATAAGCATATGAAACATTAGCACTCTTAGCGCTTTACTTAGAACATCATCCTTAGCATCACTTAGCATTCATTTGACATGTCATGGACATAGCTTCACCCCATTCATAGCATGGCATAAACATAACCATAAACATTCGGGTATGGCATAATTATTGACATAACATAAACATCGTAAACAATCATAGCATGGCATAATACTTGATATAGACATAAATAAAATCATGACATAAATCTAATTACAATCATGGCATCCCATACTAGCATGAGCATGAACAAAATAATGGCATTCTAACGTAACATAAACATAATTAAACCATGGCATCCTAAACTAGCATAAAATCATGGCATCCTAAACTAACATAAACATAGATAAAGTCATGGCATCCTAAACTATCATAAACATAAGTAAAGCATGGCATTCTAAACTAGCATAAAATCATGGCATCCTAAACTAACATAAACATAGATAAAATCATGGCATCCTAAACTATCATAAACATAATTAAAGCATGGCATTCTAAACTAGCATCAAATCATGGCATAAACATAAATAACATCATGGCATAAACCTAAATAATATCATGGCATAAGCTTAAATAATATCATGGCATAAACATAAACAAAAATCATGGCATAAACATAAATAAAATCATGGCACAAACATAAATAAAAGCATGGCATACACATAAATAAAATCATGGCATAAACATAAATAAAATCATGGCATGAACATATCTTCATAACATACTTTTCGTAAACATACTTTTCATAACATAATGCATAGCATAAATGGATGCATGTAGCAACTGTGCATATATATATATAAGGATGCTTAATCTTGAAAACATGCTTTTAAATACTTGAACATAATCATAACATGCATTGGGCCCTGGCTTGTACCACATTCATTCATCATATGCGCGCATCCCTAAGTAAATACGAGGTAGCTAATCTCGACCTACTAGGGTAAGGACAGCTTCATCGGTAGTCCCGAACCGTAAGGACAGCATCATCGGTAGTCCCGAACCGTGGACAGCATCATCGGTAGTCCAGAACCGTGGACCTTACTTAGGTCCGGTACAAGCCCATAAAATAAAATAAATGCTTTCATATGCTTCTTCATTCATCATCATTCATAGCATATTCATTCGTTCATCATTCTTTCATCATCATTATGCCTTAAAGGCATCGTCATGCATAGCATATTCATTCATTCATCATACTTAACCTTCATTCATCATTTCATTCTTAGACATGGCATAGGTACACATCATTCATATAGCATGGCATACACACATAAGCATGGCATACATTCATATCATTCGTAAGACATGGCATACATACATATCATTCATACATCATGGCATACATACATATCATTCCTAAATCATGGCATATGTCTAAACATTCTATGACCTAACGTATATTTCATGACATATAAGCTATAGGTTTAGTTAACATGGTATTCCTTCACCTTACTTAAGCATACCTCCTAATTACCTATACCCTAAGGTACTCTAGGGTACCCCAAAAATTCCCAAAAATTATAGTTACTTACTACACATCATAAGGGCACAGTAGATAACATTATCATGATTTTTAACATATTTTTAGACCTTTAAAACATGTTGGCCGAAACCCTTGAACTTAAAGTTCTGGGTTTTGCTTCCCTCATGTTGGCCGAGACCCTAGGGTGTCCTAGGGTACTCTAAAAATTCCCAAAAATTACAGTTAACTTCTAAACATCATAAGGAACCAGTAAATAACATTATCATGATTTTTAACATAATTATGGACCTTTAAAACATGCTGGCCGAAACCTTTGAACATAGAAACCTTGATTTTGTTTTCCCTTCAACATTTAATCCGAAACTAACCCATATATCATGCCAAAAATCCCCAAAAATTTCCAATTTACTTCTAAACATCATAAGGGAACATCAAATAATATTATCATGATTTTTATCATAATTATGGACCTTTAAAACATGCTGGCCGAAACCTTTGAACCATAGAAACCTGGATTTTGTTTCCCTTCAACATTAAATCCGAAACTAACCCATATATCATGACAAAAATCCCCAAAAATTTCAATTAACTTCTAAACATCATAAGGGAACATCAAATAATATTATCATGATTTTTAGCATAATTATGGACCTCTAGAACATGCTGGCCGAAACCTTTGAACCATAGAAACCTGGATTTTGTTTCCCTTCAACATTAAATCCGAAACTAACCCATATATCATGCCAAAAATCCCCAAAAATTTCAATTAACTTCTAAACATCATAAGGGAACATCAAATAATATTATCATGATTTTTAGCATAATTATGGACCTCTAGAACATGCTGGCCGAAACCTTTGAACCATAGAAACCTGGATTTTGTTTCCCTTCAACATTAAATCCGAAACCACCCATATATCCAGCCAAAAATCATGGAAAACGTTGGTAACTATTATACCACAGGTGAGGGAGTCTTACCTTAGATTTCTTGATTTTTAGACCTTGGATGGAAAGAAGGAAGAAGACTTGACCACACCTAGCCCTTGGAAACTTGAGAAGACCTTAGATCTTGGAGGATGAGACTTTTTGTGAAGTTTTCTCAAGGGAGAAGTCCTCCTTGAGTGCTCGGCAAGAATGGAGAAGGAAGAGAGGAGCAAATGCACTTGATGGCATGAAGAATGAAACTCCCAAACCCCCTTATTAATCAACCATTAAGGTGGTGAATGAAGAGTTTTCTATGGCCCTTCATCTTCCTCTACCATTTAACCACCATTCACTTCCTTTCCTCACAAGAATTCCTTGCTAGGTGAGTTGGTTAAAGCATTCATTGGTTGTACAAGAGGTCCAAGGTTCAATCCTTGGCCCATGCATCTTTATTTTTATTTTATTTAATCTTTTTTCTTATTTTCGAAAATTCCCCTTTTATTTCGAAAATTCTCCAAAAATGACCCATAATTTTGCCAATATTCCTAAATAAAATTCTTTTATATTTATATGAATTTTACTCAATTAATACCCATTTTTTCGGAGCCCATTTAAGGCCCATTAGTACCTAATTCCTCAAATTAATTAGAAAATTAAACTAATACTTACCCATAATCATGCTAATATGTCCCATTAAATCCTATTTATCTTTATACTAATTTCCACCTAAAATCCACCGATAATTATGGTACTAGCAAGCCCATATAAGGCCCATTAGTGCCCTTTTTCCCAATTTAAATGGGAAAACATGGATTTTCTAGGCCAAAGTTTGCATTATTACCTCTAGGTCCTTCGGAAAATTATCTAGACATGCTTAATATTTTAATAAAATATTAAGAGAATTTTCCGGGTCGTTACAATCCCCCATACCTCGTGAAAGTTCGTCCTCGAACTTAGAATAACTCCGGGTACTTGCGCCTCATTTCGTCCTCGCGTTCCCAGGTAGCTTCCTCGAACCGCTGGCTTTGCCATAAGATCTTAACCAAGGGTACCTCCTTACTCCTCAGCTTCTTGACCTCTCTATCCAAAATCCGAAGGGGTCGGCTCTCATAACTCAGGTCCTCTTGTATTTGCACTGTCTGCGGCTCGATCACTTGGTCTGTATTCGGGATACACTTTTTAAGCAGGGACACATGGAATACGTTATGGATAGCTGACATCTCTGGAGGTAGCTCCAGCTCGTATGCCACCTTACCAACTCTTTTCAGAATCAGATACGGCCCCACATATCTCGGACTCAGCTTTCCTTTCTTCCCAAATCTTGTCACCCCTTTCATAGGAGCCACTTTGAGGAATACCAAATCCCCAACATTAAATTCCAGGGGTCTACGCCGGACATCGGCATAACTCTTCTGCCGACTCTGAGCAGTTTCTATCCGTTGTCGAATATTCTGTATAGCTTGGGTGGTGCTGTTAATGAGATCCGTTGTGTGCCCCATCTCCTTCTTCTCACCACCCTCATACCAACAGATCGGAGACCTACATCTCCTCCCATACAACGCTTCATAAGGTGCCATTCCAATAGTAGCTTGGTAGCTGTTGTTGTATGCGAATTCTGCTAAACACAAATATCGACACCAGCTTCCCTTGAAATCCAAGGCACACGCTCGCAACATGTCTTCTAGTACTTGATTCACCCGTTCAGTTTGCCCATCAGTTTGAGGGTGAAAGGCGGTACTAAATCGCAATTTAGTGCCGAGAGATTTCTGAACACACTCCCAGAAATGCGAAGTAAAACGTCCATCCCTATCTGAGATGATGGTCTTGGGAACTCCATGTAGCCTGATTACCTCCTTAACATATAACTGAGCTAGTATCCTTACTCGCTCTATGCTGTGATTATATGCTCACATCATACTTATATGTTATCGTAATTATGGGTAAACCATAGTAGTATGCCTCCGATATATTTAGTTCACTACATGAGCTATGAGTTATATTGATAATAATCCTATATTAGTACATACTCTCATATGATCATCATTTGTCTCATATAATTTGATACCATTGGGCGACACGATAGATACTTTATTGTTAATATCAGGTTCAGGGACATAAGATTGAAATACACACTCGACAACTAGTAATAGTACTAACTTAAAACTTATTAATTCACAACCTAACCAAACTCAATGGAATAGATGGGCTGCCATTATGCCCATAACAAAGAACATCATGGCAGTCACTGCCACTCCTTCATTCATCTCTCCCTGGCCTACCTCAGGATCTTCCACTGTCTCCATCGGATCCTCTTCCTCTATCTCGGGAATCTCCTCAGCCACCTCAGGATCTTCTCCAAACATCCCAGGGTCTTCCTCCCACATCTCGAGCATCTCGGGGTCCTGTCCGAACACCTCGAGATCGTCCTCGCTCATCGGGTCCTCCTCGAACATCTCCAGCATCTCAGGGTCCTCCGCGAATGGCTCAGGGTCCTCCGCGTACATCTCAGGATCCTCTTCGGGGTCCTCCTCTAATGGCTCGGGATCCTCTTCGTACATCTCCGGATCTTCTTCCGAGTCCCCCAGGTCCTCCGGAAACTCATGGCGGAGAAGCTGTCTACATAATTCCGTATAGCAGATACGGCATCCGTGCTGCCCCCAAATCTGATGAGCCACCACTCTCGCCCGGTTGGGCAATGAACGAAGCAGAGCCCCGATCCGATGATCATCCACAACTGGAAATCCCTCCTGCTCCAATTTCCAGAACAGCCGGTCCAATTTCCCAATATTGCCCTGGACTCCAAGAACCGGGCTATACTCCACCTCCCCTATCTGCTCCAGCAACTCCCCACTCCGCCCCTGATAACCACTCCTGGTGCCAATCTCGTGCGACATCTGGAATTGGAAAAACACAGTCAGTACGGAACTGACAAAAAAAACTAGTACAAAACTAGTCTCTTTTTTTTTCAATTCACAAATAATACAGAGAGAAGCACGCAAGATATCACTCCTATAAGTTCCTATCTATACATATTCCTACCCCTATATTATTCTAAATATCTAATTCCTAAAATAAGATAAAGCATCATCCATCGTTACTTATCGTAACGTACCTTTCATCATCCATACCGTTCATACTTGCATATTCTATAGTCATAGGTATCCTCATTCTAGAACCATAATAGAACATAAAATACACTTAAAGGTACTTACTTGGAAGCTGCAGGAAGAGGGCTTGATGTGTGTGTAGTGAGATGGTTACGGCTCTGATACCAACCTGTAACACCCGCTTTTTTTTTTTTTTTTGACCACCATAAAGCGGTGTTACGTTAACATACTTAGGGCATGTAGACATCATAACGCAGCGGAAAACTTTAAACTTACACCTACATGCACTTTCTATCATTCCTAGCATCATAACATACTTAGCATCATGTCATACTTAGCATCATGTTATACTTTAGCATTCTGTCATCCTTTAGCATCATATCATAGAGTCATAGTCATATTCAAGTACTTAGTAGTAAAGGTAAAGTTCTATCATAAGGCAAGCAAACATATGGTCTCTTGGCCAAGTCACTATCACACACATTCTGCAAAGCCCTCCTGCTGCTTCCTTACTGTTCCTTTGCGTGATCTGCGGTATAAGATAATAAAACTATAAGCACACAGGCTTAGTAAGACTCTTTCCTACTCACTAAAACCGTCCGTCACTTAATCATAAGCATATGAAACATTAGCACTCTTAGCGCTTTACTTAGAACATCATCCTTAGCATCACTTAGCATTCATTTGACATGTCATGGACATAGCTTCACCCCATTCATAGCATGGCATAAACATAACCATAAACATTCGGGTATGGCATAATTATTGACATAACATAAACATCGTAAACAATCATAGCATGGCATAATACTTGATATAGACATAAATAAAATCATGACATAAATCTAATTACAATCATGGCATCCCATACTAGCATGAGCATGAACAAAATAATGGCATTCTAACGTAACATAAACATAATTAAACCATGGCATCCTAAACTAGCATAAAATCATGGCATCCTAAACTAACATAAACATAGATAAAGTCATGGCATCCTAAACTATCATAAACATAAGTAAAGCATGGCATTCTAAACTAGCATAAAATCATGGCATCCTAAACTAACATAAACATAGATAAAATCATGGCATCCTAAACTATCATAAACATAATTAAAGCATGGCATTCTAAACTAGCATCAAATCATGGCATAAACATAAATAACATCATGGCATAAACCTAAATAATATCATGGCATAAGCTTAAATAATATCATGGCATAAACATAAACAAAAATCATGGCATAAACATAAATAAAATCATGGCACAAACATAAATAAAAGCATGGCATACACATAAATAAAATCATGGCATAAACATAAATAAAATCATGGCATGAACATATCTTCATAACATATTTTTCGTAAACATACTTTTCATAACATAATGCATAGCATAAATGGATGCATGTAGCAACTGTGCATATATATATATAAGGATGCTTAATCTTGAAAACATGCTTTTAAATACTTGAACATAATCATAACATGCATTGGGCCCTGGCTTGTACCACATTCATTCATCATATGCGCGCATCCCTAAGTAAATACGAGGTAGCTAATCTCGACCTACTAGGGTAAGGACAGCTTCATCGGTAGTCCCGAACCGTAAGGACAGCATCATCGGTAGTCCCGAACCGTGGAGAGCATCATCGGTAGTCCAGAACCGTGGACCTTACTTAGGTCCGGTACAAGCCCATAAAATAAAATAAATGCTTTCATATGCTTCTTCATTCATCATCATTCATAGCATATTCATTCGTTCATCATTCTTTCATCATCATTATGCCTTAAAGGCATCGTCATGCATAGCATATTCATTCATTCATCATACTTAACCTTCATTCATCATTTCATTCTTAGACATGGCATAGGTACACATCATTCATATAGCATGGCATACACACATAAGCATGGCATACATTCATCTCATTCGTAAGACATGGCATACATACATATCATTCATACATCATGGCATACATACATATCATTCCTAAATCATGGCATATGTCTAAACATTCTATGACCTAACGTATATTTCATGACATATAAGCTATAGGTTTAGTTAACATGGTATTCCTTCACCTTACTTAAGCATACCTCCTAATTACCTATACCCTAAGGTACTCTAGGGTACCCCAAAAATTCCCAAAAATTATAGTTACTTACTACACATCATAAGGGCACAGTAGATAACATTATCATGATTTTTAACATATTTTTAGACCTTTAAAACATGTTGGCCGAAACCCTTGAACTTAAAGTTCTGGGTTTTGCTTCCCTCATGTTGGCCGAGACCCTAGGGTGTCCTAGGGTACTCTAAAAATTCCCAAAAATTACAGTTAACTTCTAAACATCATAAGAACCAGTAAATAACATTATCATGATTTTTAACATAATTATGGACCTTTAAAACATGCTGGCCGAAACCTTTGAACATAGAAACCTTGATTTTGTTTTCCCTTCAACATTAATCCGAAACTAACCCATATATCATGCCAAAAATCCCCAAAAATTTCCAATTTACTTCTAAAAATCATAAGGGAACATCAAATAATATTATCATGATTTTTAGCATAATTATGGACCTTTAAAACATGCTGGCCGAAACCTTTGAACCATAGAAACCTGGATTTTGTTTCCCTTCAACATTAAATCCGAAACTAACCCATATATCATGACAAAAATCCCCAAAAATTTCAATTAACTTCTAAACATCATAAGGGAACATCAAATAATATTATCATGATTTTTAGCATAATTATGGACCTCTAGAACATGCTGGCCGAAACCTTTGAACCATAGAAACCTGGATTTTGTTTCCCTTCAACATTAAATCCGAAACTAACCCATATATCATGCCAAAAATCCCCAAAAATTTCAATTAACTTCTAAACATCATAAGGGAACATCAAATAATATTATCATGATTTTTAGCATAATTATGGACCTCTAGAACATGCTGGCCGAAACCTTTGAACCATAGAAACCTGGATTTTGTTTCCCTTCAACATTAAATCCGAAACTAACCCATATATCCAGCCAAAAATCATGGAAAACGTTGGTAACTATTATACCACAGGTGAGGGAGTCTTACCTTAGATTTCTTGATTTTTAGACCTTGGATGGAAAGAAGGAAGAAGACTTGACCACACCTAGCCCTTGGAAACTTGAGAAGACCTTAGATCTTGGAGGATGAGACTTTTTGTGAAGTTTTCTCAAGGGAGAAGTCCTCCTTGAGTGCTCGGCAAGAATGGAGAAGGAAGAGAGGAGCAAATGCACTTGATGGCATGAAGAATGAAACTCCCAAACCCCCTTATTAATCACCCATTAAGGTGGTGAATGAAGAGTTTTCTATGGCCCTTCATCTTCCTCTACCATTTAACCACCATTCACTTCCTTTCCTCACAAGAATTCCTTGCTAGGTGAGTTGGTTAAAGCATTCATTGGTTGTACAAGAGGTCCAAGGTTCAATCCTTGGCCCATGCATCTTTATTTTTATTTTATTTAATCTTTTTTCTTATTTTCGAAAATTCCCCTTTTATTTCGAAAATTCTCCAAAAATGACCCATAATTTTGCCAATATTCCTAAATAAAATTCTTTTATATTTATATGAATTTTACTCAATTAATACCCATTTTTTTCGGAGCCCATTTAAGGCCCATTAGTACCTAATTCCTCAAATTAATTAGAAAAATTAAACTAATACTTACCCATAATCATGCTAATATGTCCCATTAAATCCTATTTATCTTTATACTAATTTCCACCTAAAATCCACCGATAATTATGGTACTAGCAAGCCCATATAAGGCCCATTAGTGCCCTTTTTCCCAATTTAAATGGGAAAACATGGATTTTCTAGGCCAAAATTTGCATTATTACCTCTAGGTCCTTCAGAAAATTATCTAGACATGCTTAATATTTTAATAAAATATTAAGAGAATTTTCCGGGTCGTTACATTTTTGGCCTTCCCTTTGCTATAATGATATGGTATCCTTGCATATGATTTTCCACTACCATTTGAGCTCCTAGATTGATATCCTAGACCCAATCAATCATTGTTAAGGCTTTGACCATCCGGCACAATGTCTAACCCCTTGGATCCCATAATGAGTCTATCTAGGTTTTCTCTAATTTATCAAGCTTTGCCCTCAAAGCTTGATTTTCCCTTTCTAGACTCCTAACCTTAGCATTGTCATGTCCATTTTGGGCATTCCTAGATCTACCCATTTGTCTAGGCATGTGTCTCTCTTTCTTAGGGTTAATGCCTTGGTTCTTAGGTCTAAAAGTTCTAGATTAATCATGATACATGAATTTCTTAGAATTTTAGCACGCAATAGTAACTCTATGTTTATAATGATACTTGAAACCAAAATTATGCATAGACAAATAATTTTCATTATTTCTAGCACACATAGAGAAAATTGAAACATTCTTAGAATTAGGGATTACCTCCCTTACACTTATAGCTCCCCCATGATGTGAGCTTTTCTTCTTTTCCTCCTTTTCCCATTTTCTCAAATGTTTCAAATTCTTGAGCTCTCCTTTTCTTGGACATTTGGTGTGATAATGCCCTAGCTCTCCACATGTGAAGTATCTAATGTGTTTTTTCTCCTTCTTTTCTCTACAACCCATGCTAGATTTAAAATGAATTGACTTGGGTTTAGGGTTTACCTCCTTTTTACCTAATGGACACTTATCCTTGTAGTGTCCCCTCTTGTTGCATCCAAAACAAATGATGTGATCTTTTGTCCTTGCTTTGGTGGAGGTTGAGGCTTCTTCTTGCTCCGGTATTGAAGAGGGTCTCTCCTCCCCCTCAATCCTTGAAGTGGAGACCTCTTCTTCTTCCCTTGATGAAGTGGATGATCTTTCACTTTCTTGTGTCACTTCACTTGAAGAGATGGATGGCTCTTTTTCTTTTTCCTCATTCTCTTCTTCTTCGGATGTTGAACTTCTTTCTTCATCCGATTGGTCCTTCTCCTCTTCTTGGACCATTGAGCTCACTTCCTTGGGCTCTTCCACTAATGTAGCTTGTGTAGGGTTTTCATGGAATGCTACCATCTTGTTCCATAACTCATGTGTACTTTTGTATTCACCTACACCACTAATTATTTCATTAGACAAAATACCAAGTAAAATTGAGATTACCATTTCATTCACCTTTGATTGTGCTTGTTGCTCTTTATTCCAATATTTTGGTCGGGAGCTTTTTCTCGTGCTTATCCTTTGGAACTTCAAATGGTTCTTCAAGCACAA